>JAJOZX010000930.1:282500-460000 GCA_023014485.1 Bathynomus jamesi
AATAATAATAATAATAATAATAATAATAATAATAATTCGAATTGACGCGAGACTCGACTAAAGGTTCGTTTAATTTATTGCCAAAGGAAGAGAGAGCCTATAATATTTTTATATCGTTGAAAACGATTATCGCGTTACCAATTTAATTATTATAATAATGTTAATGTGTGACGAGTGACCTAGTTCTCGAGTGATCCATTTACTCTTTTATATTACGAAAGACGAGTTCAAGGACGTTATTCGTACGTCAGTTTGACTTTCCTCTATCCGCTCGTCGTACTTTATCTACGTAATCGAAAGAAGGTAATAGCGGTTTTCATTAGATGGAAAGGACGCTTCTCGACAAAACAATCGCGAACCGCCACCACCGCCGCTGCTGCCGCCGCCGCCGCCGCCGCCGTCTCGTGACGATGCGCTTTTTGCGATTCTTATCCGGGCTCGCGATAAAGGCGGCGGAGGCGGTAGCGAGATTCGCTTAGCAAATTTACCTTTCATTACTCCCTTAGTCGTAAATGGCGTACCGTACAGTAAACTCTTTAGAGAGAAATTGAATAAAAAATATTTTATCGGTTTCTCGCTTAAAAACGTTGAAACGCGATAAATTACTTAAATATCTCTATAGCGAAATAAAAAAAACAACAACAAAAAAAAAAAAAAAGTTTAACGCCACAATCGCGCGAAATGAGAACAAAGAAATAAAAGTTTACTCTTCCTCGCAATTCAACCTTAAAGGACAGAAGAAGATAGAGTGGGTATCGGAGCATCAGAGGGAGGAGGAGGAGGAGGAGTAGGAGCGGGAGTAGGGCATGCAACCGCAACTCTGCTGAAATAGTTGCGCCGCACGCGCAAGCGCATCCCTTTTCAAAAAGTTGCGCCGCAAGCGCAAGCGCAACCAAAAATGTTGCGCCGCAACTGCCCACCTTTGTATTTATCAATCCGGAGACTCGGTCACGATGCCGATACAATGCGATGGTGAACGAACGTGGTCCGTCCAAGGATGAAGGTTCCTTCGAAATTCTCACGATGGGAAGAAACGTCTTTCCTTCATGAAATGACTACGGACGCGTTACTTATTAAAAAAAATGCCTCGTGAAAGCGGGTATTATTATTATTATTATTATTATTATGATGATGATGATGATGTTTGTCTCCTATATTAAAACTCCATTATTGCGTCATTCGAGTCTCTTGTTCGCATTCGGGATGTGTGTTCCTAACAGAGAAGGTATCGTTCAACATTCCGCATCTTTTAGCTCAAAAGACTATGACCTTCAATTGAGGCCTATAATTAGGATAGCAACAAGAAAGATATTACTAAAATTAGTTTTGGATTATTCTAGAAAATTATAGTAGTAGTAGTAGTAGTAGTAATAATAATATTTAATACTATCGAAAAAAAAAATACGTTGGTTTTAAAAATAAGTCGCCAAAACGGATTAAGAGGGTAACACCAACCTCGTATCGTTAATTTATCGTTTCAACTTTCAATGCCTATTCTTCGAGTGACCTTCTCACGTTTACGAGAAAATATCAGCGAGTTGCTTACGTCAACAACGTATATAAAATACAAAGGTGTCCTAAAATTGTCTACACAATGATAAGTAAATTATTACATTTATTTTAATAATAATAATAATAATAATAATAATAATAATAATAAAACTAACGCGCTTTGAAGTGAATGGTGAACATTCGCGATGCGGTTTCATAAATAAACGCATTTTCTTATCGGGTTAAGAGTCGTATTGGATAGAGAGGAGACCTTTCGGGCACCCTTACATTTATCTTAACGCTTCTTTAATGAAACGATCTACGTATAAATCGCGATTTACGAGAATTGAAAGTGTTTATAACGAGTTCGCATGAACCGCTCTCAAAATCGATCCGTTACAAAAGGAACATCTTATTTACAAATAATCGGAGATTACGTAATACTATCAATGGAAATAAGTAAATAACGATGACGACGTCGAAATCGCATCGGAGAGGGGTTGAGTAGGGTTGGGCACGATTAAAAATAATAATAATAATTTTTAATTTTATTTCTAAGCGACTTTCGCAGAAGTGGATAACGAGATAAGACTTTTCTATTTTTAAAGTTGGTTAACGAGAGAAAATTGTTAAAAAAAAAAGGGAAATGATAATGGAAGTGGAGAGTTCTCTGCGGATAAAACAATGAAGTGTTTCACCGCAAAATTCAACTTTTTCTTTGGACTGTACTCGGTGCACCGAACTAAATGATTTCTCCTTTTCAGTGTGAAGTAGGTTCGGACACCTAAAATGCTCACGATTCAATTTTTGGCTTTAATAAGTAACTTCATTTCCGGGTACTTCGACATAATAATCGACATACCTCATTCTGCAACCACCCTCTTCAAAAAAAAAAAAAGCGGATAGCTACGAGATAAAATTTCTGCGCACGCGAAGAGGAGTGACGCAAAAATTAATAATAAAATAGCGTTTCATTACGAGACTCCCGCGTCCCGATTAAAAAGACTGAAAAGGTGTCTTTTGAGAGAAATCGACACACGAAACCCTCTCGATTCTCTATCGAAAAAAAAAAAAAAAAAAAAAGCGATAACCTTCAAACGACATTTGAGACAGATAAAAATATGAACAAAATCAGCACAAAACGCATCAATGAGACGCGCGGGAGACGTACAAACACCGGTAAACGCCGGGACCACGGCTCGCGGTAACGAAATTGTTACCAAGGGGTTTCGGGAATTAATGAACCAGAAGATATTTGTCGAAAAATAGTCGATATACGAAATTACTTTCATTCCGTTTAGCGATAAAATGGAAACGAAAGGACGTTTAACTCTTTCCGGCCCAGAGGGTCCGAACGGACGGACCCATAATAGCGCGGCTTTCTTCTAATTCATAAATAATAATAATTCGGACCGGAAAGGAAAGGGGTTGAAATGAATCTTCCGAAATACTTCGATAAAACTTCAAGCGAAGGAAATTGATCTAAATTGTCCACTTCACGAGAGAAAAATAATTCTATTCTAACTTACGAATGGCAAAGTCAACATCATTTAACTTATTATAACAAAAAAAGATTTGCGCGTGCGTTTGTGTGTACATAAACTCTGAATGCACTAAATAACGACTCATCACAATTGAAAGTTGGAATTCTGAAGCGTGAGAATGAGAAAAACCAAAGCCAGAATCTCAAAGGAAGAAATTCTCAAATCGATCTATTCCCCTTCTCATTTCGTCGCGTTTCTCGTAGAAAATGCTTCTCGGGACTGCGACTGAGTGACGCATTTCTTCGCTATACCTTTACCCAAATCAGGAAACTCCTTAAGTCTGCAATTCCCATTTGAGGACCGCGGATGAAAATGGGGATGGCGCTACAATGAAAATATAATGAAACGAGTGCGTCATATATTCAAAATAATAATAATAATATAATAATAATAATAATAATAATAATAAAAATAATAAATGGAACGATAACAATAAGAAGTTTTGTGCTCCGCAGATTCATAATAATAATAATAATAATAATAATAATATAATAATAATAATAATTGCGCAATAAGCAAAATTTGCTTACATAACCTAACTTTTAAAAATAAATGTTAATCAAAGGCGGAGATGATGATGATAATGATACCAAAAACATGCACGAATCGCCATTTTAGCGTGTTGAGCTGTTTTTTTAAAGTAATTCTGCTTCAAACTCTTTTTTGTTCTAATCATGCAAACAAACATTTACGCAAAGCGTCCTTCCTATTCCTAGAATTTTGTCAAGTACCCCCCCCCCCCCCCCCCCCCCCCCCCAAATCTGAATGAAAGTAAAAATATGAAATTTTCTTCTGCATGTTGAAAATAAAAGGTACCGAAACACCGTTCCGGTACGTTCCCCATAAAACTTACATACACACACACACATATATATATATATATATATATATATATATATATATATATATATATATATATATATATATATATATATATATATATATATATATATATATATATATATTATATATATATATATATATATATATATATATATATATATATATATATATATAAGAAACAAAGACCAACATAACAGCAAACATTTTCGTTTATTTTTTGTACTTCAGATGTTCCGACAAATCTTTTGCCATCATCATCAGTGAATTATAAATCTTAAAACCTTAAAACAAAAATACGAATAAATAATTAAAATTAAACCAATACAAAATAAAATTAAAATCATTAAAATTAAATTAAAATTACCTCGACTAGTAAATACACAATGATTACGTCAACCTCCATATTCGGCAGATACTGAGAGAAAACTGTATGGTCAGTGAATTGGAAGGTATGATATATCTATGAAAGTAGGTTGGTTGGTTAGTTAGAAGAGCCGTAATTTGTAAGATGAACTATTGTTGTTAATTAATGGAGGGTTTGTTTCTATAGATGTACAAAAATTCTAAAATTCGGAATTCTGTAAGGTTATTGGATCTTGTTAGAATTTCGAACCGAGTTTTGTGAAGGGGATGGTTGTTTTCATTACTATGGTTTCTAATTGCGGATTATGGTGGGCTACTGAGGGGACGGTTGGTACGGACTGATGAGCCCAAATGTTGAGAAAGGCGTACCTCCAGTTGGAGTTGAGTACTGCCGATATACGCAGCCTTACAGCTGTCGCAAGTGTATTTATAAACAACATTAGGGCATACAGTTTTGGGAAATTTATCTTTGAACTTGAAAAAATTTGATAATTTAAGAGGGTTAACGAGGGCGAATCTAAAATTTATTTGGGGATAACTAGACTTAGGCAGTTTGGACACTTCACTTCGAATACGTAATGATAGATAACCATAAAAAGGTTATTTAATATAACTGGTTTCTTTTTGTACTGTGGTTATGGAGAGTTTAGCATTAAAAGTGTTATTTAAAAATTTCTTTAATTGGTTGTCAAAAAGATTAGAAGGGTAGTAATTATTAATAAAGTACTGTCTTAAAAATTTAAATTCTTCATTTAATGAAAAGTAATCTGAACAAATTCGGTAACTTCTCGTTAATAATATTAGTATAGCGTTACTCTTATATTTATAAAACATACAACTTGATGTAATTTTAATGATTTTAATGTTCTTTTGTATTGATGTAATTTTAATTATTTATTCTTATTTTTGTTTTAAGGTTTTAAGATTTATAATTTACTGATGATGACATGAGATTTATCGAAACGTCTGAAGTACAAAAAATAAACGAAAATGTTTGCTGTTGTGTTGGTCCTTCTTTTATATATATACACGGTGAACCAAAAGTAGGTGGACAGTAGGTTGAATACGGTTTGTGTTATATTATATTATAACTATGGTGTTCATTATAACTATGGTGTTTGTGTTTTATTATATTAAATATTATAACTAAATTTATTTAAATTTTATTTTGTATTATAGTATACAAAAAAATTAAATATGTATTCTCAAAATAAACGTTATCATTTACTGTCCACCTACATTTGGTTCACCCTATATATATATATATATATTATATATATATATATATAATATATATATATATATATATATATATATATATATATCGATTAGATGCATATGTTGATAGATTGGGTATAGTTTAAGGTAGTAAAATTAAGGCTTTGTGGTTCGGAACCCACGTAAATTGTAGGTCCCCTCCCGCCACCACAGAGGACACGCACAATACACAATTATGAACACAGTTAGGTAGACCAGCCATGAGTGGATCCTAGGTAGGGATTGTTTCCCGGGATCCCGGTTGATTTTATGTGCGGGATATATCCCGGGATTTTTTCGTTCATCCCGGGATATCCCGGTGCTAATTACTTACATAATAATTAGTATATATAGTATAAATACCCTGTTTACACGATCATACATGTTGTATCATGATCATACAGTAATCGCAAGTGTCGTCACACGGTTAACATAATCAAAATAATGAATGGTCTCGAGTCTATACGACCAACTAGTGTCGAAGCGGAAAGAGCTTTTTCAGCTGCAGGACTGTTTATAACTAAACTTAGAACTCGGCTGAGTGATAAGAGTGTGAATTGTCTATGTTTTCTACGTTCGTATTATAAGTCAAATTAATTCTTTTAAATGCGCTATGTTTTGCATTTTCATATGTTTAGTTGTTTTTGTGTTTTTACGAGCATGCTTATTCTTTACAAGGATATTATTCTTTACAAGTGTTGATTTTCTTACAAATAGCTGTCTTGTTGCACTCAACTGTCTTTTAAGCTAGTTATTTCACACTCATAGTTACCTAATGGAATATGTTTAAATAAATAAATGATGAAATCTTCATAACTTTTATATTAATTCATTTTTAAAAGTATAAAAAATTTAAATACATACAAAATAAAAATTCCGGGAAATCCCGGGATCCCGGGACGAAGACAGATTTTATCCCGGAATCCCGGGATAAACAAAATGACTCAAAACGACAATCCCTAATCCTAGGGTCTTTGTTGGTCTGAAACATTATAACATATATATATATATGATGAATAAAACCACGAAGGAAAGGAAACACAGAATGGTGCTCAAACGCTTTCGTCTAATGACATCCTCAGGACCACTGAAGTAAATAAAGAGTTCGAGACTATATATAGGTCACATACATACATACGTGTATATATATATAGAAATAAAAATTGTGGGACGAGCATACAAATTTGTAAGGAAAACTACCAATTTTAGCACTTTGCCCTTCTTGTCTAAATCCGTTCTGAACGAATACAACACAAGATCAAATGGATTGTTTACAACCAATTTTATAGATAATGCCTGAATGATATATAGATCAGAAAAAAAATAAAAATAACTTGAAAAATAAAAATTGTAAGAGGAGCATACAAATTTATAAGGGAAAACTACCAAAGTTTTAGCACTCTGCCCTTCTTGTCTAAATCCGTTCTGAACGAATTCAAAACAACAGGATCAAGTTGAAAAAGACCTTGGCTCATGTTAAAGTTATTTGTAAGTTGGATAATAGCAGACTCAAGAATATTTCTATTAACGATGTTGCTTGAGTGAAACAAAACTGAAGCATTATTCCAATCAATACAGTGGGATAACTCTGACAAATGGACAAAAAGGGCACTGGACGACTGTCCCGTTCTAACGGAATATTGATGCTGTTTTACACGCGTGTGCAAATCCTTTCCCGTCTGACCAATGTAAAAGGAATCACATTCTTTACAACCAATTTTATAGATAATGCCTGAATTATTGGTAGGGCTATTTTTTACTATGATATTTTTCACAATATTGTTACTGTATATGAAAATACTACATTAATATCCAAAAGTTTATATCTATATATCATTCAGGCATTATCTATAAAATTGGTTGTAAACAATCCATTTGATCTTGTGTTGAATTTGTTCAGAACAGATTTAGACAAGAAGGGCAAAGTGCTAAAATTGGTAGTTTTCCTTACAAATTTGTATGCTCCTCCCACAATTTTTATTTCTATATACAGGGTGTCCCAGAATTAACTATCTATTTCAATGAACTCGGACAAATTTAATAAAAACTGACAATTTTGTTTATTACTAAATTATGATACAAAAACAAATAGATTTATAAATCATAAGTCAAAACTTTATTGAGAAGTTTCAACATGTGCACCGTCTGTATCTCTGCAAATTTCAAATCTATCCTCAGCGCTGCGACACACATTTTGAAGCATTTCAGGTGTTATCTCCCGCACTGCCAACTGGATGCGTTCTTTAAGTTCAGCTAAACTATTGATCTTTTGGCGATAAACCTTCGTTTTTATGAAACCCCATGCAAAGAAATCCAGGGGTGTCAAATCCGGAGAACGCGGAGGCCAAGGTCGAGGTCCTCCACGTCCAATCCACCGATTCGGAAGGCGTCTGTTGAGGTATTCTCGAACAATTAGAGCATAATGACATGGTGCTCCATCTTGTTGAAACACAACATTATCAAGAATGCCATCATCAAGAAGCTGTGGCTCGAGAAACTGCTGAAGCATATCAAGGTAGACGGTACCTGTTACAGTTGCTTCCGCAAAGAAGAATGGGCCATAAATTTTGGATTTGGTCATTCCAAGCCACACATTAACTTTTGGAGAGTCTCTTTGCCATTCTATGACTTCAGACGGTCTTTCATTGGACCAGATAATGAAAAATTATGAAAATAAAATTATGAAAAAAATTTAGAAATTTATACATTTTTAACACATATTAAACATGATAAACATAAATAAAAGTGTGTTTTTAAAAAATTTGTCCGATTTCATTGAAATAGATAGTTAATTCTGGGACACCCTGTATATACTGTATATATATATATTTACCTATATATAGTCTCGAACTCTTTATTTACTTCAGTGTTCCTGAGGATGTCATTAGACAAAGTGCTTGAGCACCATTCTGTGTTTCCTTTCCTTCGTGGTTTTATTCATCATAATATTTTTCACGTGTTACTTTCGTGAAATAATATATTATATATATATATATATAATATATATATATATATATATATATATATATATATATATATATATATAATATATATCGCGTGTGGACGAGGTTTGGTATTACTGGTAGGGAACCTTAAGTGAACGTTTGTATATCAAGAAACCTAAACCAAAACTAAAGTGACATCAGACCTGGGCAGAACTAAACAGTCAAGTGACCAACTACAGTATAATAAAGTAGCGTTAAATTACTTACGAATCTACAAAGTGTATGTTAAGTATCTCCCTATTTTAAAATTCGTATAACTTCCTTATTTCTTACTCAATTTTAATGAAACAAACCGCAAATTATTCAGTATTTATTGAGGTTTTCCGTATTGAGCTTTCTGTCAGGCAAAGCTGACGATTTGGTCCGTTATGACATCCACGACAATTGTTGGGCCTTTTATCATTGGGGACACAATGAACGCTGAAAGATACCAGCAAATATTAAAAAATCGCGTATGACCAATGATTTCACAATGGAATAACAATGATTATCTTCATTTCACGCGGGACGGAGCACCTCATTTTTCTAACGATGTGCGGGCATGAATGGATGACAAATTTCCAGGGCGATGAATTGGAAGATGATGCGCGCATGCCGCAGCCGACCTAACACCTCGCGACTTCTTTCTGCGGGGTCGCCACAAACCTAAAGATCTTGATGAACTGGAGCAAAGCATTAACCATGTTCTCAACAATGTTCCTGAACGCGTGTTACGAGCAGTAGCAGCAGCAGTGGACAACAACATACCCGTTCGTCTAAGGAAATGTTGTGATATTGCGGAAATGTGAAGTGCGTGCGAATGTTTGCGAATGAAAACGTCAATAAATACCGAATAATTTACGGTTTGTTTCATTAAAATTGAGTAAGAAATAGGGAAGTTGTACGAATTTTAAAATAGGAAGTTACTTATCATACACCCCGTACGTAAACAATCTTAAAAGCACTTTTGCTTATTGTTTAAACGTCTCAAAGGTGTACAGTCGACCCAAAATACTGTCGTAAATGCCACGTATTTCATTAATAAATATCAGTAAGAAACACCACGTTTCGCAGCGTGGCTTTTTGAAATAACTGTACATAATCCTCCTTATCACGATTACGATTATTTTAATGAAGCAATTTTTTTAACCTCAAATTGTTTTGGGTAATATTTTAATGGTAATTTTGAAGTTGTTTTCACACTTTTAAGTAAACACAATATTTTGTTAAAGTCTCAATATTTACATTTCAATATCGAGATTTTTGATCGTGAAAACTTAACATTAAGAGACTTATTATTTTTTAAAAAAAGTTTAACCTCGTCTTATTACTAAATTAATCTAAAAAAATGTGAAGGAAGAGAAATCAATCCCGAAACATTATTAGTATTATTAATTAAAGAATAAAAAGGAATAATACTTTAAGGATCTTCTTACCATCTTCATTATATATATATATATATACATATATGATGAATAAAACCACGAAGGAAAGGAAACACAAAATGGTGCTCAAGCGCTTTCGTCTAATGACATCCTCAGGAACACTGAGTGTTCCTGAGGATGTCATTAGACGAAAGCGCTTGAGCACCATTTTGTGTTTCCTTTCCTTCGTGGTTTTATTCATCATAAATATTTTTCACGTGTTACTTTCGTGAAATAATTTTCATATATATATATATATATATATATATATACCGGGTGCGGCAAAAGTAACGCCCTTTTAATAATTGTAACTTTATAGTTTTTATACAGTATAATTTTTTAGTTTTATTGTATCATTTGTTATTTTTTAGTTTTTACTGAGAAAGTACTTATTATTTTTCTTAAAATGCTGTATTTTTCTTAAAAACCTTATTATTTCTCTTAAAATGCTGTATTTTTCTTAAAAACCTTATTATTTCTCTTAAAATGCTGTAATTGATTTATTTCCTTCAATAAAAGAGAATAAACTAAAAAGGGCGTTATTTTGCCGCACCCGTTATATATATATATATATATATATATTATATATATTATATATATATCTAATATATATATATATATATATATTTATATATATATATATATATATATATATATATATATATATATATATATATATATATATATTGTAATATAAATGTGTTACTACTGGAGAGATTTCACAGACGATCTTACCGGAGTTGATTACTGAGCTGACCTTGAAAGGACAAATGTTTTGAAAAATTTCTGCTCCAACTTCATATTTTGATGTTTTCTCTTTCGATCTCATTAATTGGCTTTGTGAAACCCAACTGAAGCGAATATGAACTCGTAAGATGGCATACCTACTACGAGTACGAACTTGGGACGTCCTTTAAGAGGTTATCAGTGTGGCAGAACGTCTACGAAAGGCAAGAACGACCTTCGAAGGTGTCTTCCGCACTCGATTTCGCATTGCAGATACGAGGAGAGGAGGAGCAATCTTATCCAAAAGCTATTGTTACAAACGCGATGCGCGCAATCGGTCACCATCCCCGCACCTATTACCCGATGAAGGACTCGGTCTAATTCGCGTGCAAACGTACCACAATAAAATCAAAATCAATCAATCCATCAATCGGGGGAATAAAGCCACAAAAAAATAGATTTATTAGAAGCAGAGCGAGCTTTCGGCTTATACTATGGACTTTTTCAATCATCTATCAAAACCAATCAATCAATCAATCAATCAACTGCGAGTAAATATCGCCAGAAGGAGAAAATCGAGTAGGAGCAACAAATAAACATCACCAATAAAAAAGATCTATTCCATCTACCAATTTTTTAGTGTCTCATTTCATTTGCCTCCCATGAAAAGTGGTGCATGCGATATGTATATATATATATATATATATATATATATATATATATATATATATATATATAAACCTTGATTACAGTTTTTGTGTATTACATCTAATCACGCTTAATATGAAATGTAATATATAAATTGGATGACAAATCGCATACCTGATCATGCTTTTTTTTTTCCCTTATACAATCAAAATGTGCACCGATTCCACCAATCAAACTATAAAGTGACGATGCATTACAAAAGATAAAAGAATTGATTCGCTGTTTCCTCGTGTTTAAAAGCAGATCGTGAGAACAAAAACATTTCCTAATAAAACACATCATCATCTAAAGGAAATAAAGACAAATAAAAACAACTTACGTAATGCGGCGACCGCAATTCGAACGATTTCAATCCGGGACTCACCTGCGAATGAAAAAGACGCTTAGACATTAAACAGTACTCGTACGAAACGTCGGGGCGCAGTAACAGAAACAGTAATGAAAGGCAAATTTCCCTTTCTTCAATTAAGAAAAACGGCGTAACGCGAAGGAATGTCTAAATATAGCGCGACGAGAAAACGTTCTCTCACCGCCTCTTTCTCACTCACTTCATGGTGTTAGTAACGGGTTGTTGCCAAGGTAAGAGGGCAGGATCCCTTCCTAATGTCCCAACGTTTTCTATTTATTTATTTATTTAATCTCCCTAAAACCCGAAACGAGTGCCTCTCCATAAATTTACTCTTTCAAACGACATACAACATACATGATCCGAAAAGCATAAGAATCGATACAGGATGAGTCAAAACGGTATATATATGAGGTCATCCCATAAGTAATGTCGTTTTTTAGATCGGAATTTGAAGGACAAAAAAAAACTCAAGTGAAAATTTTTAATCTAGTATATATTTTCCGTCGGAATCAATGACACTCTGTCAACGTCCTACAAGCTTTTCAATGCCATGTTCATAAAATTCAGGCGGTTTTGAGGCAAAAAACGTACAAAGACTGGTGTGCAGGTCATCTAAAGAAGTATACTGTTTCTCGTCAAGATAGTTTTGCAGAAGAGATGATAATCTGAAGGCGCAAGGTCTGGAGAACATGGAGGATGTGGAAGTTTTTCCCACCCAAGCTCCTCAATTTTTGCGGAAGTGATCCGAGCGGTATGAGGACGTGCGTTGTCGAACACGATTCCTTTCCGATTAACCAAAGTGGTCTCTCTTCTTTCAGTGCAGTGTTCAATCGATCCAGTTGCTGACAATAGACTTGAGCGGTGATTGTTTGGTTGTGTGGTAAGGTTTCAAAGTGTATTACACCACCTTTATCCCACCAAACTCTAAGCAACACCTTCCGAGGGTGAAGATTTGGTTTTGGCTGTGGTGTCGCTGGTTCTCCGGCACAAACCCACTGTCGATGGCGCTAAACATTCTGGTACAGTATCCACTTTTCATCATCAGTCACTAAACGGTGCAAAAACGGATCTTGGAGTTCACGGGAATGAAGAGCTGTGCTAATGTTTACCCGCACACTCAGATTGTCGACCGACAATTCATGTAGCACCGATTTTCCTAACTTAGGCACTTTCCCGAGTTGTTGCAAATGTCGATGGATGGTGGACGGGGATGAATTGAGTTTCTGAGCCAATTCTTCGACAGTTGTTGAACAGTCTTCTTCAGGTGCGGCTAACAGCGGGTCATCATCAAACTCAGCAGGGCGTCCAGAGCGTGCTGCATCTGTCAAACAGCAGTCACCATTCCTAAACTTTTGAAACCATCTTTGACATTTCCTCACATGCAGAATATCGTTGCCATAAACGTCCTGAATGTTTCGCGTTGCTTCAGTAGCACTATTCCCTTTTTTGAACTCGTAAAGCATTATATGCCTGATATGCTCTTCTGATACCGCCATGTTTATGAGGGGTTCACATAAAGCAAAACACACGTCTTCACTGGTAGGGTCTGTAAAGTATGTAGCGAAACACGATAGATCTCCTCTTAGATATAACCTTCGGAAAATTTATGCTTAAACCGAGTACGACTAGTTTAAACTTAATCTATCGTAAAAAACGACATTACTTATGGGATGATATATATATATATATATATATATATAAAATGTAAGTGTGCGGTGTAGGCATGTATGTAACGCGTGTGCGTACTGCAAATGGAAGCACCTGGAATGTAAAATACGGCAGAAATTTTACGAATAAGGCAAAACGCCCTTGAAAATCCTCCCTTAACATTTGGCGTAGCGAGGCGCTGGAGGCAATGCATAAATTAAACAAACATTAATGTAGATTTATTTAATAAAATTAAAATCGAGACAAAACGCTAAAAACCTTCAAGTGGTCGTTCCATTGAATACCCACGAATAAAACTGCACCACCTTCGATCCAACCTTCCTCACAATGTTAATACGAATTTACGATCTTGGTTGGCTTACTTAAAAATGGTGGTCGAGTGTGATTGACTGCGGGTAAGCAAACCGAACACCACCACCACTACCACGACAGCGCGGGAACCCGTTGCATCATCGGAGACCAGCCCCTCGTGAACAATATAATGAAATAGACACGTGCGGAAAGACTCAAAAGTTCCAAGTACGAAGAATGATAAAGCGATAAGAGACGAGAGGGACGTGGTGAGTAACGGTAAAGAAATGGCTATCACCTACTAATGTTTGCCTGACCATTAACACGATTCTAATCTAACTTCCGCAAACCACCATTAGAGGAAAGTAGTTTAGAAAATCTTGAAATCTTCCTAAAATATTAAATAGGTGATAATGTTACGAGAAAAATTTCAAGAAATTTAATATGTACGTGGAAACCTTCCTCTCCTAGTTTTTTAAATAAAATATTGTCGTTCACTCTATCATATGCCTTACTTATATCGAGGAAACGGCTATAAATAGTTGAATTACTGTCAATGTATTTAGATATTGGTTCTTTAAGTACATAGATACACGGGTCAGTTGAGTGGGACCTCTTAAAACCAAACTGGTTAGATGTCCATAGGTAATAATTTAATCGGAGTAACGAGTTTTTTTCTAGTAGTTTCGAGAAGCAGGAAGCGACAGCAATAGGCCTGTAATTATCGCTGGACAATGTTTCCATACTTATTTTTGACCAGGGGCAAGATATATACCCTCATGAACTCTGCAGGGATATAGCTATGAGCAAGCATGGCTGATTAGAGCAATGATATATGCAAATATACTACGTCATTGGCATATATACGTACACACACACACACACACACATATATATAACTTTCAGGATGGATTCAGGACCTGAAAACAATGAAAAAAGTTTATATAAACATATGCCAGAAATCGCTTTGTTTCCGAGTTACATCCCGTTTTGTGTTCCAGCAATTCTTTCCGCAAACTGTTTACAAACACAGCTTGCCGACAATGTCTGAGGGTGTGTACGAGACTTATTTCATGTATGGCCTTGCCGACTGTAATGTTTCGTACACTCTATGACATGTTTCAATATCGGTGAGTATAGAGCCATCAGTCAGTCAGAGATGCATCGCGGTGTTTTACTGTTCGTATTCGTAACTTCTGACCGTGAATAAGTGCAGTCCATTTAAAAAAAAAAACTTAAAAGTTTTTGTGCTATTCAGTGATAGTGTGCATTTGAAGTGAGAATGGAGGCTTATTCAAACAGAGAAATGGTAGACACGCATCTCGTGTATGGACTTGCCGAGTGTAATGCGGCCGCAGCAAGACGTCTGTATGCGGAAAGGTTTCCGAATCGCCGTCTGCCAGATAAGAAGACCTTTCAGAGAACAGACGAACGTCTTGGTGATACAGGATCATTCAACAAGCGAGTTTTAGATGGTGATAGACCAATCAGCGGTAGAACTGTCGAGTTGGAGAAGCGGGTCATGAATCGCGTGGAGGAACATCCTGGTGTCAGCACCCGAAGGATAGCAGCAGCAGAGGTGTAAGATACACGACTGTGTGAAGAATTTTACGGGAACAGCAGCTTTACCCATATCACATTCAGCGAATACAAGGCCTTACTGAAGCCGATTTCCCACCACGAAATGTTTTTTGTACTCGTTTCCTTCAACAGTGTGCTCGCGATCCTCTTTTTCTATCCTCCGTCTCGTTTTCTGATGAAGCTGCCTTCACAAGAAATGGCGTGATCAATTTTCACAACACTCATCACTGGGCCGAAGAGAATCCGTATGCCATCATCCAGTCAAGGCACCATGGTTTATGCATGACGGCACCCGCCTCATTTTAGTCGAGTAGCCAGAGACTATTTGGATGACCATTTCCCGGATAAATGGATAGACTGTGGAGGACCCGTTGCGTGGCCTTCTCGCCCCCTGGACCTGAATCCACTCTATTTTTACCTGTGGGGTCATCCGAAATCCATCGTTTACGCGACATCCATTGACAACATTGAAATGCTTCGCCAACTTGTAGAACAAGGATGCCAGAAAATCTGAGCAATACCTGGAATGTTTGAACGCGTCAGGCAGTCTATGACGAGCCGTATTCAGGCGTGTATTCAATCGCAAGGCGGTCATTTTGAGCACTTCCTTTAAAAGGAAGGCGGATACTTGATGGGACACACAACGAGCTGTAACTCGGAAACAAAGCGATTTCGGGGCCTGAATACAAGCTGAAAGTGCATCCCACATGTTATGAAACATATATATATATATATATATATATATATTATACAGCAATACCTCGAAAATGCGTTCCTGGAAAAGGCGACGATATTCAAAATAACGATGTTCAAGGAGTGTAGCCTATGGGAAATAAGAGGTTCCGTTCTCAGATTTTTTTTTTTTTTGTCAAAATCAGGATTTTTGCATTACAAATACAGTACAAATACACTCGTTTTAACAGCTCAACTGTTCAATTGAAACCTTTTATTTAAACACGAAAATTTATAATATGAACGAAAAAATGAAATTGGAAATTATTTTTAACAAAACATTTGTTTACTGTTCAATTTAAACATTTTATTAAACATGAAAAGGGGGAAGGGTGGGGAATGGTGATCCTGCCAGGCGTAAGACTACGAAATAGCAAAACCCAAGACGACGATGATGTAAATCTTAGTCGCAAGCATAGCAACGACGAAAGCGCAAAACGACGATGTTCAAGGTATTACTATACAGTGTATATATATATATAGGGTGTCCATAAATGATTACCCTGATTAAAGCATGCTATAACTTTTAAATAAACACTCGTATTCAAACAGTTTTAATCATAAGTAGATAAACATACAAAGTTTTGATACATAGTTAATGAACTTAATAAGCTTCCACATGTGCACCCCTAGTGGCATGTAAAATGTCTGAACGGTATTCACACTCACGCCACACATTTTCCAACATTTGTGGGTTAACTGTTGCAATTGCATCCGTGATGCGTTCTCGCAATGTCCTGATATCTGGAACAACTGTTGCATAAACCAAATCTTTAACATGACCCCAGAGAAAGAAATCCAGCGGGGTAATGTCTGGTGATCTTGGGGGCCATGGGATTGTCCCGTCCCTGCCAATCCATCGATTTGGAAATGTTGCGTCGAGAGTTTCACGAACAACATGCGCCCAATGAGGGGGTGCCCCATCTTGTTGGAAGATGACAGTTGGCTGCCTGTCCTGCAGCTGGGGGATGGCGTAATTGGTGAGCATATCCAGGTACACAGTTGCGGAAACAGACACATTTTACGTGCCACTTGGGGTGCACACGTGGAAGCTTATTAAGTTCATTAACTATGTATCAAAACTTTGTATGTTTATCTACTTATGATTAAAACTGTGTTTGAATACGAGTGTTTATTT
This sequence comes from Bathynomus jamesi, assembly GCA_023014485.1. Classification (NCBI taxonomy): domain Eukaryota; kingdom Metazoa; phylum Arthropoda; class Malacostraca; order Isopoda; family Cirolanidae; genus Bathynomus; species Bathynomus jamesi. The sequence continues at coordinate 299,600 of JAJOZX010000930.1, forward strand.
AAAAGTTATAGCATGCTTTAATCGGGGTAATCATTTATGGACACCCTGTATATATATATATATATATATATATATATATATATATATATATACACACACACGTGGCGCTTATGAGTATTCGTAGATATATATTTGTTACGGTCATCTTTATCTTTTGTACCACGCATACGATAGTTATGCAAAGTTTACCATTCGTTTGGAATAAAATTAGTTTGACTCCAACATAAAATGTAAAACATCAAAGAATTTGAGGAAAATAAAAAGAAAGTTAAAATGCAAAAGTTTCGTACATTTACTTACAAGTTTATTTAATACTTTGTGTGTCCAAATTTTGCTTGAACGTGGTTCAATGATACGTTTTGGGTATTTTTCTACGAGATCACATCATCTCTGAGTGGAAATTTTAGCTTTCTTCTAAAAATAATTGTTGGAATTTATTCAGACTTGCGGACAGCTATTTTCAAATGAAACCCTAAATTCTCGATTAATTAAAATGAGATGTGGGCTTTGACTGGGCCACTCGAGAAGCTTGAAATTCTTTTGTTGAAGCCATTTTGGTGCTCTTACTTTTATGTTTTGATCATTATTATTTCGTTCAGTAGCCAATTGCTATCCATCCACAACTCCAGAATTGAGGGCAATATATTTTATTCGAAAATTTCCTGATATTTTTTCGAATTCAAAATTCCATTGGTGACGAGCTTTCCCCGTCCAGAAGCGCTAAAACACCCAAAGAAGCAAACTACTACCACCACCACCACCACCACGTTTAACTCGAGGAAGAACTTTTTATTTTACTCGAATGCAGTATTTGATTTTCGCCAAACATACGACTGCTCGTTGTTCTCAAATAATTCAATTTTGGTCTCATCCATCTACGGAACTTCCTTCCAGAATGCAAATCCATCATTTTAATGATCCTTGACGTACTTCAAACGAGCTTCTTTGCGCGTTTTTCATACCAGAGATTTTCTTCGTGCAAATCTTCTATGCAGACCATTGTTTCTCAATGTAGGAAGTAGAGTAGAGGAATGGACATCAATCGTAGTCTTAATGTTTGACAAATATCAGCCGCAATCACTCGTGGATTCGCAGCAGCCATTCTTTTAATCCGTCCGGCTGTACGTTCTGAAATCTTGCGAGGTCGTCGTCCACACCTTGGTATAGTTTTGTGCCAAATCCTTTCCATTTCTTTATAGCTGCGGCAACTGTCGTAAAAGGAATTCGAAGCTGCTCTTCTTCTATCGTCCTATAACTCTTTCCAGACTCGTGTGCAGCAATAACAGACCTTTTAAGATCCGTAGACAGCTCTTTATCACGACGATCCTACTGCCTAATAATAACACTGCCCAACAAAAAAAAATTTTTTTGCTGCTGATTTAATTCTAAGACCTGTTTCTGGATAATATTGATGTGCTGATTTCAAAAATCACCTTAGATTTTGTCCATCACATCAGGTTTTCGTGCAATGTGCAATGCAATATGCCTATTTTGGGTGATCCATGAAGGGCACTTATCAAAATTGATGATTTTTGAGACCTGTTAACAGCTGTTTTGCTGTTAAAATTTTATCTGTGGAATACGCAAATCTGTGCATTAAATCTAAAGGTCATGTACAACTATTAAAATCTTGGGTATCTCTGATTTTCCCAGGTGTGAGCGTGACGTCATGATCATGGATTCATTTTTTGCTTATTTAAACACTTTTAATCACTTTGTGTCAATATTACCATTGTATATTAAAGTTCACTCCCTGCACAATTGTTTACTTCTCCATGCTGATTCTGAGTATGTAAAAACTTATTTTTTGAAAAGAAAAAAAATTGGGCATAACCCTGCCAAAATGCGATATCTCCGTATTTGATTGCTCGAAAACCTGACGTGATAGGCAAAAACTAAGGTGATTTTTGAAATCAGCACATCAAAGTTACCTAAAAACAGGTGTTAGAATTAAATCAGCAAAATTGGTGTTGGGCAGTGTAATGGCTTGTATACTGTAGGGTGGATCGATTTTACATTTTTTTCGATTTCCATATTCTAATAGAGACAAAAACTTGCGCATGCATGAGAAAATAGCCTCTGCAAGATCTTAGCTTAATAGGTAATCATCTTCTGCCCCCGGCAGAGCGATGAAAATCATATTTTAGAGTCAAAAACGTATTTTTAAACCCTAGCCTAGAGTCATAAAATTTTGCGTGTGTGTTATTTCATGCCTAAGCAACGATATAAATACTATGGGAAATATATAAATGCATTATTTAAGACAAAGAGCCGATCTGAAAATATGTATAATATACATATTTTCAGATCGGCTCTTTTTCTTAAATAATGCATTTATATATTTCCCATAGCATTTATATCGTTGCTTAGGCATGAAATAACACACACGCAAAATTTTATGACTCTAGGCTAGGGTTTAAAAATACGTTTTTGACTCTAAAATATGATTTTCATCGCTCTGCCGGGGGCAGAAGATGATTACCTATTAAGCTAAGATTTTGCAGAGGCTATTTTCTCATGCATACGCAAGTTTCTGTCTCTATTAGAATATGGAAATCGAAAAAAATGTAAAATCGATCCACCCTATTGTATAGTCATCCGTCTTCCATAAAGATTCAGAGAGAAAATTATAGAATTCAGAATTGCCAAGTCTCTCACGAAGACGCATCCAACTTACTAAATGATACTTTACGAGGGACTGGACGACGGTTCAGGATCGACCCGCGGCCGACCCATCTGCAGCATCTCGCCTTATTTACGGGATTTGGTGAAGGAGAGAATTGCTTTCTGATCTGCCCTCGTAGCCAGCGACGCATGGCTATTTAGGGATTTTGCGCAGGAATCTGTCCAGTTGGTTCTTGAAGTTATTCAGGTTGATGTGCCGGAGATTCCTCACTTCTTTTAGTAGGGCATTAAAAAGTTTTGGGCCTCGTATTCTGAGGGTATTTTCCATCCTCGCTTTTCATGGCCTCCTGTCCCACCGCAGCTAGGACAGCACAAAATCTGCCTCTTTCCAGAGTTCGCAACGTCTCGTTCAATGTTCGCAATGTCTCGTTTTCTGCGTGGGCTTGCGAGTACTGAGCAATACTCAATTATCGGTAGGACTTGACTCTTCCATGATGTGAGCATGATGTTTGCTTTTCTGCTACGAAAGCTCCTCCAGATGATTCATTTTATTTTTCTAGCCGTTGTAATTTTGATGTCAGAGTGTTCTCTGAATTCTGCATCCGACGACATTATTACTCCAAGGATCCCTGACTCGTGGATTTGGTGTTATCTGCTTGGTTTGCGGAGTTTTGTACCCTTTATTCTGTAACACTTTCTTATTATCATATCTTAGTTTGAATTTTTCTTCGTTGAACTTCATATTGTTGTCTTCTGCCCACTTGAGTAATGTTTCAATGTCGTCGTGTAATTTTTTATGTCAGCTTCGTTCAATATTTCCTTGCATTACTTTGTATTATCGGCGAAACGTGATACAATACCGTCATTGATATCTGCAATCAATATTATGAACAGCGAGGGAGCTAATACTGTCCCTTGTGGGACAGAGCTCTCTACTTTTGAGACATCCGATTTGACTCCATTTACCACCACTCTCCGCGTTCTTTGCGTCAAGAAATTAAATATCCATCTTCCTAGCTTTCCAGTAATTCCTGTATTCTTAAGTTTATAAGGTGGGAGGTGGGAGCTACCGGCCGATAATTCTTGGGCATTGCTCCGTTACCACTTTTAAATAAGGGGGCAATGTTCGCGTTCTTTAATGGAAGTGGAATTTGTCCTGTGTCGAGTAATTTCCTCCATAGTAAGTATAGCAGCTTGGCAATACACTCTCTACATTTTTTCAGAAACGTGGCACTCCATGCGTCTAGCCCTAATGCCGAATTGTCTCGCATCTGTGATAGAGCCTTAATTACATCTCCTTCCGAGAACTCTTAAGTCTATTAATAGGTTTGTGTCGGAATTTGCTCTTGGCTGATTTGTATCAATGTAGAAAAATTCATGTTGGTTTTCTACTTTCTTCTCAGACTTTGGGTTGCTAAACACAGTTAAATTGTTCCTTAAGTAGTTCATTCATTTTTATGGGTCATTTGTGTATTCGGCCTCCCCGTCCATCAATGGACAATACTCTCTTTACACTGCATTTTTCTTTTCGCAAACGAGTAGTAGTATTTTGGGTTATTTTTTTGCGTTTCCTGCTACCTTGTTTTCCTCCTCGTTTGTCTTACGTATGAATGTTTGTTTTAAGTCCACTTCTATTTCGCATAGTTTCGTCTCTAGTTTGAGTCGCCTCGCATCAGTTCCGCATCTGTGGAGATGTTTTACGGTTTGTTTCCGTTGTCTAAATAGTGTCCTGATTTTTCTCTGGAGCTCGCTACGTTTTCTTTTCTCTCTCTCTCTGGAACATGTTTCAGTAATATAAGTTCAGCTTCAGTTTCTATTATACATTGTATTTCTTCCGGAGTCTTTTCGTGAAGTAGCAATTCCCAATTTACTTTCTTTAAATCTTTATTTACTTTCTTTGAACTTATATTTAAACCTTCAAATATTCCTTCCGACTCTCTGGATGTTTTTTTGACCTTTGGGTGCTAACTTCAATTTCATATCGATTAGGTTGTGGTTGGAGAAGTTTGAGCGCGTTACCTTTGTTTATTATCTCATTGTTATTTGTCAAAATTAAACGCAAAACGTTCTCTTTTCTAGTGGCTTCACAGATTTCCTGGGTAAGAGCATAATGTTCCATAATATCTAATAGCAACTACTGATAAAAATGTTAAATTCTTCAAGCCTAAGGTGGAGAGACAAAGTATTAAATACAGTAACTTCCAGGTTAACATCGGGGATGCGTTCCTGAAAACCACAACGTTTTGGAAATAACGTTAAGCGGACGTCGTTTTACCGTATAAACCTACGTTATAATTGAGGATGCGTTCACGGACAAAGAAATTCGCGGGATATAAAACTTATTTATTACAAAAAATACAAAAGAAACAAAAAATAAAGAAAATATACATTATATTGTATATTAAATACAGTATAATAGATATAATACATTTACAAAAATATACAGAAGACTCAAAATTAAATTATCTACAAGCCCATCACAGAACGAGACTAAGTCTTCGAAGCAGAGAAGAACGCATCGAGAGTCGCTTGCCTAGCTTCTCTCTTCTCCTTATTGTAGATTTCTTTGTAACATTTGACAGCGTCGTCTACCATTCTTTTGACTTTCAAGTTTCGTTCCATCATGGGATCCGCATCGGCAAGTAGCTGCATTCCTTCTTCGATGAGTCCAAAGGCTTTACCAGAGTTTTGGTGGTCAGAGTTCTAGCAGATTCTGCCTCCTCTTCATCTAATTCTTCGTCATCTTGTTCCATTTCTTCCGAATCCTCGAGATCTTGGTTGGAAAGTTATCCTCGATGGGAATCGAAAACTTCGACATCTTTGTCTTCAAGCCCGTCGAAACCCACTTCATGCGCCAAATGTAAGATCTCCTTTCTCGTTGCCTCAGTGAATCCGCCGAAGTTGTGGACCGCTTCTGCCCAAATCCGACCCCAAACTGAGTTCATGCGGCCTTCGGAAACTTCGTCCCAAGCACACTAGATGTTCCGCAAGGCCTTATGGATGTTGTAACTCAGAACCGTTTCCTCGTCGTTCGCATCCGTAGCTTCAACCAGTTGTTGTAACGTTCTTCGCGTGTAGTAGGCCTTAAACGCCTTAATGACGCCCTGGTCCATGGGTTGAATTAGTGAAGTCGTATACAGCCTCGGTGCGTGCAGAATTCTTTGGAAAATTCTCGAAACCACGTGGTTTATTACATTTATGAAAATAATAACTGATATGCTGACTCCTGAAGCAATAAAGAAAAATTACATACACAAACACGCGCGCGTTTGGCTATCCTACAAAACCGGAACATTTTCACACACTGAATTCTGTATTGCGACATTTACCCAGTCTAAAAAAACTTAATAAATTTAACCAAACTTTAATTATATCGCCTTTTTTCATGATAAAGGTACCCTTTTATAAAAATGAACCACCGTGACACTGCTAATGTCATGATACGCATGTTTGCGTTGCGATGGGCTATGAGTGTATCCTAAGGTCTTCATACGGAACACACACACACACATTATATATATATATATATATATATATATATACAGTGCCCGCGAAAAGTATCCGATCACTCAAGAAAATACAATATTTTCCCTTGATATTCAGAGACACGTAATTCACTTTCTATTTGTTCTAGCGACATCTGGTAACTTTGAGGTTGCTCGCTGATATGAGAGCTATCCAACGCATTCTCAAATTAGTGTTCTGGTAGCCTTCGTTGCGGGTGGCTGTGTCTCAAATTTGTCAGATTTCACTGTTTGTGTAAATTTCTTGATATTTTTTTTTTTTTACAGAAAGTGGTGTAAATAAAATTTATATATAATGTGTGCTAAAAAACAACTTAAGGGTGATTGTCGAGGTGCTATTGTTGCTTTGCATGCATGCGGGAAATCACAGACAGATAGCTAAGGAATTAAACATATCCCAAAGTACCGTTAATTTATGGGTTTCACGGGCTAAGAACAATGGTGGCCTAACCACGCCAGTCCCTAAAAAACGATCTGGCAGACCGAGAAAAACAAATTCGCGAACAGACAAACTTATGAAACGTTTAGTATTGAAAAACCCAACAATAACTGCGAAAGAAATAAAATTTAATATGAATAATTTGTTATCTGGTGTTTCTGAACGAACTATCCAGGAGCGGCTCCAAAAAGAACTCGGATTACCATCTCGCCATGCTGCTAAGAAACCGTTCATTAATGAAAAAATGCGTAAAAAACGTGTCGCATTTTGTAAAAAATACATTCATTGGATGGACTGTTGATGACTGGAAGAAGGTTTTATTTAGCGATGAGTCGACATTTTTGACATTCAGAAGTTGTCCAAAAAAGGTTCGCCGGCCTATTGGCTCAAATAGGATGGACCCTAAAGACAATGAAACACCCTCCAAGTGTGATGGTTTGGGGTTGTTTCGGTTACTATGGGCGTGGAAACTTATATTTTCTTCCGAAGAACACAACTATGAATGGTGCACGGTATTTAGCAATGCTACAGGATAAACTTCCAATGGCAATGGCAATCCAAAGGACAAAAACATACATGCATGATGGTGCACCATGTCACAGGGCCAAAATAGTGACAAAATGGATTACTGACAATAAATTTGATATTTTGGATTGGCCTGGTAATAGTCCAGATCTCAATCCGATAGAAAATCTGTGGCTAATAATAAAAAATAAGGTTGAATGCCACGACACTGGCTCAGTCGAAAAATTACAAGAGGCCATCAAAAAGGTATGGTGCAAGGAAATATCAGTGGAAGTTTGTCAAAACTTGATTAAATCCATGCCAAAACGTCTAGAACAAGTCATCCAAACCAAAGGACAGATGACAAAATACTAATATAAGGTTAGTATACATTTAAACAGTTTTTATGTAAAAAATACAAATTTCAAGGGTGATCGGATACTTTTCGCGGGCACTGTATATATATATATATATATATATATATATATAATATATATATATATATATATATATATATATACACACACACACAAACGTTGAGATAATGTAATTAAAGAAATTAATGTGGAAAAGTGTTTCTCTCTCCTTGAAGTGGAGATGGAGAAGCGTTACAATTGATCGCAGGAGTAATCTCTCGTTTCAATTGGTTAAAAAGGAAAATGCAGTAATAAATTGGAGGGTGACGAGGGAATGAATGAATAAATAGTAGCGCTTCACTGGCGCTTCAACTACTAAAGTCATATCGCGCCGAAACTAAAGGAAAGAGAGAGCACAAGGGGATGGGGTAAGGGGGAATTTGAAGGAGCTATAGTAAAGGAAAAGTGGTGAGAGAGAAAAGGAAAAACACCATGATCAGCAAAGGGAGGAAGAAATTACACCCAATTCATATTAAATAGAGAGTAGAAGGCCAGTTTGACGAAGAAAAGAGTGTCCTTAGGTACTGGCGTAGAGTCATCCAACAACATAGTAAGCGTAAGAGTGGAGCCTGAAGGGCAAAAAGGGAGGAACTGGGAGCGAGCAACGGCAAAGGCAGGACAAACTAAAAGCAAATGTGAAAGAGAGAGGAATGCCGCATGGGCAGGAGGGGGCAACATCTCGCGTCATAAGATGCCCATGCGTGAGGCGAGTATGACCGATGCAGACGCATCGGAGCGGTTTCTGACAGGAGGAAGGCCACCGTCGAATCGTGGGCTTCAACGCCCTCAAAGAATTCCCGGTCACATCCTTCCACTGGTGCTGCCACCGCCGAAGGAATGCCTCCCGGAAAACCCTCGTAAAGTCCGACGCCGGGAGAGGCGTGTTAGGATCGAAAGGCAGGGAGGACACCTCCCTCGCCGCGGCGTCCGCGCGTTAGGTTGCCCGGAATACCAATGTGGGGAAGGCACCGAACAGAAGGCGACTACCTTACGGCGTGATGAAAGAAGGACCAGCCAGTCCTGAATCTGCCGCACCAGTGGGTGTGGAGAGACAAGAGAGGACAGGGCCTCAAGAGCGATATGCGAGTCTGAATAAATAATAAATGATGTAGAGGGGAACTGAAAAAGGAGCCGAAGGGCCAAAAGAATAGCCGATAGTTCCGCTGTAAAGATGGCAGCCGCTAGCGGGAGAGAGAATGATTTAGTTTCCGATGGGAAGATGGCCGCGCAGCCCACTCCAATTGGAGAGCGAGAGCAGTCTGTGGACACTGGGATAGAATCAGCATGGGAAGAGGAATGGGATAAGAATAGTTGCCGAAGGGCGGATGGATGGAACTGGGACTTTGGTACAGTAGAAAGGAGGGAGCAGATACGAAGAGGAGAAATGGTCCATGGAGGAGTGGTTGGAGGGTGGAGAGGAGAGCACTCGCCCCTCCACCCCCAGAGAAGACAGGACGGGAGCCATTCGGAGACCAAACGGTCGGATCAAGTGGGTATGACGGTCAAAGCATGCCGCAGTGGAAGGACCGAAGAGGGATTGGAAGACCGGTGTGGGAGAGAACTGCCAAACATTAAAAAGGTATTTGAGACCCTCCAAGGTACGATGGGCATCCAATGGGAGATGACCACTCTCTTCATACAGGCTGACGATTGGAGAAGATCGGAATGCGCCGGTGCTGATGCGCACACCTAAGGAACGAATCGGGTCCAGCATGCGCAGAGCGGAGGCAGAAGCAGAGGAATAGGCCTGACAGCCATAATCCAACTTACTTTGGACCAGGGAGTGGTAGAGCCACCAAAGAGTATGGCGGTCAGCACCCGAGTCAGTATGAGAGAGGAACTTAAGAAGGGTACAAGTCTGAAGGAACGAAGCTTCAAATAGGGGATCCAGAAGAGGAGGGAATCAAGTAGAAGACCCAGAAATCTAGTTTCGGACACAACGGGGACTGGTGATCCAGAGAGAGAGAGAGAGAGAGAGAGAGAGAGAGAGAGTGTGTGTGTGTGTGTGTGTGTGTGTGTGTGTGTGTTACAAAGAAAAGTAGTACCTCAAAAGGCCTTGCGGCCCATACCGAGGAGGTACCAATGGCAACGGGTACCACGGAAAATTTTCTACACCCTCAAATAGTGTGCAAGATTTGGTCTATTTTTTTCTTGAACTGATCCACAGAGGAACTGTTCACAACTTCTGAAGGTAACCTGTTCCACGTGTCACAGATCTTATACGTAAAGTAATTCCCACACACACTAGTCCTAAACCGTTTCAAATAAAACTTCCAAACATTGTTGCGAGTTGGGTTATCATTTAAACTAAACATGCTTCTAAAATCGACATCGTTGAACCCGCGTAAGAGCTTGAAAGCCTCCATCAGTTGACCGCGCAGCCTCCGAGTTTCCAGTGAAAACAAGTTCAGGGCGCGTAACCGTCGATTGTAGCCCATATGCCTAACGGAAGGGATAAACTTTGTGGCCCTCGCCTGCACTCGCTCCAGCCTCTCAACATCTTTCCTGAGGGTGGGCGACCAGAACTGCACAGCATATTCCAGGTGCGGCCGAACCAGGGAATTGTACAGAGAGAGCACAATCTCCTTGTTCCGAAACTGAAATTGCCTTCTGATATAACCCAACGGCTTCTGGGCTCTCTCTTCCACCTCTACGCACTGTTTGGTAAACTTAAGGTCGCTGCTAATTAGCACACCCAAGTCCTTTTCCAAATCAGTCGCCTCGATATTACTCCACAACATCGAGTAGTCCGACTTGGGATTGGCGTGGCCAATGTGCATCACCTTGCATTTACCCAAGTTAAAAGGCATTTGCCACTTTTCGGACCACTCTCCTATCCTACCTAGGTCCGCACGCAGTTGCTCGATCGCTTCCGGCGTCCCAACATTGGCCCCAAGCTTGGTGTCATCAGCGAATTTGGCGATCCGACTGACGATGCCACCGTCGATATCATTTATGTAAATGATAAACAACAGTGGCCCCAAAACGGAACCTGAGGAACCCCACTAGTGACCGAGGCCCACCCCGAACTAGCCCCTTTAATTACAACCCTCTGCCGCCTATTACTCAGCCAGTTTTCAATCCACCTACCTATTTCCCTACCGATACCCAGCGCGCGCACTTTCGCCATTAGCCGGAGGTGAGGTACCTTATCAAAGGCTTTCTGAAAGTCGAGATAAAGTATATCAATCGCCCTACTCTTATCATACTCTCTCAACATGATGTGGAAAAACTCGAGCAAGTTGGTGAGACACGACCTATGCCGTCTAAACCCATGTTGGGAGTCCCCAAGCAGCTTGTAGGACTCCAAATGGTCAACGATCCTATCAGCTATTATCCCTTCTAATAATTTACCTACAACTGAAGTGAGACTAATGGGACGATAGTTCCCTGGACTTTCGTGATCCCCTTTCTTAAAGATAGGGGTCACGTTGGCTTCCCTCCAGTCACCAGGCACCTGGCCCATCTCCAACGATTTGTTGAAGACTGTAGCCAGGTGGGGAGCCACCTGGTCGCGCACTTCTCGCAGCACTCTGGGGAGAAACTGGTCTGGCCCAGGAGCCTTAAACGCGCTCAGTTTGTCTATTCTATCGGCAACGACTGTCGCGGTACATCTAACACTATCCAGGCCAGCACCTTCGTGCCTCACGCCTGGCTCGGGGATGACGCGGGTATCCTCCCTGGTGAACACTCCCGCAAAGTACTCATTAAGCACATTGGCGATGTCCGCGTCGGAGGTCCGCAGAACGCCGCTTCCGTCCTTCTAATGGGCTTTCTACTATTAACATAACTGAAGAACTCCTTAGGGTTCCCCTTGCAGAGGCTTGCCACCCGTAGTTCTTCGTTACGTTTCGCTAGTCTAACCTTCGCCTTCACTTCCCTACACAGGCGGACATACGCTTCAGTGTTCTCGTGGGAACGATTGGCCTTCGCCCTCCTATACGCTACTTTCCTATTTCGGATAGCCAAAGCGATGTCACGATTGAACCACTTAGGCTGCGTTGAAGCAGGTGTGACCGGTTTTGAGGGTATGTCAGCAGACTGCAGCACCATAAACTCGTCCCGGAATGCACTCCACACCCGCTCAACATCGCCGCCGACCTCTAACCCCATCTCACCTACGCTATCCCTGAGGCTAACAAAGTCCGCCCGCCGGAGATCGAGCTTACTGCCTCTCGAGTTACTACGCTTCACCCGAGGGACGCGCACAAGGAACCTAATCAGACCGTGATCACTCCCGCCCAACGATTCGTCAACGGTGAGGCCAGTGACGAGGTTGTCTTCGGTCGTGAATACTAAGTCTAGAACGCTTTCGCCTCGTGTAGGTCTTGACCCACTGAGTGAGGAAGTTCTCATCAGCAAAGACAACTAGCCTCCTCCCTTCAGCATCAGCAGTCCTGTCTTCCCACTTTATGCCGCGACAGTTGAAGTCTCCTAAAACTACACACACCCTATCACCTAGCAGGCCACTGAGTTCGGTGTACAGGGCTGTATCCTCCTCGAGGAGGAGATGCGGAGGTCTGTACACCAAGATTAACCTATAGTTCGTCCCACCCACGTTCAGATCGACACCAAGCAGCTCCCGTTCCGATCGGAACTGGCAGTCAACCGGACTCAACGTGTCCCTGACGTATATTAGTACCCCACCCCCCTCCCCACGGGTGCGGTCTTTGCGAAACATTCTATACCCGGGAATTTCGAACTCCCCAACGTAGTCCCTATCAGTATGAATCCAGGACTCGGTGATAGCAACGATATCCTGGTATTCTGATGCTAAGAGCGCCAGTAGCTCGCAAAACTTGTTCCTAATTGACCTAGCATTAAAAAGCATTGCACGGAGGGAGCCTTCCCTATTCTGACCGCCCCCTAGCACGACCCGTTTCCCGAACAGCCAGGGCTGTCGGGAGTTGAAGAGCCCCTCACTAACGAGGGGGCAACTTCCGCAGGAGACTGAGCCCCCTCCAACGTAGGAGGAGGGTCACCCACCTGTACTTCGACGCACCCTTCAGTTGAAGAGAGAGAGAGAGAGAGAGAGAGAGAGAGAGAGAGTGTGTGTGTGTGCAGCGGTGGCGTCGGCAAAAGTGCATTGCCACCGGTTTTGTAGGGGAAAATCGGAACCCGTGGTCTGTGGCCCATTTGGAAACTGAAACCAGGGCCCGCTGGAGGATACGTTCAAGGAAAGCAGATCGGGAGCCGGAGCAATATATAGCTAGGTCATCGACATAGAGGGTGGTCTTAATCCCCGGGGGCAGAGCTGTCACCACGTCGTCGATCGCCAAGGCGAAGCAAACGACGCTCAGGAAGCTGCCCTTGGGGACTCCTTCCTCCTGCAAATGCACAGGAGAGAGGGAGGTACCCACCTGAACTCGAAAGGAACGGGAAGTCAGAAAGTTTGAGATAAAGGAAGGGAGAAAACCTCGAAAGCCCAAAAGATAAAGTTTTCGGCAGATACACCACCGCCAGGTGGTGTCATACGCTTTCTCTAAGTCAAAAAATACTGCTTAAAGATGACATCGCTCTGCAAATGACACACGGACCGCAGTTTGCAACTGAACTAAAATGTCAGTGGTACTACGGCCCCTGCGAAATCCAGTCTGTGTAGGGGAAAGCAAATTGTGGCGTTCTAGGTGCCACATCAGTCGCCGGGAAACCATCTTCTCAAAGTTTTGAGAGGCAGTTAGTGAGGGCTATTGGGCGGTAATTGAGAGATGTCGGGTCCTTACGGGTTTAAGAAAGGGGAGCACCACTGCTTCCTTCCAACAGGAGAGGAAGGTGCCCCTTACCCAAATTCAATTATAGAACGTGAGGAGAAAGAAAGAAAGAAACCAAAGGGGTGGCGAAGCATTTTGAAATGAATGCCGTCAGGGCCGGGAGCAGAGTTGCCGCAAGAAGCTAACGCCGATCTCAGCTCCGACATAGAAAAAAGGCGGTTTTAGGGGAAATTATTGGGAATCTGAAAAAGTTGAGGGGAGCGAACAAGCGAAGCCTTACGGCGGAGGAAGGCAGGGTCACGGTGGTCGTGTCGGGAGATGGAGGCTATGGTCGAGGCCAAGGTCTCGGCCACGGCAGTAGGAGAGAACACTGGGCATCCGTCGATCATGAGGACAGGAAAAGGGTGAGAAGTGGATTTTCTGGAAATTTTTCGAATCTTGTTCCAGATTCGGGAGGAATGGGGTGCAGGAGGTGAGGGAGGAGACACACGGTACGCTCGCCAAGAAAAGCGACGGGCTTCACGGACTGTGCGACGGGCCTGAGCTCGCGCACGTTTAAAGGCTATTGAATTTGCTAAGAATGGACTGCGTTGAAGACGACGAAATGCCGACTTCTTAGCCTGAACAGCCAGAATGCATGATGGGGTCCACCATAGAACCGAAGAGGCAGAGGTGCGGGGAAATGTAGATTTGGGAATAGAGGACAGAGCAGCACAGGTGATATGATCTGTGAGGTAGGTGGAGGCGGCATCGACAGTCGGGAAGTTACTCAGAGCGGCAGAGGTTCGACTTTCGGCATAGAAAAGAGGCCAGTCAGCTTTAGCGAGGGACCATCGGGAAGGAAGAGTGGAGGAGCTGGGAGTCCGGGACGTACGGAGGAGGAGGGGGGAAATGATCGCTACCGTAAAGATCTGGAGCGACAGCCCAGGAGAAGTCAAGGAAAGCGGAAGGAGAAGTAAGCGAAAGATCTATGGAGGAAAATGTACGGGTCTGGAGGTGAAAAGTTGTGGGCTGGCCGGTGTTGAGAAGACAGACAAGTAGTTGAAAGGAGACCACAACGCCGCCCCGCTGATTGGTCACGGTATCACCCCACAGAGGATGACGCGCGTTGAAGTCTCCCAGGAGGGGGAAGGGGGAGGAAGTTGCAGGAGGAGAGTGGAAAGATCGTCAACAGAAAGTTCCTGTGACGTGGGGGGGGAGATAAAGAGCAAACCGAATATAAATGGTCTAAGAAAACCTAAGCCGCCACTGCCTGGAGAGGAGTGTTGAGGGGAAGGGAAGTAGAGGGCACATCAGAACGGATCAAAACTGCTGTGCCCACACGGGGGTCTGCATCAGACGGAGAGGGGGGGGAGAGATATGAAAACCTTCGGAGAGGACGCAAGGGGCGAGCCCCAAGTTGTCTCCTGAAGGCAGACGTGCACCGGGTCAAAATCCTGGATAAGGAGGAGGAAGTCCTCCCAATTAGGGAGGCCTCGGCAATTCCACTGAAGGATAGCAGCCATCAAGAGCGGAATACAGGGGGAGCGAGAGATGTTATCGGGCGAGATTTAGAGACATGACCAGAAGGACGAGCTGACGAAGCTGGGAGGCGGGTTGAAGAAGGGGTGATTGAGGAACGGATGGAAGGGGTTTAGATTTCGGGGGGGGGGGGGGGTCAGGAATGCGAGAATGAGGGTAGGAAGCGGGACGGGGTGAATCTAGTTTCTGAGATGAGATGGGGGGGGGGAGGAGAATATGCCGGGAGCATCGGGAGGTCAAGGAGAGAGCGGGGTGGGGGGGAAGGGGTGTTCAAAGCGGGCTAGGGTGGGTCCGGATTCCGGGGTGGAGATGAAGATGCTGAGGGTATCGGGAGGTTACCGAGGGAGCGGGGCGGTGGAGGAGGGGGGGGAGGTGGATGTCGGCTTGAATTCGAATTTCAGAGGCCGCATAACCACCATCAAGAATAGAGAAGGGAAGGGAAGGGGACGGTCGCGAAGGGAAACGGGGGAATTTAGAGACGGCAAAACGAAAGGGCTCTTTGAAGGCGGATGAGATATGAGGGTAGGAGGAAGAGGGAGCGAGGGAACGAGGAGACGGGGGTCCTGAGCAAGGAAGCTTGGTAGAGGGCCATACGCCGGGGGCTGGCGATGGGACGTTTAACGGAAGAGCGAGGAGGTGAGGAGAGTCCAGAAGGTTTTCGCTATATATGCTGAAATGTCAGCAATGGTTTCAGGAGGGAGAATAAGCGGATTAGTTGTTACTGAGGTGGAGCAGATGGAAACAGTGGAATTGGAAGTTCCAGGGGGACGGGCTGGAGGAACAGTGAACACAGGGGGTGGAGACGACGAAAAGGAAGAGGATGAGAGAGGGGGACGGGTGGACGAGGCCTGACCAGGCCTAGAATGATAGGGTGTGGAAGAGGACGGTACGGAGGTGGACGAACGGGAGGTTTTCGGGCGGGAGGAACGCAGTGTTTGAACAAAAGTAGGGCCTGGGCGAGCGAATCGGGACCTAACGCGGGCCCTCGCTTCCTGAAAACTGACCTTGTGTGACTCCGACCGACAGGACCTCACGCTCGAAGAGGTAGGTCGGACAGGAAGAGGAGGAAGCGGCGTGGTCTTCTCCACAGTTGGCGCAGCGAGGAGGAACCATGTGTCGGGGACGCGGTTGACATAAACGGCCAGGGAAACTTCGCCACTTCTTACTGACGTGTCCGAACCTCTGGCAAGTAAAACATCGGCGTGGTCTGGAGATGTAACGACGGACCGGAAATTGAAGATAACCGGCCCTAATTTTCTCGAGTAATTGGGAACGAGCAAAGGTCAGGATCAATAAAGGAGATGGAATCCTTGCCCCTTGAACCATACGGGGTGGGCGGTAAACACGGGTCACTTTCTGAGAGGAGAGGCGGGTGAGAAGATCCGATTCTGGGTATTCCAAAAGGCGGGGAGCATGTACTACACCCGTAGAAGTGTTAAAGGAAGAGTGGGGGAGACAATCCAGGGGAGCAGAAGCCAGGGTAGAGAGAGACGAAACCTTCTGGTGTTGGGCTCTGGAGGAGACCTCCACCAGAAGAGAACCATCATTCTGTGGCCACATCCGTCGGGGATCGCCACAGCGGGAAGTGAAGTCATCGTAGACCTCAAAAACATCCCGCTGTGAGAGGAGTGTGGAGGCGGAAGAACTGAGGTCCAAAAACCGACGGTAATCAGGGTCAGAGACGTCAGCTCCCACAAGGGGGTCAAAAGACTCACGGAAATAAGACACACAAGAAGTCTTTGAACGAGGAGGACGCGAGTGTTCCGCAGTCCGAGGCGGTCAACTCCATCAGGATGCGGTCTTCCAGTGGTAGAGGACTCGAGGGCCTGGTTGTCCACCACCCGAGTGCTAAGAGAAGTAGTAGTCCGAGAATGAGAAGCAAAAGTCGTAAGCCGAGGAGTAGAGGAAGCCATAGCAAACAAAAGGAAAATTTCATCCCCCGCGTGCATTCAGCTACCACCGACTCCAACAAGGGAAAGGTGAATCGTGGGCACACACTGTCCCACCGCCAATAGAAGTCACGCAGGAGAGATACACTCATACTCAGTCCCCGTGCCTAAAAGGCGGCCACTCTCGTCCAACGCGCGGTGAAAGATGGCAAGGACGGCTTGGGTTTGGTTTAAGAGCGACAAGGGTGAAGGACAACCACCTCCCTCACCCAAGGTCCAAGAAAAGAGTCAAGTCAAGGTCCAAAACAAAGCCAAATGGGGGGGGGGGGGGGGGGGAAGCCAGAAGGATCGAGGGAAAGGAGAAAGAAATAAATAAATAGAAGCAGATCAGACGGGTCTAATGGTCCACGAAGGCAGAGAGAGCCCTTACATCGAAGGAAGATGCATTCCCACATTGGCCACAGAGGGGACGCGCCCTATAGCTTCGGACAAAGCAAAGGGGGTGACGAGGGAAAGTGATGCAAGTGCATTTTTCAGAAATTTTGATCCGCGACTTTGGAGAGTTGTTAACGCGCGTAACAATTAACATAGAGTCGTCAGCGAAAGCAAAATATTCTTATTTAAACTCTTGATTAACAAAATTTCTCTCTCTCTCTCGAGTCAGTGTTAATTCTTCTTACGCGCACCATTAGCTCTGTCACGGATCAAAGATTTTAAAAAATGCGCTTACATCACTTTCCCTCGTAATGATAATCAAGTGCGCAATTTCTTTTCTGGACACCCTGTATAATATTATGCTAATAATTATTATTGAGAGGCAAGAAAAACGGCTTTTCATAACAAGGAAATTGCGGCCTTTAAATAAACCTCTTATCTCGGCTATCAGCCGCATTCGATGACCTGCAGTGTGGCTAGCGGGTCACACGTACGCCGTGAAGGGACCTCGAAAAGAGGGAAAATAAGGGTAACATTAAGGGGGGAAAGGGGAAAAATGAATAAAGACGTATGAAGGGGGAAAAGTGAAGGAAATAAAGTTGAACTTTCCTTACTCTTTGCCGCAAAAATATAATTTGTATCTGCGAGTATTTTTCTTCTTGAGCAAATGGCACTTATCACCTTATCTCGTTTATCAATAAACGAAGTCATTCAACTTAATCGTTAAATCTCCCTCTCCTCTACCTTCCCCATTCGCTGGGGCTGCTGCTGCTGCTGCTGCTGCTGCTGCTGCTGCTGCAATTGCCCCCATCCCTCACCGTGAAACGAGGTATGGGGTGTATATTATGTACCCCACCCCCGACCCCTCTCTCCCCTTCCAACCACGAGTAAATTGAAGTGAAATCTCTCGGAGTCACGTCCGGGAGTCCCTTGACCTCGCTCAACAACCAATGTAGGGGTGGCACTCCGTTACTGAAACAATGATCGTACGCGAAAGGTAAAGAACAAATTGGCATCGGGACACCGAGCGTGTGCGGAAAGAGAGAACCAGCAACGACGATCACGATAAATGCACGCGAGAAACGAGATAAAAGAAAAGTTTGGGGAAACGAAAGAAAGGAAAATAGGCCTATCTCGTTTACCGACCCAATATTGTCCCGCGAATCGCTCAACATGGAACGTGTGTTCCTTATATAACAATGCAACAATTTACACTTATACTTTAGGTGAGTTCGAACCACGGTTCAGGATCGACCTGCTGCGGTCGACCCCTCTGCAGCATCCCGCCTCATTTGCGGGATTTGGTGAAGGAGGGGATTGCTGCTGTCTGATCTCCTCCTGCCCTCGTAGTCAGCCACGCGTGGCTGGTCAGGGACTTTGCGCAGGAATCTGTCGAGCTGGTTCCTGAAGTTAGTCAGGTCGGTGTGCTGGAGATTCCTCACTTCTTATGGTAGGACATTGAAAAGCTTTGGGCCTCGTATTCTGAGGGTATTTTCCAGCCTCGTTTTCATGGCCCCTTGTCCCACCGCAGCTGGAACCGTACAAAATCTGCCCCTTGTCCCACCGCAGCTGGAACCGTACAAAATCTGCCCCTTCTCTCATTCCAGTTTGTTTCTATTTCATTTCTAAGGTTAGGGACAGAGTCCTCAAGTATTTTCCATATGCATATTATTGTGTACTGCTCGCGCCTTCTTTCGAGAGAGTTGAGTTCCAGGGATTGTAGTCGAGACCAGTAGTCTTCACCTTCCGTTTCCTCTATCTTAGACTTAAAAGTCTTTTGTATAGCTTCAATGTTCGCAATGTCTCGTTTTCTGTATGGGCTTGTGAGTACTAAACAATACTCAATTATTGGTAGGACTAGACTCTTCCATAATTTGAGCATGATATTTGCTTTTCTGCTGCGAAAGCTCCTCCAGATGATTCCCATTATTTTTCTAGCCATTGTAATTTTGATGTTATAGTGCTCTCTGAATTCTGCATACTCCAAGATCCGACTTATAGATTTGGTGTTATCTGTTTGGCTTACATAGTTTTGTACCCTTTTTTTCTGTAGCTCCTTGTTATTACCATATCTTAGAAGTTTGAATTTTTCTTCGTTGAACTTCATATTATCGTTCTCTGCCCACTGGAATATTGTCTCAATGTCGCGTTGTGATTTTCTTACGTCACCTTCGTTCAATATTTCCTTATATATATATCTTTGTGTCATCTGCGAAGCATGATACAATACTGTCCTTAATATCTGCATCAATATCTGCAATGATTATTATGAACAGCAACGGAGCTAATACTGCCCCTTGTGGGACAGAGCTCACGACTTCCGATTTAACTCCGTTTACCACCACTCTTTGTGTTCTTTGCGTCAAGAAATTAAATATCCACCTTCCTAGCTTTCCAGTAATTCCTGTATTTTTAAGTTTGTATGCTATGATTCCATGGTCACATGGTGAGTAGGGATAATCTTAAGATAGACTGCAGCGAAACGACTGTGGGAGGGACAAGGGAAAATACTATGATATCATTTTCTGAAGTAAAGAGGTTATTTAAAGAGTTAAAGCCTGGTTCTGCGACAGGGGTAGATGACTTATCGAATGAGCACTTAAAATATACAAATGACGTAGTACGTCTGCATATATCATTGCTCCTATCAGCCATGCTTGCCCATAGCTATATCGCTGCAGAGTTCATGAGAGTATATATCTTGCCCCTGGTCAAAAATAAGTACGGAGACATTCTGTCCAGCAATAATTACAGGCAGTATTGCTATCGCTTCCTGCTTCTCGAAACTACTAGAAAAACTCTTGTTACTCCGATTAAATGATTTCTTATGGACATCTAATCAGTTTGGCTTTAAAAGGTCCTACTCAACTGACCTGTGTATCTATGTACTTAAAGAAACTATCTAAATACATCGACAGTAATTCAACTATTTATAGCCGTTTGCTAGATCTAAGTAAGGAATATGATAGGGTGAACCACAATATTTTATTTGCAAAACTAGAAGACAGGAAGGTTCCCATGTACATATTAAATTTATTGAAATTTTGGTCTTCCCACCAATCTTTCACTGTTTGGTGAGGCAATGTACTATCCGAGTGTTTTGGCTCCTCTTGCGGGGTGAGACAAGGCTCCTTGCTCTCCCCTATGCCGTTTAATGTGTTTATTAACGGATTAATTGCTTCACTTAACGAGGCAACAGTGGGATGTTGTATAGATAATACAAGGATAAATAACTTAGTCTATGCCGATGATATGGTGTTAATAAGTCCCTCTGTTAAAGGTCTGGATCGGCTACTAAAAGTCTGCGAAGAGTATTCGCAGAAACATGATATTCTTTTTAATGTTACAAAAACTAAGGTTATGCAATTATATCCTAAAAGCTGTAATCAGCCAGCTAATATAAGGTTTAAAATGAATGGTGAGGTAATTGAGGAAGTACAAGAGTTTAAGTATTTGGGTCAAACTATTACCAGCTCCTTGAGTGATGACTCGGATACAAGAAAACAATCTCGAAACCTGTGTGCTAAAGCGAATATGACCATAAGGAACTTTCGATTCGGTACAAGTGAAGCTAAAGACACTCTCTTTCGTACTTTCTGCAGTAATATATACGGACAGCAACTCTGGGTGAATTATAAAAAAGGTTCTGGCAGAACCGTAAATTTGCTGTACAACATGTCTTTTAGACTTACATAAATTACCCCCGAGATGCTCAGCTTCGCAAATGTTTGCTACCCGCAATGTCCCGAGCTTCCCGGACGTAACAAGACGTACTCAATACAGTCTAATGCAAAGAATTAAAAAATCAACCAACCCGATCATCCAAGCTATCCATGAGTCCTGCCATTTATCCTCTAAGCTATGGACTTTTTGGTACGAAAATGTCTGTCTGTAGCTCCACTTAACTTCGACATTACAGTATTATTTCTAATCAATTGTATATATTTCTATCCTTAGTATATGAACTGTCATTGTATTAATAATATTGTCACATGGACTATAGTCTGCCAATAAACCTTTTCATTTTCATTTATCGAGGGCCTTTGTAAAGTCCATATATATTACATCTATGTTTTGTCCTCGACACAATGTTTCTAATATTTTCTCCTGGTAGTCCAGTAGCTGTGATAGGCATGATCTTCCCGCCCTGAAGCCATGTTGATTTGGGTTGTACAAGTCTTTTTCTTGTAGGTAGTAAGTAGTTTTGCCTCTATGTTCAAAACACTTTATAAGGTGTGAGGTGAGAGCCACTGGCTAATAATTCTTGGGCATTGCTCCGTTACCACCTTTAAATAGGGGGGCAATGTTCGCGTTCTTTATGGGGAGTGGAATTTGTCCCGTGTCGAGTGATTTCCTCCATAGCGATTTGGCAATACTCTCTCTCTTTGCATTTCTTCAGAAACGTGGCACTCCACGTGTCTGGCCTTGGCGCTGAATTGTCTCGCATTCGTGATAAGGCCGTAATTACATCTCCTTCCATGAACTCGAAGTCCATTATAGGTTTGTGCTGGAATTTGTTCTTGGTTGATCATATCTATGTCGAAAAATTCGTCTGGGTTTTCCACTTCCATCTTACATCTCGGACTTAGGGGTGCTAAACACAGAGTTAAATTGTTCCCTAAGCAGTTCACTTATTTCTTTCGGGTCATTTGTGTGTTCGGTCTCCCGGTCTATCAACGGACTAATACTCTCCTTACACTGCATTTTCTTTTTCGCAAACGTGTAGAAGTATTTTGGGTTCTCTCTCTCTCTCTCTCTTTTTTATATATATATATATATATATATATATATATATAACGTAAAGAACGACGCTTGTATAGGAGAACATTCCGCGCAAGATGAGAAGAGAAAACGAACAAATGAAAAAATGAGGTAACCACCCTCATTTTTTCATTTGTTCGTTTTCTCTTCTCATCTTGCGCGGAATGTTCTCCTATACAAGCGTCGTTCTTTACGTTATTTATACTGCGTGTTCTTTGCAGTTGAAATATATATATATATATATATATATATATATATATATATATATATATATATATATATATATATATTATAAAATTTTAATTTGCAAAATACTGCCGCACTTGATAATCAAAGTTACATAAGATTACTTTTAGACACTATGGTAACAATATAAAATAATAAATTATAAAATACAAATATGAAACGAGAAATTACAATAATTTCATTTAAAGTTTAGCAATCAAAAGAAAAGAATTAACACCAAATGATACTAACAACCAATCATAGAATACGAGGCAACACACACAAAACATACATACTTTAATGTGAAAGCCACTTTACATGGAAATGACCTCGCCTCTATGTATATATATATATATATATATATATATATATATATATATATATATATATATATATATGTGTGTGTGTGTGTGTGTGTGTGTGTGTTTTTCAAACAACTGCTAATGATGGACCTGCGTTTGATCGAGCATTCCACTTCATTTTGGATATTTGATGTGGGAGAGAGTTGTTTTCTACTTGAATCCCGCTCCGCGTAGCTAGTTAGAAGCATTAAAGAGAAACCGGTCGAGATATTCTTGAATGTGTCTAGCTTAACGTGCTGGAGGTTCCTCAGTTACTTTAGTAGTAAGTTCACAAACTTTTGACCTTGTATTATATATATATATATATAGTACAATGCCCAGGAGGCAATCACAAATAAATTTTAAAAATTTATGTTCATTTGGTGATGATGAGAACGCTGGGCAAAAATACATGTGCAAAGTCGAATCTCCCAATCTAATCACCATCTCACAATGACTTTAATTTTCCACACACACACACACACACACACACACACTCTTTTGGCCTTTACGTCAAAAGTAATCTAAAACCGTTTTTCAATCAGTGGCTCTAAATTCCTGAAAATGACAAAAATAAATCCTTGAAACTTAAAAAGTTATTGAAAATAAGAAAATCTTGAATGAAATAAAAGATTCGACATTATTACATCGACACGGGTACTGTAAAGCCGTAACGGTTGTTTGAAGTTAAGGGCTGTTTAGGACGGGCATCTAGATGTTGAACAATGGGAGAAGAAAATTCTTCGAGATACCACGAAAGATGTGACACTGGGATGCCTTAAGCTAGAAAAGGTTCGAGACCACTGTTCTCAAGGTGTGTGTGTGTGTGTGTGTATAATTTCAAACTTAAACACGTGAAATGAGTGAATGATGCAAATACACAAGGTTCCTTGTTGGTTTGCACACACACACACACACACTTATGGTTAGTAAAAAACGTTCAGTTGTTGTTGTTGTTGTTGTTGCAAAGTTAATTCGATATGCAGGTTGTGATGGAGAGGTGGTGTTCCGCGACGAAAATGAAGTCCCTTTAACTCGAACCAAACGACTGTGATACGTCCATTTCCGGTTCAATATTTGGCTCGTCCTTGAAGCTATTCGTTCTTTGCTATTTAACTTTTACGCAACAACATTTTACGAGCTAAATTCCAGTGAAAAAATCAAAATGTTACTTTACATTAACGTAAAAAAAATGTCTACACAAAGAATTTTCCAGCAATTTTGAACATAATGTGGAACATGAGGAAAATTGGATTTTTCCTCAACAAAGCAATGCGTAGTTTCATCATTACTGATTTCCTGGGAGCCCTCAAAAACGCTTCTCCACTTCAAAGGAAACGACAAAGCTTCACTCTTTCGTACTATATTTCGCATTTAATATACATGCTATGTCCCATCTTACAATAATAATGATAATACTATTATTATTATACTCGTGTGTATATATATTATATATATATATATATGAAAATTATTTCACATATATATATATATATATAAAATACAAAAACTGCCCCACCATCTCTTCAGTAGAAAAGGTAATAGGTTCGAATCCAGTTGGGAACAATTTTTGCATTATACAAAATCATGCGTGCTCATGCGTGATATTCCATATATATATATATATATATATATATAAGCACACCGGACAAAAAATTAGTCACCCCTAATAGCACCGATAGTAGGAAGTTCAAGGTAACACAGAGGGCGCTGATGTAGCATTGGTAAGTGACAAGTAGCGGTGACGTAGCACACAGGATCAGATCTGTTTCGTGAGGTGGTGAAGAACAAAGTGTGTGTTGGATATAGTCTGCAAAATGGGTCGTGAGGCAGACGTTACTCAGTGGCAAAAAGGAGCCATCGTGTTTGGCAGAGCCCACGGACACAAAATGTCTGAAGTAGCCCAATTTGTTGGTGTGTCAACGCGTACTGTCCAGCGAGTTTACAAAGAGTGGTGTAGTTCGCAATCAACTGACAATCGACGGCGTAACTGTGGCCGGAAAACAATTCTCGACAATAGGGGCCGCCGCCATGTTTCTCGTCTAGTAACTGCAAATCGTTTTCAAACCAGAGAACAATTGCTCCAAGAAACCAATGAGGTTCTCCAGCGACCAATTTCCGAACGGACATTGCGACGAGAACTGCATGCGATGGACATCTGGAGCAGGGTACCACGGAAGAGGCCGGTTAACAGCAAGTCACAAATTGGCACGTTATAAATGGGCTCAGAGACACAAAAACTGGACTGCGGCAGATTGGAAACGTGTAATTTGGTCCGATGAGTCCCGTTTTTGTTTGTTCTCCAATGATGGGAGGCGACGAGTACATCGCAGGTCCAATGAAGCCTTTATTCCTGAATGCGTCGAAGGTGTTGTTCAGGCTGGAAACAGAAAGTGAAGCGCGGAATTTCGGGACCGGCTGATGAACGAGTGGTAGCAAATCGATGTTCAGTACATGCACAACCTCGTAGAGTCTCTGCCTCGCCGGATTCGTGCGGTTATCAAGGCCAGAGGCGCCGTCACACGTTATTAGGTACATTCTCAGAGGGGTGACTAATTTTTTGTCCGGTGTGCTATATATATATATATATATATATATATATATATATATATATATATATATATATAAGCAAAGAACCACAGGGAAAAGGAAGAGGAAACACGAAATCCTAGCGCTTTCGTGATATATTCACATCTTCATGGACAAGAAGATTTCTTTCTTGTCCCTGAAGATGTGAATATATGAGGGGTCCCGCGTCTTAAGGTACCCAGGCGCCAAAATTAAAATTCGCCAGAAATCACCTCCAAAGTTCAACAATATTCTGGCAATAGCATCTCTGTTATTAATTGAGTTAGAACGTTCATTTTTGGCTAAATTAGAGTTCTAAGTATGCTAATGAAGATGTTGATGAGTTTTTGGAATAGATTTTCATATTTTATATTTCATATATATTTTTTTAAATTTTTTATTTTCTTATTATGCCGAACTTTGGGTGAACTTTTGGCTGGCGATAGAGGTGAAAAAAGTAGTTCGCTTCATAAGGTTTTCAACCATACCTCTAGTGTCGTAAGGTCACTATAACCCAAACCACGCGATAGAGGAAGGGGGAAAATAGTGATATCCATCAAAAACACGTTTTCGCCCGTGGTGGCGCTTAGGTATCTTAAGACGCGCGACCCCTCATATCACGAAAGCGCTCGGTCGGATTTTGTGTTGCCTTTTCCTTGCGGTTCTTTGCTTATTAAAGAGATCACGTGTTGTTCTGTGATTTTATTGCATATATATATATATATATATATATATATATATATATATATATACAGGGTGGGCGGAAAGTAGCTCCCTATTTTGGATTGGTAAAAAAACACGTATATTATCCATTTATTTCAGAAGAAATAATATGAAAAGGTAGGCATACATGGTAGGTTTTCTCTAAAATTCAATGTGGGCTCCAACTCTTTCCACCAGCTTCTGGAGCCGCCCAGGAATGGCGTCCACTGACTTTAGCAGGAACTCCGGCGGGATGGAGGACATGACTTCCCGAATTCGGTCCTCCAGTTCTTCCAATGTCCTCGGTTTGGTGCGGTAGACTTCTTCCTTTACCCACCCCCAAAGAAAGAAGTCGCACGGTGTCAAGTCGGGGCTCCTGGCTGGCCATTGATGTGGACCACGACGACCCATCCAACGCCCAGGGAAGTGGGCATCCAGCCACTCACGGACAACAATGGCCAGCCAGGAGCCCCGACTTGACACCGTGCGACTTCTTTCTTTGGGGGTGGGTAAAGGAAGAAGTCTACCGCACCAAACCGAGGACATTGGAAGAACTGGAGGACCGAATTCGGGAAGTCATGTCCTCCATCCCGCCGGAGTTCCTGCTAAAGTCAGTGGACGCCATTCCTGGGCGGCTCCAGAAGCTGGTGGAAAGAGTTGGAGCCCACATTGAATTTTAGAGAAAACCTACCATGTATGCCTACCTTTTCATATTATTTCTTCTGAAATAAATGGATAATATACGTATTTTTTTACCAATCCAAAATAGGGAGCTACTTTCCGCCCACCCTGTATATATATATACATACATATATATATACACACACACACACACACACACAAAACTGTCCCCATTATATATTTATAAATATAATAATAATGAAGTACATTAATAATAAAATTATTAAATCTTAATAGAGCGTATAACAGTGAAGGTATCAAATGTTACAAATGATGTTTTAATATCGTTTTAAATAGTGTGAATACGAGAACCAATGAACACTGAACACTTTCAGAGCGACGATTTATAGAGAGAGTTTTGTCGTATCGCGACAGTAATAAAATAGCGTAAAATATATAATGATAACGAATATATTATTATATTATATATATATATATATGTTAAATATAATGTAGCAATCGGATTCATTGTCTAAATAATATTTATTTATTTTAATTTAATATTAAAAAACTGTTTAGTGTTTTTGTTTTTTTTGTTTATAGTTGACAATGTTTGAGAATATTCGTTTGTTGTGAAGTCACGAACAATCACATTTACTCGCCAAACAACAATTTAATGCGAAACATCGAAAGAAAAACGAAACGCTCAATACGTATAATGTCCGAGACTCCGTTATATCCATGCAGGGAGGAGGACATTAACTCTGACAAATGGAACCTCAGAAACAGGATTTTTTCCCTTTGAAATCAGTTTTTAAAGTGCACGAATTGGAAATATTTTATTAAATAAATTACAACTTCCTGTGTGTGTGTGTGTGTGTGTGTGTGTGTGTGTGTGTAAAACAATGGAAGAACCATTTGCGAGAATAAAATCCCAACAATTACCTCCGTCTTCCCAAAGAGGAGGTTCATATGGGCCTTCGATATAAGGGCCGTGTCTCGCGAAAGGGACCAACTACGAGAGAGAGAGAGAGAGAGAGAGAGAGAGAAGAGAGAGAGAGAGAGAGAGAGAGAGAGAATTTCATCACGGATAAAAAAAATAAGAGGTGATTAAAGCGCGGTTAAGAGAGATAATTACGTCAGCGCGATGGGCGTGCGGGAGCCCTCCATTAAGGGGCCCCAGACCCGCCGCATCTCCGAACGAGAAGGCAGGACGACGACGTCCGTCCATCTCTCGCGCCCGGGCAGTGAATCCAAATCCCATCCCCGTTAGGGGTAGAAAATAGTCGATGGCAACGCCGCAACAAGGAGGCGCAGACGAAGGGAGGGTGCAACACGCTTGGGAGTGCGTGTAAATTACGGCATTATTATTATAACCGCCAAATGTGAAGCTCGCCTTCGGCTTTCGAGACGGAACTAAGTAATGATAACAATTAATGACAGTGTAGTTTTTGGCGTTGTAATACTGTAATTATAAAGTAAGGGATGATCCCCATTTTGTATACGTTAATTTCAGATCACGAATAATAATAATGGAGCGTGGTTGGAGGAGTGTCCCGAGGCGTTTTAGCGCTTACGGACAGGCCTTATACGGCAATGCGGGACCTAACGCACCTGCTCGTGTCTCCGAGGAAAAGTCTCCGCGAACTGCCGCTGCTGCTGCTTCTTCGAAAGGCAAACTTTTATTTATTTATTTATTTTCGAGGAGTGTGCCCACACCGACTCACGAAGTGAAACTCCTTTCCACGTCCATGCCCAGCTACGTAATGGGGATTCGGGGTTAAAAAAAAATCGTCATTATATAATTTCCTTAAATAAAAACGAGTCTATACGTCGAATACGTTTAACATTCAATACGTTTATACGCTCCTAAAAAAAAATATGACGTAATTCCTACCATATCGAAACGCGACTTAAAACCTTCGATCAGTTGACAAATTTCTTGATATTGTTACGCGTGTGGGAGACGTCTGTCTGTTAAGGCGAACGAAATCCAGCGAATGCAGTGAAGGTCTATCGGCAATTTTCGGTAGTAGACAAACAAATGCGTTCTCGAGAACCTTCTTCAGAGGCATGAGGAGGGCGATCGGTTTACTACCGAAACGTCCAAATTTCAAAGAAATTTACTAACTTTCGTTTACCTTAATCTCACGACAGGGTGACTATTACCTATATATATATATATATATATATATATATATATATATATATATATATATATATATATATATATAAAATAGTGCTTCATGTAAGCTGCTTAAATGAAAGAAATGTTCTTTTGTAAAAGTGGTTTAACCTCGAATGAAACTGCATAAAAAAGAAACGGCGAACGAAGACAAGTAAAAGATTAATTCACTGGACACAAAAAAAAAACATCCTTCTACCTCTGCCATAAAACATTTTCTCCCACTGGGCCAAGGAAACCACCTCTCACACACACACACAGTCCTAGTGACACCACAAAGGGGGGGGGGGGATTCCTCCTCGTAACAATAATAAAATCAATTACAAACGTGGACTGAACGTGAATCTCGAGAGAGCGAAAAGGGGAGGGGAGGGGGCGCTGGAATGCGCGCACGTGTTAGTCTGGAGCGTTTCCAAACCGAGCATCGCAAACACCTCCCGTTTCGGTCCTAGACCGTGACGACGCATATAGACCACTTTCAAATAACGAGAAAATGAGGGCGAGACAAAGGAAACACAAAGGAGAGGATTAATATACGCAAAGGTCGTTCCTCCGTTGGGGTCGTGCCTTTCCAACAACCCTTTTACCTTTCCATTTTTTTTTTCCTAATCCGATGCAAGGTTCAAAGTTTCGCGAAAAGCGTCCGTCCGTTCTGTCCGTACATATGTATGAAATATACCGACACTGCATCAGTCTGGATTTTATTCTCTGAAATAATGTTACTTAAACTCCCACGAACGTGAATGACTTATCACATTAAATGACCTCTGTTGCTTCAACTTCTCCAGCCGCCAACAACAAAACACACACACACACACACACTCTAAATGAAAATATAGCAAAAACTTTAATAAATAGTGAAAAGGTGATGCATAGCGACATACCAAAATATTAGAATATGTTGTGAGGTGTTACAAAAAAAAATAGAATAAATTAATTACGTTATCGAGTACTGCCAATATATTAAATCTTTATCAAAGGCTTTTTAACTCTGAGCCTTAGTTTCTAGTTGGTTCACCCTTATCCCTGATTACGGCCTCCAATCGACGTGGCATCGAGTGGACAAACCTCTCGCATTCTTCCGTAGTTATCGATTTCCAGGTTGTCATCAAACGCATCTTCAGTTCACTAAGTGATCCTGGTTTACGCTTTTGGACCTTCTGTTTAGCAAAATTCCAAAGATTGTCTATCGTATTAAGATCGGGAGAATTAGCTGGCCGTGGTAGTACTTCAGTTGCGCGAGTATCAAACCACGCAGATGTTATATACGAGCTGCGTAAGCTGGAGCCAGGTCGTGTTGAAAAATAAATGGTTCGTCTCCACGCAGCTGCTGCTGCTGCTGCTGCTGCTGCTCCGCAGACACCAGCGTGAAGTATTCTCAGATTTCTCGATAAACGTGACTATTGACAGTTCTACAGGGTGTTCCAAAAAGACCTGGACATCTTTGGTTGTTAATAAATTTAGAACCACAAATAATAAAACGATACCGTTTGTTTTATAGGATACATAAACTCGTAAAGTTTTTCATTTTCAGGTCTGGTGGTTTAATGTAAAACAAAATGGCCACTCCACAAGAGAAAGCTCCGCGTCGAATGGTTCATCGAGACGAGATCTGACATCCAAGTTCAGCGTAATTTCCGTACAAGGTATGGAAGGAATCCGCCATCGCGGATTACTATCAGAGAGTGGTACGAGAGGTTTAAGGAGACTGGAAGTGTCCTGAAACGGAAGAGTACCGGTCGACCAAGCACGAGTGCGGCGGACGTTGAACGAATATGTGAATCATTTCAACAAAGTCCTTGAAAATCAATCCGACGCGCATTCAGAGAATTGACACAACCAACCACCACTGTGCGCAGGATTTTGCGTAAAAGTCTGAAGCTTTATGCCTATAAGGTGCGGATGCTGCGGGAACTCAAACCGGATGACGGACCCAAACGCGAGGCGTTTGCCGTGGAAATGCTCAGCCGCGTAGAGGATGGCGAAGATTACCCGAAAAAGGTCATGTTTACGGATGAAGCTTGTTTTCACGTATCGGGGAAGGTCAATCGGCACACTGTGAGGATCTGGGGCTCTGAAAACCCCCACGTCGTCATTGAACACATACGCGACAGTCCAAAGTTCAATGTGTAGTGTGGCCTTCTCTATGACCGCTTGGTGGGTCCGTTTTTCTTCGCGGAGGATAGAGTGCTCAGCAATTTACCTAGACATGTTGGAAGGATTCACATTCCCACAGATTGCAGACCCGCAACCCGATATCAATTTTCAACAGGACGGCGCTCCCCCTCACTGGGCCTTAGTCGTTCGAGCCGTTCTGAATGACAAATTTCCAGGTCGCTGGATTGGCCGAGACGGACCAACCGCCTGGCCCCCGCGATCACCAAACATAACCGCCTTGATTTTTTTTCTGTGGGGGTTTGTCAAAGATGTGGTCTACAAGACCAAGGTGGCAAACCTGCAGGATCTTCGTGCTCGGATCACAGCTGCATGCGCACTGGTGGACGCCACAAACATGCTGAGCCGAACATGGCAAGAACTCGTGTACCGCCTTGATGTCCTGCGCGCGACAAAAGGAGCGCACATTGAAGCGTATTGATAATGTACACAAAACTTTACGAGTTTCTGTATCATATAAACCAAACGGTACCGTTGTATCATTTGTGGTTCTAAATATATTAACAACCAAAGTTGTCCAGGTCTTTTTGGAACACCCTGTATTTACAAATGCCAGTGACCCCACACCATTTGCATTCATGCAACTCCAAACTAACACTCGCCGCCTTTATGAAATGGGACTTCGGTCACTAAAAGTGAAAAGTAAACCAATGTTAAATGTGAAGCAAAAGAGAAGATGACTATCCTGGTGCAAGGAGAGAGTTGTATGGACTGCAAATGAGTGGCAAAAAGTGATTTTTTCAGACTAACCAAAATTTTGCGTTATTCGATGATAGGGGTCCGCGAGTTTGGCGAACAAAGTCCGAAATGTATCATGGACATTGCCTGAAGCGATCGGTAAAATTTACAGCGTGTGTTAGCGTGGGGTTACTCACATTCATAAATAGAACTGTCAACTGTCACGTTTATCATGAAATCTTAGAATACTTTATGCTGGGGTCTGTAGAACAGCTGTATGGAGACGAACCATTTATTTTTTAACATGACCTGGCTCCAGCTTACGCGGTTCATATAACATTTGCGTGGTTTGATGTTCATGAAACTGAAGTACGACCACGGCAGTCGAATTCTCCCGATCTTATAGTCCAGTCAATCTGTGATTGGACCTAGAAGTAATTGTAACAGAAATGGTCTTAATTGTTTTCGCACCTTTACCTCAACATAAATGATATATTAAAAACTTACCACAAACGGGCCAGGCCAATTTCCGTAAATCCAAGATGGCCGCCGCTACCATCGGTAACAATAAAGTGGCACCAAATTTTTACTATTCAATCAATTTTTTATTGTAATATATCATTCTGTAGGTTTTAATGGGCAACGAAACCATTAAAATGGATTAGAATAGTGTCTGATGCTTAGTTTGTCAATTATGGCGGCCATCATGAATTTTCAAGATGGTCGACGTGTGAAAAACCTGCATTTACTTATATCTTCGTTTCTAATATATGTAGGTTCACAATTTTTGTGTCTAAACATACATTTTCAGGGTCAGGGAATATAATTATAGCGCTTAGGATATTGTCAGGTGGGCGGTAGGCCCACCATGGCGGCCATCTTGGATTTTCAGGATGGCCGCTATGCGAAATCATATATGATCGGAGTTTCTTAATACGCCTGAATCCTAAACTTGGCACTTAAAAATGCAATTACTTCCAGGTCCAATCAGTTTCTAAAACAAAATTAACACACTAATTTTGCAATAAAATTAATTAATTCTATTATTTTGTTTCAGGTCAAAATGGATTCTGAACGTTTCGAAACCTGTGCAATACGTAAAGTCATAGATGACCGTGATTCTTATGTGACACTAACGGAAAAAGGTGCCTTGGGTGTTTGCAATACTAGCAGAGAAAGAGACGATGACATCTTTGTCACAGCTGGAGACAAACTACACAGATCATGTAGAGATCCATATATTAATAAGAAGAACATTGCATCTTACAATAAAAAGAAAGCATCCACATCTTCTGATGCCACTGCATTTAAACTTAGTTTAAGATCTGATCACGACTTTAATTACAAATTGGATTGTTTGTTCTGCAAAAATCGCATCACCGAAAGAGATAAACGGGACAATAAAGCTTTTCAAGTGATGTGCAAGAATCGTGAGTTTGATATCAGTATTCTAAAAGTTTGCGAACAGCGCAAGGATGGCTGGGCAGTTGATGTAAAAGGGCGTATAGCTTTTGTAAATTATTTACATTCAGAAGATGCGGTGTATCATCAAGCATGTAGTACTAGCTTTCGTATTGGAAAAGGTATTCCAAAACTATACGATAGTAACACACAAACGAATCAAAGTTTAAAAAGGGGTCGGCCTTATGATGAATCTCAAGAGTCTGCCTTTGCTTTTGTGGCGAATTATTTGCGAGAAAATGATGAACAAACCACAATCAATGATCTTTTGTCAATAATGCAGGATCATCTAAACGATTCATCAAGTCATGCATATACTTCCAAATGGCTGAAAAGTCGTTTGATGGAGCATTTTAAAGATGAAATTGTTGTCACGGAGAGTAATGGGAAACATAATGTTGTCACATTCAGATCAAAAACCAAGAATATTCTCTATGATTTCTATAAAAGCAAGAAATCAGATGACGTAGAAACTGAAAAAAATCGCATTATATGTATCCATCCACCCAAGACATAGAATCTCGTGTCCGTTGCAAAGAATTTCTTCCCAAATCTTTACGATTACTGCTTGAAAAGATGTTTGTTGCCAAAAGTAGTGACCTACGAATTGCCTCTATTGGGCAAGCAATAATGCAAGCAGTCAGACCAAAAGCAATAATTGCCCCACTTCAGATTGGCTTGGGAGTGCAAGTGCATAGACAATTTGGATCAAGGTTTTTGATTGACTCTTTACACAGTCACGGATTTTGCTCTTCCTACTCAGAGGTTCAGAAGTTTGAAAGAAGTGCGGCGTATCATCAGGGGACAGAAATTGAAGGAATTGACAATGAATCTTTCATACATGTTGGTGACAATGTTGATCACAATATTGGAACAATCGATGGTCTAAATACATTTCACGGTATGGGTATAATTGTTACAGTTACTCCCAAGGTAGCTTCCACGAAATTAGTGCCAAGAATAGATGTCACATCAAAGGAGATCGTGGACATTTGCAGCATCGAAACTCACATATTTCGCTCGCGCAGAAAATCTTCTTGCGCCTTAACATACAAAGATTTGCATCAATTTCAATTTCATGCCAATGATCCAACAAGTTGCTTCAACATTTTATGGAATTGTGCCTGGATGCTGAAACCTCAACGACCACTGTGGAATGGCTTTATGCAAATGGTGCATAAAGGAGAGCACCCTGGACAGGCTTCCGTTATATTCATGCCGATGATCGATATACAATCCAGCGACGAATCGTGCATTTTGTCAACCATGCAAAGCGCTACAACATGTCACCGGTACTAACATTTGATCAGCCACTGTACTGGAAGGGAACTGAAATCCAAGAAAGTGTGGATGATGCAAGCCCTTTGAAAGAAATAGTGTTGCGACTTGGTGGGCTCCACACTGCCATGAGTTTCCTTGGATCTATTGGGCATCTCATGACTTCTTCCGGACTGCAGACAATGTTAGAAACTGTCTATGCTGAAAACACGGTGCCCCACATGCTAAGTGGGAAAGCAATATCTCGAGCCGTTCGTGGTCATCTACTAGTTGTAGGTGCCCTTCATGCAATAATGATGTCAGAAATATACGAGTGCCCTATTAAGTTAGACAATGATGAAGAATACACTCAGTCAGAAGATGTTTTCAATTTTGCTGATAACTTCGATTTAATACAGATCTCAGATTTACTTGATAAATCAATCTCAGGAGAAATAAGTTCGGAAGATGTAGAAAAGGAGGAGGTCTTCAAAAAGATGATTGAGAAACTGGAGAACTACAAACATAGCTTAGATTCCTCGAGAATTGCAAAACTGTGGTTCCAATACATAGAAATGGTCGAAATACTATGCACATTCATAAAAGCCGAAAGAACAGGAAACTTCCTTCTTCATTTACTGGCAGAGTATAGCATGCTACCATTTTTCGCAGCGTCTGGACATTTTGCGTATGCTAAGTCAACACGCATCTATCTTCAAAAAATGTTAAATCTAAAAGAGACACATCCAAATGTTTACGCAAAGTTTAGAGAAGGCTATCATGTTGTTCGCAGAAGTAATAGATTTTGGGCTGGACTCTCAACAGATCTGGTTATAGAACAAGTTCTTATGAGGAGTTTGAAAACAACAGGTGGACTAACTCACGGACGAGGAATGACTGAGGTACAAAGATCAGTTTGGCTACTGTCGACACCAGCCTGTGCAGAAATAAACCGTGCGATGCAGGAAGTTACAGATGTAACGTATGAAGGTAGTGAGCAGCATAAAGAAACAAGACAGGCACGACTTGAAAGAGATTTCAAAGATTCATTGAAAATCTTGGCGTACGCTGTGGCAAGAAACCCCTTCGACAACCGAAAGGAACTCATGAGCATTGACACAGGAGAAATTGCTATTTCAACTGTCAATGTAGACAATGCCAAGGTTATTGGAAGCAACATTCTTGCTTCAATGTCCGGAAAACCAGTTGCAGATTATACGTTCAAGAAGAAAGACGTGGCCATAACAATGAAAGCAAGATCAACTATTAAGATAGATGAAGAAGTTATTCCCGTTGATCCTCTCTTGTTATTCCAACGTCTAATAACCACTGTCAGAGGTATGGGATCAGCTGTAGACTTGGAGACAGCATTCTCGTATGAGCTGTGCACATTTCCTCCTGCACTTATAGAGACAGACGGTTTGTTAAGGGAAGCAAATAAACCACAGCTAGCAAATTCTATCTGGTCTTCAACTGCGCCTGATGAATCAGATGCTTCACTTCCTAAAGATATTTCATATGTCCTCGATGGAGGATCCTTACTCCACAGAGTACAATGGACAAAAGGAAGAACATACAACGAGATTTGCAAAACTTATGTAGAATACGTCCTCAAGCATTACGGAGAGGGAACAGTCGTTGTATTTGATGGGTATGACGGGAAGCCTTGTACCAAAGATACAACCCACATTCGCAGAACCAAAGGCAAGCAGGGCATACCTGTACGTTTAACAGGAGAAATGAAGCTAAATATGAAGAAAGACGAGTTTCTTACTAACCTCGACAACAAGCAGAGATTTCTAGTAATGTTGGCGACTAAAATGAACGAAGAAAACATGAAAGCAATCCAATCATCTGGTGATGCAGACCTTTTGATTGTACAGACAGCAATTGAATCTGCCAGAAGTAAACCAACAGTTGTTATTGCAGAAGATACCGATCTACTCATTCTCCTGCTCATGTAGATGGTCACAGAATATTTTTCACATCAGAGCAAAAAACTCGATCGAAAGCGAAAACCAAACTGTGGGACATCAAGTACGCTAAATCGAAATTAGGATTGAAGATTTGCGAAGCAATCTTGCTTATTCACGCCTTACTTGGGTGTGATACAACGTCCAGATTGTTCTCCATTGGTAAAGATGTGGCCCTGCAAAAGTTTAAGAAAGACGAAAGCTTTCAACGCTTAAGCCAAGTTTTCAACAACTCAACATCAACAAGAGAAGAAGTTATTACTGCTGGAGAAAAGTTGTTGCTTATTGTTTATGGCGGAAAAAAAAGAAAGCTCGCTTGATAAGCTTCGTGTCACAAGATTCTACCGGAAAGTTGCTGCAAGTATGAAAGTTGTGTCTCCCGAGAGCTTGCCTCCAACATCCGCAGCTGCATCATTCCATTCATTGCGTGTTTACCTCCAAGTGCAAGTTTGGAGAGGACTGGAAGATCTTGATCCAGAAGAATGGGGTTGGACTGTGAAAAGAGGAAAACTGCTACCAGTTTATACCTCGAAAGCTCCAGCACCAGAAAGCTTACTAAAACTTTTCAGATGTAACTGCAAGGTAGAGTGTCAGAACGCGAGATGTACGTGTTTCAAGAATGGACTGAAATGCTCAGCCTTGTGTGGCGAATGCCAAGGCGTTTCTTGTCTGAACTGTCAGCACCCTTTGGACATAGAGAATGCAGAGAACAGTGACGAAAATAATACAGACCCAGATTTTTACTAACTCACCATCACGCATAGGCTATATCAAAATGCCTATCCCTGTGAAATCGTTATGTATTGATTTGAGTTGACATAGCATGCTATTTTTTCTATAAACTAAATTTCAGATCAATATCTCAGTTTATCCAAGAGTTATGTCCAAAAAACGAAATCAAAACAAGTGAACGTCGTTAATATGAAAATATATATTATCTTCGAAACTATGAAGGATAGACTAGTGGTGTTGGGGTTCATTTGAAAGACCTAATCAAAGCCTCTACGATTATGATGTCAAATGGTCAATTTTACTTGAGTACTTGAGCAATGGTCAATAACGCCTACAATCGCAGTCGATACGCAGCGCGATGTTCCGTTTTTCGTCTTTTAGTATGAGATGGGAGCGTCCCCTATGGACTGAGTAATTTTTTATCAACTAAAAATATTTGCTAACCATCTAGGAAGGATTACTGAAAATTTGAAGAAAAAATATTAATGTTAAAGGTTAGCTGTGGACGAAAAATACAAGATGGTGTCATTTTGACCTACCAACCTGGGGGTGTGAGGCGTTAATGCAAATTCCATTTTTCTGAAAAATTGCCTCACCCAATGGTGGTAAGTTTTTAATATGTTATTTTTTAATATTTAGGGATGTCAAAAACGACGAAACCATTTCTGTTACAATTACTTCCAGGTTGACCCAAAATATAGCCTAGATTGAACTGGACTATTAATACGATAGACAATCTTTGGAATTTTACTGAACGGAAGGTCCAAAAGCGTACCGCAAGATGGGGTAACTGGGCCCTACTAATTTTAAGGTATATTTCGTTATTATTTTTTCCATAAATTCTAGGTACCTTTGCGTAGGTAGGTACCTACAATTTAAGGAAATAATTCATACTTTTATATAACGAAATTTACCTTAAACTTAGTAGGGCCCAGTTACCCCATCTTACGATAAACCAGGAACAGTGGAACACCACTTTGTGAACTAAAGCTGCGTTTGCCGACAACCTGAAAATCGATAACTACGGAAGAATGCGAGAGGTTTGTCCACTCGATGCCACGTCGATTGGAGGCCGTAATCAGGGATAAGGGTGAACCAACTAGAAACTAAGGCGCAGAGTTAAAAAGCCTTTGATAAAGATTTAATATATTGGCAGTACTCGATAAACGTAATTAATTTATTATATTTTTTTTGTAACACCTCACAACATATTCTAATATTTTGGTATGTCGCTACGCATCAACTTTTTAGTATTAATTTAAGTTTTTGCTATATTTTCATTTTTTATTCAAAACTGGCACACACGGGTCTTTTTATCATTATGATGTCACAAATACTCTATATTCCTCATAAACGTGTATAACAAAGGTATTATCAAGGTCATGAGCGCATTTCATCATTCGGACGTGATTTTGGGGTCCCCCAAATTCTCCGAAAAATACCCCATGACCTCTTGACCAATCAGAATTTAGTGAGCTCTTGCGTTCTAAGTATTTATTGCAACTCAACATATTTGGTATCATTAAGAAGATCTTTGCTCGTAAATTTGAAAAATATGTAGTTTGATGGTACCAGCTTCAGACATGTCCTCCCCATCTTCAATAGCGACACATAGCTTCAACGAAGTTTGGTTGATTGAACACACCCGAGACACAATCGCTGGTGCTCGACTTCCATCAGGGCGTGATGTCGTGTCAAACTTTATATATCATCATTGTAAACAAAAACTAACGATTCGTGAAAGCGGCCGGAGGGTACACGATTTACTCGTGGCATCCGGATCGAGTCACGACTTCCCATACAAACACAGCATATTCTACAGAAGGTCTTGGATGTGTACAAGCAACATTTAATTAGTGTTTAGTGAAACACCGTACGAAGAGTAACCCAAAAGACCCCTCGAATCAGAAGAAATTCAGTGAACTGATGGAGAAGCAATAACCATTGCTTCTGTTGTCAATCTGTAGTTGAGATTGCTGTTCCTTCATTGTAGATTCCCGAATGTTGGTGCGCGCTCATTCCAGAGCAGAAACATTCAGAGATATGACGCGTTTGCGAGTGCCTCGTGGTGTGATGACAGTGTCATCCCCAGTGTCTTCTGTCTTCTTTCGTACTGCTACTTGATGATTCCTACTCCTCCCTCGCTTCTGTAGTTGGGATCCCCGCTTTCTGCGCCACACGCTCGGCGAATCGACTGAGACGTTGAGCTGTCCTCGTCTCCTTAGCAGCGAGTTTATGTCCTCAGACCCAATGAACACAGTCAAGGACTCTCATTGCAATGCCAGAAATCGTCGGTTCAACTCGATATTGATGAGTCGATCCGCTTCAGCGCGTCTGATGTCGAACGGCTTCTCCATCAGTTCGCTGAATTTCTTCAGATTCGAGGGGTCTTTTGCGTTACTCCTCGCACGGTGTTTCATTAAACACTAATTAAATGTTGGTTGTACACATCCAAGACCTTCTGTAGAATATGCTGTTTTTGTCGTATGGGAAGTCGTGACTCGATCCGGAATGCCACGAGTAAGTCGTGTACCCTCCGGCCGCTTTCACGAATCGTTAGTTTTTGTTTACAATAATGATATATAAAGTTTGACACGACATCACGCCCTGATGGAAGTCGAGCACCACCGATTGTCTCTCGGGTGTGTTCAATCGACCAAACTTCGTTGAAGCTATGTGTCGCTATTGAAGATGACGGGGAGGACATGTCTGAAGCGAAACAAAGCAATACAAAACTCTGGACCTTCATTTCGGCTCTCTTCTTCTTCTTCTTCTTCTTCTTCTATCGGGTAATTTGCGGGAATTCGCCCTCGGGCCCTCCTTCCTGCATAAAAAAAAATGAGAAAGCTGCCAAGCAGAGGACAGCGACATAATCACGGGAGTTGGGTGCCAAAAATCAAAAGGTGCAAAAGAAGCTTTTTCAGTGATACTGAAATTTTCGAGATTTTGACTGGTGATAATTTTTTGTCTATTTATCGAGTACCATTAAAATACACGTATTTCGAATCTACGAGCAAAGATCTTAATGGTACCAAATATGTTGAGTTGCAATAAATACTCGGTACGCAAGAGCACACTGAATTCTGATTGGTCAAGAGGCCATGGGGTATTTTTCTATTTTTCAGGGAACTTGGGGGGGACCCCTCAATCACCTCCGAATAAGCTGAAATTTCAGAGGGCGTAAGATTTTGGCCAAGGGAAACTTTTTAGGTGTAAGACCCAACAATTTCAAAATTTAGATTTTTTTGGGACACCCTAATATACAAGGGTGTATTATATATATATATATATATATATATATTATATATATATATATATATATATATATATATATATATATATATGTGTGTGTGTGTGTGTGTGTGTGTGTGTGTGTGAGAGATAAGGGTAAATTTTTAGACTTGTAAATTGTGTATAGGAAAGTAGATAATTATTTAAATCCTGACTAGATTTCAAAAATGTCTTAAGAAAAAAATGTCTCGTCCAACAGATGATTTATCTGTACAAACGGCACTAACGAGTTCCAATCCCCCCACCCCCAGATGAATAAAAAAATATTTACACGTAAATAATAAAATGTACATAACTGTCGTGAAGTGTAGTCAAGGTCTGCAATGGTTAAAACGGCTACATATTTTTCCCACCCCTGTCGAGGTGTCACACACGCAAAACTCAAAAATAATAAAATACAAATTTAAACACACTCCTAATACAAAAAATGCAACATATATTAATTTCACAATACACGAATTATAACACCCCTCCCCTTTTCCCACCAATATTATACAGTGTGTCCGTAAAGTCATGGTGGGATTTTAAATAGCTATATTATTGCAACGAAACATGATAATGAGATGAAACAATGCCAAATTGAAGAACAACTCTCAAAGTTGTATCTTGCAGTTAGTCTAGGCTAAGCTTAACCTTTATCTCGTAGTTAGTCTAGGCTGTCCACATGCCTATGTTGAGCGTAATAGCCCGAAAGTTAATGTGTGGTGTGCTCTAGCACGAGATCGAGTGATTGGCCCATTTTTCTTCGCGGAACCCACTGTGACGTCACACAACTACCTCGCTATGTTGGAACATTTTGCAGTACCCCAATTTATTGACAAAAATGTCATCTTTCAGCAAGATGGTGCTCCTCCGCACTATGCCAACGTTGTTCGAGAATTCCTTAATGAAAAATTTCCACAGAGATGGATAGGAAGAGGAGGATGGAAGCCATGGCCTCCACGCTCTCCGGACCTGACACCTTTGGACTTTTATTTGTGGGGTTACGTCAAGCAAAGCGTGTACAGCGTACCCATTAGGGATATTCATCACTCGCACGAGCGAATCACGGAAGCTATCGCATCCGTCACTCCTGATGTTCTTGGGCGTGTGTGGCTGGAATTGAATCACCGCCTAGATGGCTGCAGGGCTACCAGAGGAGCCCATATCGAACTACGTTAAATAAAGTTATTCTTTTAGAGTTGTTCTTCAATTTGCCTTTTTTTCATCTCATTATCATGTTTCGTTGCAATAATAAAGCTATTTAAAATCCCACCATGACTTTACGGACACACTGTATATGAGGTCATCCCATAAGTAATGTTGTTTTTTACGAGAGAGTAAGTTTAAACTAGTCCTACTCGGTTTAAGCATAAATTTTCCGAAGGTTATATCTAAGAGAAGATCTATCGTGTTTCGCTACATACTTTACAGACCTTGACCAGTGAAGACGTTTTGCTTTATGTGAACCCCTCATAAACATGGCGGTATCAGAAGAGCATATCAGGCATATAATGCTTTACGAGTTCAAAAAAGGGAATAGTGCTACTGAAGCAACGCGAAACATTCAGGAGGTTTATGGCAACGATATTCTGCATGTGAGGAAATGTCAAAGATGGTTTCAAAAGTTTAGGAATGGTGACTGCTGTTTGACAGATGCAGCACGCTCTGGACGCCCTGCTGAGTTTGATGATGACCTGCTCTTAGCCGCACTTGAAGAAGACTGTTCAACAACTGTCGAAGAATTGGCCCAGAAACTCAATTCATCCCCGTCCACCATCCATCGACATTTACAACAACTCGGGAAAGTGCCTAAGTTAGGAAAATGGGTGCCACATGAATTGTCGGTCGACAATCTGAGGGTGCGGGTAAACATTAGCACAGCTCTTCATTCCCGCGAACTCCAAGATCCGTTTTTGCACCGTTTAGTGACTGGTGATGAAAAGTGGATACTGTACCAGAATGTTAAGCGTCGTCGACAGTGGGTTTGTGCCGGAGAACCAGCGACACCACAGCCAAAACCAAATCTTCACTCTCGGAAGGTGTTGCTTAGTGTTTGGTAGGATAAAGGTGGTGTAATACACTTTGAAACCTTACCACACAACCAAACAATCACTGCTCAAGTCTACTGTCAACAACTGAATCGATTGAACACTGCACTAAAAGAAAAGAGACCTTCTTTGGTTAATCGTGTTCTACCACGACAACGCACGTCCTCATACCGCTCGGATCACTTCCGCAAAAATTGAGGAGCTTGGGTGGGAAAAACTTCCACATCCTCCATATTCTCCAGACCTTGCGCCTTCAGATTATCATCTCTTCAGGAGTCTGCAAAACTATCTTGACGAGAAACAGTATGCTTCTTTAGATGACCTGCACACCAGTCTTTGTACGTTTTTTGCCTCAAAACTGCCTGAATTTTATAAATATGGCATTGAAAAGCTTGTAGGACGTTGGCAGTGTCATTAATTCCGATGGAAAATATATACTAGATTAAAAAGTTTCAGTTGAGTTTTTTTTTTGTCCTTCAAATTCCGATCTAAAAAACGACATTACTTATGGGATGACCTTATATATATATATATATATATATATATATATATATATATATATATATATATGTGTGTGTGTGTGTGTGATTCAAATCTGAGAATAGGACAAGAGAGGCGGCGACCTTCGTTACTTGTGTAACAACTTTATCGTGATGACATTAAAAATTTCTCTTTTTACGCTAGTGTCAAAGTGTCAGATAACGATTACCAAAATATAACTAACAGTGCAGTACAATACGCGAGTATGTACGCGCGCACATTATATTACACACACACACATTATATTACACACACACACAGTATATAACCTTGGTTAACCTTGGTTCTGCTTCCCTCCGAATTGCTCATTCTGACCAAGGTCAAGCTCGTCACTCCACCTTAGACCTACAGTTTAATGCGGAATCCGAACCACGGCCCACCAGCAGCAGCAGCAGCGACAGCCTAGCGTCTTAACCACTAGGCTACCCAGGTACCCATTTATCTACTAACCAATTTCTTTATTGCGCGGAAGGATGAACAGTGGGTTTTGCCGCGCGCCGCCCGCCATCACCGGGTCTCGATCCCGGGACCGATGGACTCGTAGTCAGCGACGATAGCCAATACATCATCGAGGTGTATGTATGTATGTATGTATGTATGTATGTATGTATCGTAAAAATGGCTAAATATCGTGAGAATTGCGGAAGTGGTGTGGGCGTGACTGTGGAAAAACTTTATCATTATTATAAGCGTTATTTAAGGGAGTGGAATGAACCGTTTTTCGTTCGTTTCATCGCGTCGAGTTGAAGAACTTAAACTATTTTGTTCAGCGACACAACCTCGACACTTTCAAAAAATTAGCCCAATCTAACCTACTCTACTCTATGTTAA
The DNA here is from genome assembly GCA_023014485.1 of Bathynomus jamesi. Taxonomy (NCBI): domain Eukaryota; kingdom Metazoa; phylum Arthropoda; class Malacostraca; order Isopoda; family Cirolanidae; genus Bathynomus; species Bathynomus jamesi. The sequence continues at coordinate 343,035 of JAJOZX010000930.1, forward strand.
CTTAACCTAACCCACAATAACTTTAATAATATAAATTAATCTATATTTCTATATAACAAAATAATAATAATAATAATAATAAAATAAATGTGTGTAAAGTGAAGAGAGGAAACAGTCTTATTATTTTCAATCAGCAACTTATTCAATATTTATTTCCTTATATCTCAACACCTAAGATATAAATTCACCTCACTCATATATATATATATCTCAAACTTACTACTCACAGAATACGCGTATCTTTATCTCTTTGTTTCTATATCTTTAAAATGAATGTAAGTACCCTCATTTTTCCGCATTATCTAACAACATTTGGGAAATAAACCAATTCTGTCAATAATGCACAAAATTTGCTCGTGAATGGCATTTCTATACGACACACGCGCAGGAAACCATTAACTACCTATTCCATTTATATGAAAGTGTATGTGCATTTGTATACTTGCGCCTCATGCGTGTCTTGAACACGTAAAAATAGAATAATATATCGTATTACTCTATTATTATTATTATTATTATATTAGCTTCTTATATTTTATTTTTATTTTATATTATATACGTTATGTATATTTAGGAATGCATTAACTGTGCACTGTCGTTTATCATATATATATATATATATATATATATATATATATATATATATATATATATATATATATATATATATATATGGGAATGAACTCAGAATGGTTCCCTGAGTTTTTTATGATACACAGACCGTGCATGGAACAAGGAACTCTTCTGGGATAATTAAATCCACTATAGTCCGAATAAGTAATGGTAAATGACAAATACCATAGTTTTTCTTTTCATGATGCGAGCCCGACGTGGGCAACGGGTCTCTCGCAAAGAGGTCCCATAAATATAGCTTCCCTCACCAGCTACCTGCAAAGCAGACAGGATCCAGCTTTGGGACATGGATCCTGTCTGCTTTGCGGGTAGCTGGTGAGGGAAGCTATATTTATGGGACCTCTTTGCGAGAGACCCGTTGCCCACGTCGGGCTCGCATCATGAAAAAGAAAAACTATGGTATTTGTCATTTACCATTACTTATTCGGACTATAATGGATTTAATTATCCCAGAAGAGTTCCTTGTTCCATGCACGGTCTGTGTGTATCATAAAAAACTCAGGGAACCATTCTGAGTTCATTCCCATCATGAAACGGACACGTTATGTGCCTTGAAAAGTGGACGCTCAATTCTGCCAGTTCAGGTTTAAGTTTTGGTTTTGGCTAAAAATATAATAGTTACCCCTTTTTCTTTGATTTATTCAATCCTACGTGAATGCAACGAGTCTTTTACTTATATTGAGGTTCTAAATGTAGTGGGGCTAGGCTGCTTTAAACCCTAGATCCATGTCCCAAAGCTGGATCCTATCTGCTTTGCAGGTAGCTGGTGAGGGAAGCTATATTTATGGGACCTCTTTGCGAGAGACCCGTTGCCCACGTCGGGCTTGCATCATGAAAAAGAAAAACTATGGTATTTGTGTTTTACCATTACTTATTCGGACTATAGTGGATTTAATTATCTCAGAAGAGTTCCTTGTTCCATGCACGGTCTGTGTGTATCAATATATATATATATATATATATATTCAACTGCAAAGAACACGCAGTATAAATAACGTAAAGAACGACGCTTGTATAGGAGATATTCCGCTCAAGACGAGAGAGAGAGAACGAAACAAATGAAAAAATGAGGTAACCACCCGGGAATCGAACCCGGGATCTTCCGATTGCCGGTCAAATGCGATACCATTACACCATGGGCCTCACTCTTTCAAATGCCGTAATTCTTCTACATACTCGCAGAAACCAATGCCCCAAGGGGGCACCTACCGCATGCCGTAACATTATATACATTCAACTGCAAAGAACACGCAGTATAAATAACGTAAAGAACGACGCTTGTATAGGAGATATTCCGCGCAAGACGAGAGAGAGAGAACGAAACAAATGAAAAAATTAACTGTGCACTGTCGTTTATATATATATATATATATATATATATATATATATATATATATATTATATATATATTAACTGTGCACTGTCGTTTATATATATATATATATATATATATATATATATATATATATATACAGTACAGGGTGGGCGGAAAGTAGCTCCCTATTTTGGATTGGTAAAAAAATACGTATATTATCCATTTATTTCAGAAGAAATAATATGAAAAGGTAGGCATACATGGTAGGTTTTCTCTAAAATTCAATGTGGGCTCCAACTCTTTCCACCAGCTTCTGGAGCCGCCCAGGAATGGCGTCCACTGACTTTAGCAGGAACTCCGGCGGGATGGAGGACATGACTTCCCGAATTCGGTCCTCCAGTTCTTCCAATATCCTCGGTTTGGTGCGGTAGACTTCTTCCTTTACCCACCCCAAAGAAAGAAGTCGCACGGTTACCGCTGAAAAACGGCAGAATCGGTTCAGTGTAACGGTGTGGTGTGGTATGACCTCAGATCAGGTTGTGGGCCCGTTCCTTCTGCGCAACACCATGAATGCTGAGCGGTACCTTGCTATGTTGCGAAACGAGGTCTGGCCGGTTGTCAGCACATGGGAGAACATCGACGATCTGATATTTATGCAAGATGGCGCCCCTCCGCACTTCGCTCTTGTTGTCCGTGAGTGGCTGGATGCCCACTTCCCTGGGCGTTGGATGGGTCGTCGTGGTCCACATCAATGGCCAGCCAGGAGCCCCGACTTGACACCGTGCGACTTCTTTCTTTGGGGGGGGTAAAGGAAAAAGTCTACCGCACCAAACCGAGGATATTGGAAGAACTGGAGGACCGAATTCGGGAAGTCATGTCCTCCATCCCGCCGGAGTTCCTGCTAAAGTCAGTGGACGCCATTCCTGGGCGGCTCCAGAAGCTGGTGGAAAGAGTTGGAGCCCACATTGAATTTTAGAGAAAACCTACCATGCATGCCTACCTTTTCATAGTATTTCTTCTGAAATAAATGGATAATATACGTATTTTTTTACCAATCCAAAATAGGGAGCTACTTTCCGCCCACCCTGTATATATATTAACTGTGCACTGTCGTTTATATATATATATATATATATATATATATATATATATATATATATATATATATATATATATTAACTGTGCACTGTCGTTTATTATATATAATATATATATATATATATATATATATATATATATATATATATATATATATATATATATATATATATAATATATATATATATATATATATATGAAAAATTATTTCACGAAAGTGACACGAAAAATATTTTGATGAATAAAACCACGAAGGGAAAAGAAACTCAGTGTTCCTGAGGATGTCATTAGACGAAAGCGCTTGAGCACCCCTTTGTGTTTCTTTTCCCTTCGTGGTTTTATTCATCATATATATATATATATATATATATATTATCTGGTTACACGTAATGAATATAGTATAGGTGTGTACATAGGTACAATGATAAAAGCTAAACTGAAATTGAAAGGTCGATCGAAGGCAAATTTTACGAAATCAAAAAATGCGTTTTGTTTTCTAAATATTCGCTCAAGTCTTTACTAAAAATCACATCGAACGACAGTTCACGATTGACTCGCGGTCGACCACTCCGCGCCATCGCGTATCACTCGGGGATTTGATGGAGAAAAGAGTTCGTTTCCGTATATATAGTATATACACACACCTTTGGTTACCTTTGGTTAGCTTCCGCCCGAATTGTTCATTCTGACGAAGGTCAAGCTTTTCACTCCACCTTAGACCTACAGTTTAACGTGGAATCCGAACCACGCCCCATCAGCAGCAGCCCAGCGTCTTAACCACTAGGCCACCTAGGGTACCCATTTATCTACCAACCACTTTCTTTATTGTGTGGAAGGATGAACAACTGGGTTTTGCTGGGCGCCGGCTGGTCCCGAACCTGGGGCCGATGGATTCGTAGTCAGCGACGCTAACCACTACACCACCGAGGCGCATATATATATATATATTGTCAAATACTTCATAAGGAAAACGGAATAAATTTTAAAGGGTGATTTCGCGGACCAAAATCTCGCGACATTCAACATTTAAATTTTTTTTCACTTCTGATAAATTAATTATTTGGGACAGAACGAAGCTGTTCTCTTTTATTCACGAGAAACCTCTCAACTCTCAACTAGTCGCGATCATCGTGTAAAAAAAAAAAAAAAAAAAAAAAAAGTTGAAATTATCGGCATACAATTTTGGGAAAAAGTTCGGCTAAAAACCTAAATTTGTAAAAAAAACAAAAAATTAACAAATGGTAATTATTATTATTTTAATTTTTTGTTTTTCAGAAATTTTGTTTGCGCGAACATTTTCCGAAACTGCATTTAAATTATTTGACAAAAACGGTAAACAAAAGTTAGAGAGAAGATCAATGAAACACGCCTCAAGTCGTCTACGACTGACGCTAAGAGGAAATATGAAGTCATCATTTATGAAGGTGCTCAACCGCCCTCATCGTCATGCCGTCTCATCCAATCCACTAATTCACAATGGATCTATACAGCTTTCACGTACTTCACATCAGCTAAAACATAACGCTTATATATATATATATATATATATATATATATTCAGGTGGAGTTGACCAAAGGCCACGAGAAGACAGGAGGACGGGGAACAGAGGGGGAACAAAAGCTGTTGGGGGCTAATACGAATTGAGGGATGGGGCACAGTCAAGGCCGTCAGGTGGGACGAGATGCAGGGAGGAGAGTTCGCAGTTCACAGTAAGTTCCATTTCCTTAACTGTTTTTCGTTAAATATTAAAGTTTTAGTGTATATATATATATATATATATATATATATTATGTATATATATATATATATATATATATATATATATATATGGTGAGTCAAATGTCTGGAAACATAGGAACTATGCTTTTCAATGCAAATATATATGTATATTTGGATTGAAAAGCATAGTTCCTATGTTCCCACTCTTTTGACTCACCCTGTATATATATATTCAACACGCAAAACCTTTTTATACTAGTGTCAAATTGTTAGATAACCATTAACAAGATACAGCTCGCTCTCACTCACACACACAGCTCGCTCTCTCTCACTCACACACACACAACCTTTGTATTTTAAATGGTATAACGTGTGTTAAACTCCACTTTCACACTACTCCAAAGTACCGATCCAAAATCCTCCAATTTATATTACTGATAATGACACGACGAGACAAACGCGAATGGTGCACTCGTAATCCGAAATCGAAATGGGCAACGGTCACTGACGAGTTATGTCATCATTCATAAGGACCAAACGACAACGAATAAAAAATAATACCCAATACTTCTTCAATAAATGCCCGAACCTTACGGCTAACAATCGGGTCCCCGTCTGCCTCCTATATATGGGTAGAACTGGGTCTGAGAGAGAGTCGAGCAACAACCATTCGCGTTTGATACCTAATTTAAAAATAGGTTTTCGAGGTGGCATTAATAAGAAGGAAGGACAGATGTGACTGTGAAGTATTTTCGCTGCGCCTTTTCTAACCAATCATAATCCTATACGGAAGACACCAAAAGCCCGAAGGACGAACCTCATACTGACATACCGTCATCAAAACCAGCTAATATAAAACACCAACTTAACTCTCCTAACGCGTACACACTTTTCATATATATATATATATATGTATATATATATATTATATATATATATATAAAATGGAAATTAGCGACGGACCTTTAAACTTTAAAAAAAATAGTCAGTCAAGGTTTGAGCCGAACCGATGTACATGAAATTTGGCAACATAGAAATCTAATATACAATCGCGCGAATACATACCCATAAAAAGAGTCTCACTAGCGGTCCCACTTCATGCCCCTGAATGCAACCATTCTTACCTCTTCACTAGCGCTATTTTCGCCCGAGTTATCGCTGTTACTCGAGCTCTTCGCGCGTTGCATGAGGAATCGCAACCGCAGGGAGGGAGTGATCCCGGACTCCCCCGTCATCATGGAGGGGTTCTCAGCGTTCAATTTGGACACGCGAAACGTTTCCTTTCGTATCAATTTTGAGCCGTGACGAGGTTTCGAAAGCAGAGGAGGAGATTGGTTTGTCATCGCGAGAACTCTTTTATTATTCAATTTGGTCTCTTTGTTTTTGTTTTTTTTGTTGTTGTTGTTGTTGTTGGCACTGCGCACGGCAATTCCATTCGTGGTGAAATGATTGTTACCGGTGGTGTCTTTATTAGAACGCCTTTGCGAGTTCGGTTTCTGATACTCGTTGTTGAAGTTCTGAAAAGCGCCCACGGTAATACTGATGGTCGTGGCTTTAATATCGTGCGGACGGGGTCCGGGGGATCCCCCTATGTGAACTCTACTCTTCTTCTTGTTCTCTTTGTTGCTTCCCGAACTGTGGGGTTTCGTACCGTCTGCCGCGGGGCCTCTTTGCTTCATGTTCGACATACGGGAGGAGGAGAGCTTATTATTATTATTATTGTAAGCTTTGCCGTCGCTGTCATGGGAGTTGTAAGAGGATCGACTCGTGATGGAGCCACTGGGTCGAAGGCGGTTATTCTGAGTGACGCGAACTCTGAGTCTCTTCGCGGGTTCGTTGCTGGAGAAAGGATCGCGCCTCACGGTGTCGTTCGGAGACACGTTTCGTGAGAACTTTGGAGAATTAGGACATTGACTCGATTCTTGAACCAAATGACTGTGGGGAGAGAATCCATGACCAATTTGAATACTACTGTACTCAGGACAAGACTCAAATTCGTAACCATTCAAGTTCGTCTGGTCATCAAAACACAAGGAACAGGAATACTTGTTACCTTTTTCGCAAGAGCAGTTTTTATATAGATTCTTCTCTGACGTTTTACCGTTTCCTTCACGATAAGGCGTTTGTAAGGGATCGGGAAGACCGTACTTATTACAAATGGAGACCTCCTGAGCCCAAGGCGAGAGAGAAGGGGAGGCCTCGCAAGACAAACCACTAACTCCTGACGAAGAAGAATCAGTCGATATTTTCCTGGAGTCTGATACCACCATCGCGGGATTCGTATTAGTTTTAGGTCTCCGTGACAATGGAGGTTTTCGAACAATAGGAAGCGTCTGGTCGTTCTTGAGCCTGAGAGAGGCCAAGGCTTCTAACTTGAAATTGATAGGTTGACCCTTCAAGGAAGACCTATTGGCTTTGGTTCCCTCCTTGCGGGACACTTCGGGTAACTTTCGATGAGTGTGGTTCTTGGGTAACGGAGGGGGTTGAGAGAACCCCCTCGGGTGGGGATGCGGTTTTTCATCCGACGACAAACTGCCATCCCTGGAGTGTTTTGAAGTTCTGCCCCTTGGGCGGTGCTGTCGGGGACTCGCCCCCTCCAATGGAGAAGTTTTGAGGCGCATTTGGTCAGCCCTTCCGTTCATCAAAGGGGTGACGACGGACTTGGAAGACGAAGTTGCAGTTGCGCCTCTCCAGCTTCCTTCCTCCGTCTTCGAGTCTTTGTGGCTCGGGGATTTGTGGGGACAACGATGCGTAGAGTTATCTCGAGAGCGAGGAGGAACTTCGGGAGGGCGTCTTTCGACGAGAGGGGACGGAGGACGTTTGTGTTTGGTTCGATAAGGGCGCAGAGGGGGAGGCAGGCCGACCTTTTCCTTCTGATGGGTCATTCCTTCGTCAGAAAAGGGCTGCCATTCGGAGTAAGGACCATTCTCGGAAACATAAACCAACGGTTCACTATCACCAACACTATTATTGTTGTTATTCAACAAATCATCACGCAACTCGCACAAGTTCCTCGTGTTGTGGAACGTATGAATATTCCCGCCAGAAGACACCAGAACTGATGAGGCCGTGGCCAAAGCTATCTTTTGGGAGGACTGCTGCTGCTGCTGCTGTTTGAACTCCTTTAGAAGGGGAGAACCACTCAAAGGCAAACGAGAACCGAACTTTCGAGCGGCAGAGCGTCCCCAAGTGATGTGGTCTAGCACTGATGGAGAAGCGTTGCCAACCTTCGCCTGAAGACGGCGAACCAGCTGCAGAAGTTTTCTCGATGGGGTAACACCGGCCAATTCACGCCACGCACTTTGAATGTCGATGGAACTTCCTCCTACAGCAGACTTGCTGCCAGTTGCCGTACGTGCGACTCCTTCGCCGGCATCTTTCGATCTCCTGCTGGGGAATTCGTTCTTCTCTAACTCACGTTGGCAGTCTTCCTCGCGAAGCCTCCCTGTAAAATCTAACCAGATGTTTCGGTTCAACTGGTCGAGCTCTCTCAGGGACTCACTCGTGAGCTCAACTTTGGCCGAAGAATCGTTTGGTGAAGAAGGCTCCGAAGAGGAAATATACTGCGCGTCGGAGAGATCAGACGCTTCCCCGGAGGAGAGTCCACTATCGGAAGGCTGACGACGAATCGCGGACCACAACTTGGCAGCGAGTCCTGTCCGCGAGGGGGCACCGAGCACACTGGCAGTGTCCTTCCGAGACGCACCTGGATCGGGCGCGCCTAAGGATGCCGTTCGCGTGTTCCGAAGAAGGGCGGTCGCTCCTGGTCGGACGGCGCTGCTCCTTTCCATACTTCCGTAATCATACAACGACTACCACGTAGCCACACCACCACCACCACACTTTAAATCGCTCCAATCACCACACACAAAGGGAACATTCACCCTTAGTCAAAATCACTTTTTTAACATATCTTTTCTAACTTCCACTTAATTACGTAATACTCGTTTACAAATACTGTAAAAATACAAACTATGATAATTCCTCAAAACAAAATATACACACACACACACGTAAACCTCTAGGGAAACGCGTACACGCAAAAAAACGCGCACATTTTGTAAATGTGAACCTTAAATGTGACCTCATCCGAGTTGCCTAATAAAGGAATAGACGTAACTTCGTCTCAAAGAACAAAGTACAATTTATTCAATTAAAAACAATTTTAATTCTTTTAATTACACTCAAAATTTCAAATTTTTTAATTTTTCATAAAATTATCGTCAAAAATAAAGAAAAAAACAAAAATGGTTAGTTTTTGTGTAAAATTTGTTGACGTACGAGAGAAGTTGGAGGGATTTTTTTTTTTTTTTTTTTTTTTTTGAGGAACACCCGCGATCGAACGATGAATATTTCTTCAAACTTCGAATAATAAAAGAACCAAATAAGTAAAAACAAAAGACGTGGCAAAATGGTCCTACCTTCAACCTCTATTATTTACGAACACACTTCATAAAGAGAAAACAAACCTATACAAGGCGCTTAGTGTAAAACCACAATAATTTAAACCTTGGGCTAAACGCACAAACACGGTCGCGCGCGCACATATATATACTCGTGTGTGTGTGTGTGTGTGTGTGTGGTGTGTGTGTGTGTGTGTGTGTGTGTATCGAAAAGACGTAATTCAAATAAATGAAAATAATTATTTGATTAAATCTAACGAAGTACAATTACGAAATAGATAAACAAAAATGAAAATACCGACGACATTCGACATATTTATAATCCTTGTACAACGACTGCCTTGCAGATATGGCCAAGCGAGTCGAACTTAAAACACACTCTCACTCTTTCTCTCTTCTCACACACACACACACACACACACACACACACACACACACACAATCGAGTCCATTAAATATAAAGTTAAAGAAAAATTACAAGATTTAAATCCTAAACGGGGACCAATTAATCCTATATTAGGAAGACCAATTAATATAGCGAGCCGGTGTCTTGAACCCCCCCTGGCCCGGGGGCCGTCCACAATGTCGGAAGACTTGAGCGATTAGCCAGTCAGGCATTCGGGTGGCCACTTCCAGTGAAAAAAAAAAAAAAAAAAATTATATATATATATATATATATATATAATTGCTTAAAATAATTAGGCCTCTTTAACAACTATATTAGTTAGTTATCAAATTGTACGGAAAATGCGAGAACCATAGAAAACGGACAAGATTCTAAGATGGGGTAACTAAAACAATTAATTTATCCCGACTTCAAATTCGTTTTTATTCAATCGAATCAATACTGGTTTATAAGTTTCGAAAGCAAAAATTTGGAGAAGATTTCTATATTTCTAATAAAATTAGATTAAAAACAGCCATGCCTTATAACCGCAAACGATTAAGGAAACTGCGCTAGTATAATTATATGCGTTACGAACAATTAATAAATTATTAAAATTTAGTATTTAGTTATATACAGTGAATCCTTAATGACTGTCGTCGTCATCATCATCATCATGTTATTCAGATAAAATTAAAAAAAAACACATGAAAAATTAAGAAGATAGTGAGGGAAATTTTTTTTGCGCCATACCCGAGTATGAAAATGAAGAGATTTATTCGCAGACCATTGTATATATGACAAATATTAATACAATGACAATTCACATACTAAGGATAGAAATATCCAAGCGGTAGCTCGCTATCGCTCGCACTGTTGTATAACTTAGCCCTCCGGGCGGGTAGCACTGTAATCCAGCTACAAAATAAAAAAAACCGCCATTACCCCCCGACACAAAAGTAAAAAACGCCATTACTCCCACCCCCACTCCCCCAATTACCCCCTCCCCTCCCCCACTATCCCCGGGCGGTAGCACTGTGACATATACTGCTACCCGCCCTCTGGGCGAGGTAGCAGTATATGTCACACAATGCGAAGCTCAAGATTTTCACGGCTGCGTTCTTTTCTGTAGTTTTATCGCGGTGCTGGGGCCTTCGGACCCAGTAATTGTGACCTAGGACCGGGAAACTTGACAGAGCACATCGGCAGCTCATGGGCTATCAGATGGTGGTGGTTGCAGAATTTTCCGATGTGCCGTTTAGTCTGTGCGCAGTTCCGAAGAAAGCGGACAGAGACACACACATATTTTAGCTCAATAGCATATATAGGATACAATTAATTAGAAATAATACAGTAATGTCGAAGTTAAGTGCAGATACAAACATTTTCCTACTATGAATTCCTATATATATATATATATATATATATATATATATATATATAAATTCAGAGATGTGTAACGTCGAGATAATAAAATCACTTAGATGCAACACTATCATTTTAGCCCCTGAATTATTATTATTATTTTCTAACTACTTTCAATATCGATTAAAATCTATTTCACAAACGAAGCGTTTCCAAATAAAACTGTTTTTCTCTTCCAACATTTAATTGCAAAAAATATGAAAGTGATGTCGTGGACAAATTTCAAAATGCTCATCACACACTTTTACTCGCCCGATGAAATGCCAAACTAGCTATCAAAAGTAACGGAAACATTTACAGTAAACCCGTGTGTGTGTGTGTGTGTGTGTGTGTGTGTGTGTGTGTGTGTGTGTGTGTGTGTGTGTGTGTGTGTGTGTGTGTGTGTAAATTAACTAATAACCAAAATTAGCCTTTACCAATACGTACGTATACTACGTATATACAGCAAAGCACACTTAAATTCAAAAGGGCGTTCCAACGCGAGTATAATTTTGTCACGTGACCAATATTCCCACGAGTAAATTCATTTTTTTTTTATCTTCTAGAATCTAGGACGACCCAAGATTTAACAGTTCTATCTCAATTATCTCTTCTCCATCTTCCTATTTACACGCCAAACAACTAGCGTCCACCCCCCCATATTATATATATATATATATATCCCTGCAAGGGGGTTCTAAGCTCGTGCTCTTGCGTGCTCTTTGTGCTCGTTTGTACGTGCTTGTTCCTGGAGGTTTCACGTGCGCCCTCCCGGCCCTAGCACCCAAGGATGATGGGGCTCGACCCTGCAGTCCTTGGTCTTTTTCCACTTCGACTGTCCCCTCTACCCTTTCTTTTTCCTCTGTCTTTCCTCTCACTTTTTCTTTGTTTTTCCGCCGAGATATGCCCTTTTAAATAGAGGCCAATCGGTTCTTCCCGAACTTAAAATATACATATATACGCACATGACGTAACCCACTCGAACTATTTTTACGATTGGTCATTTAGTTTCCTTAAATAGAGTATTTGATTTTTTTCACTTAGAATAGTGATAAAGAAATATGTAAGATTATTACAGAAATAAAGTAGTAAATCAAGTGTAGCCATCCGCCTATTTTCGTCTTTTGGACTTTCGAGAAATAGGCTCATTACGAATCCATTTTATTAAAAAAAATAAATTAATTAATTCGATGCAAATTATTTTTGAAAAATAAAAATTTCGAAATGTGAATACTGCGCAGATTATTCAAAAGATGAAGGCCACGCGCGGTGCCAACCCTCCAAAGCTTTCACTTTTCTGGACTAGCGGCAAACGAGCCCTTTCAACCAATCACGCTTCTAAAAAGAGAGTTTTACGCCCCATTCGGCGTTGTTGGATTTACTTATCCGATCAGTTGATGCTTTTATTTCGCGTCAACTGAAAAATAATTATTAGGTCTCGGGATTTTGTTCGACGGTTTACAGTTTCCGAGAATCGATCGGTAGACCTTTTCGATTCGTACATTATCTACCTATCCGCTAAAATCACCTTACAAAACTTCCACCCCAATCTTTCTACCTTTTGTACTATAGCAATCTAATTTGAAATAACGATTACTCATAACATCAGTTCGACATGGGATAGATATATATAATATATATATATATATATATATATAATATATATATAAGCAAACAACCACAGGGAAAAGGAAAAGGAAACACGAAGTCCGAGCGCTTTGCGTGATATATTCCACATCTTCAAGGATGTGAATATATCCGAAAGCGCACGGACTTCGTGTTTCCTTTTCCTTTTCCCTGTGGTTGTTTGCTTATTAATAAGATCACGTGTTATTCTGTGATTTTAGGGCATATATATAATATATATTATATATATATTTCTGGTGTAATTAAAACTGTACATACATACATACATACATACAATTATGGTATACGAGAGTTCCATTATATTAATATACTACAGTAATATATTCCTACGGATATTACAAATATTAGACTTATAATCTTGTATTACAATTATTATTATTATTTCCATAAGGTCATGGACATTCTATACAAAGGTATATTCACATTCAACACACATTGTACTTTCTAAGGCAATCTCAAACTTTGTCGTCTATCACTTACGTGTTTATATATATATATATATATATATTTTTTTTTTTTACTTAAAATGTATAGAATGTAAGTTAGATTGTGTGAAGAAAGAGGATGCTCCTCAAATAAAAGAAAAATACTCCCCCATTTTCTTTTAAGTTTAAAAGTTTTTTTTTTTTTTATGCAATTCGATAAAAGACGGGTTAAAAATCTCATAAAAAAACAGTCGTATTCATGGTAGGCTTTAAAACCTACAAAAGAAAAGTTCGGACATAAATTTGGTTCCTTTAACGCTCGTATTAACCCTTTCGAGCCCGAATTGTTTAAATTAAAACAATTTTATACCTTATGTTATTCTCTATAAGGACTAAAATCTCGTAAAATTGTACCGTCAGATTTACGATCATGGGCGTGAGGGGGTTAATAAGGACTGGATACGTACAATTCTCAAAACTCGTAAAGAACGAAGTTTTTCAGTCGCTCGTAACAAAAATTTTTACTCCAAAAAGCTCAGTTCCCCACGAGAGGGAAGGCGTGTGTTCCCCGAGCCGGAACGGAAACGGAGCGAGCGACCGACTCAACTCCACCGGATGCCAGTGGCCGGGAGCGAACCAGCGCCACACCGCTCGGAGTCCACCATCGTAATCATCGAACTACCACCGGCGCTCGGAAAAATTTATAAAATAAAAACTACAAACTTTCGTTTCAGTTTTTGGACACTGGCAAAATTAATTTTACCAAACGCGTTTATTACGACGCAAATAACTTCATTAAGCTTACGAAAACAACCAACTAAATACACCAATCATTTATATAATATTTGGGTCACGCTTAACGAGTTCACTTCAGCGTCTTTCACCCACAACAACACGCGCACCTAAACCCACGGCGACGATACGCGCGATGAAACGAACGCCGATCGCTTTCCATCGAATCCATTTTACCACGAGCGTCCGTCTACACTCCGACCCCGTACGAGCCACTACCGACTAACTGAGCCACAGTTCCGACTCAGGTCCTCACCGACGACCCGAACTTCGCAACCAACCGCAGCCGACCTCAAGAATCGCGTCTTCCTTTAGAATTTCTTTCGAATAGCGGAAAAAGTAAAGTAGCAGTAACGGTTTCGCGCGGAAATTGGTGGTGGTGGGGAGGAGGAGGAGGAGGAGGAGGAGGATGGCAATAAAAAATCACGATGCCGATTATACACAATCATTCTTCTCTCAATCAATCAATCAATCAATCAATCAATCAATCTCTCCGCTTCTTCTTCCTTTTCCCCATGTTATCCTTAACAAATTCCCCATCCACCCACCTCCTCCTCCTCACTAACCATCAGCATTTTAACGGTGAACAATCCGTCCGTGAAGGAGTTAAAGGGGAAAATGCAACGACGACCCGAAAGTACGTCTCCAATCCTCTTAACAGTAATAATAACGTACGAATGAATGAAAAAATCCTCGAAATTTCCAAAATGAATGACCTCGCGTGGCGGAAGGTCATAAGAAGAGGAAAGGGCTTCCCTTCAGCGTACCTTTAGCCAAAATAGGTATATAGCGCTCGTGAAATGAACAATTGGGCCAAGTTTATCGCCAATCAAATCTTACTTATTACGTACGTACGTACATACTGTATATACGTACGCGTTTGGCTTCCCGCGACATTTTCACTTTCTCACATATTTAACTCCGTATCGCGACATTTATACCCAATCTAAAAACATAATACATTTAACGAAACCTAACTAAACCTTTCCTAACCTAGCCTAACCCTAATTCCATCCCATTATTTTTCCACGATAAGAGATAGCAAATCACCGCCATACTGCAAATGTCGTGATACGTACGTTCTTGTCGCGATGAGCTCCGTGGGTATCTTCAAGACCGTCGCAATTCGCAATTCCTTAGGTAAAACACGCGCAGTTCTTACTCGAAACTTATTATCCTAAATATTAACGCTACCTAAACGGGTATTGTTAATTTACTACTACTACATTATAATAATACCGGTTATGAGGAAAGAGGGCAACGAGAACTAATTTACTATTTTTCCTTCGTCCGATTTGGCATCCATATATGATTGGTGTCACTTTTTAAGGGTAAAAGTTCAGTGCCAAATTAAAAATTGGATCGTGCACTTTTAACAAATTTCCTAAATTTGGGAAATATATATATATATATATATATATATATATATATATATATATATATATATCATCATGCAAATTACGGCTCTTTTAGTGTGGGTATACAAAAGTTAATAATAATAAATGAAGAATTGCAAGAGCGTAAAAGAAATTGCGAGAAAGTACAAATTGTGCGTGTGTGATTTGTGTTAAGAGTCGAAGAGGAGGAGGAGGACGAAGGTTGGAAAATGTTTTTACGATGTTGCGATCGAGAAGTCACGAAATGTGGCAACGACTATTAATTTATTTCTCCTCTTTTCTTTTATAAATAAAAACTTTCTTACACCTTTCTAAACATCTCCACACCTTTAACACAAATAACATTTTTTTTTTCACTCGTCAACGTAATTTACACGCACGCATGATTCTGAGAGAGCGAGTGAAAGAGTACCCCAAGGTGTGTGTGTGTGTGTGTGTGTGTGTGTGTGTGTGTGTGTGTGTGTGTGTCGCTGCTATGGAAACCAATGTAAGGGCAGTGGAGATGAAGGAAAAGAATCTCCTCCTTAAAACGATAAACCCCGAACATTTATTTATTTCTATATTTTAAATTAAGTAAATCGGGGCATAAATCGAACAAAGACCCAAAAACTGATGGAGACCCATTATTTAATAAGAAACGTAAGATTTAAACAATATTTTTTTACGAACATTAAAAACATATTCTTTCGCATTTAAATAATATTTGCCATTTATTAATTATAATAATTATCAATCACGAATGTTCCATAAAAAAAAACTAGCTTCAGCCCTTCCAGACTTAATTAATTGAGCGACTATTTATCTCTTCGTACGAATATAATTAATATATAATGTACGCAATTAAATTTAAAAAGGAAAGTAAATCTTAATGCCATTGCGAAATAAGGGTCAAATTCAATTAAAACATCGTTCAATGCTAATTAAATACGCGAGAAAGGAGCTTTCGCCTTTTAAATAACATTTTTACAGCGTCAGATTGGGTTGTGGTGGCGGACTTTGAGCGGCGAGGACCTGGTTCGTTCTCACCTCCTCCTGCTGCTGCTGCTGCTGCTGCTGTTGGCTCCTAGGTTGAGTTGAGTTGGCCGATTACTCTGCTCGGGCTAAGGTGACCTTTGGGGGCACACTGACCCCCGCATCCTTTAGAAATAAGCTCACCTTTTCTTCTTTTTTTTAACTAATACGAGGTTCCTGCCTGTCTCTATGATTCTCCTTTCCCCACACCACGAAAAGAAGGTTCACTCGCCCCATCAGGGGTGGGGTGGGGGGTGGAACCATCCGAAACGTTCATTAGACTTTTAAAATTAAATGCTTTCGGAAGACTTTCAGAAGTATCGCGAGGAAACGAGCTTCTCGCTCGTTTTATACACAACTGTTCAAAAGTTCGCGACCACCACTAAAACACCACTAAAATTGACTAAACAACGCTCCATATTCTAGTTAAAATCTAGAATTTGGCAACAAATGCTCTCAAAGGGCATAATTTTACTCGTCCCACGTTACGCAAAAGCGCAATATAAACAGTAAGCTACAAAGTTATCGGTTGACTATCCGAAATCATTCTTTGAAGCGCGTCACTAGGGTATGTTATCCCTCGTTCTTTTCATTGGAAATCGATTTTAGGGTACGTACCGGCTTTTTCATTCTTTGCTTAATTACAGTAGAACAGTCGTGTTTATGAAAGGTTTTAAATATAATAGTGGTACATTCCTACTTTTCCACATCATGTATCGAAATAATGAATATGTTTCATCAACTCTTTTAAGAGTGGATTCAACCGACTTTTTCACGGGTGATAGTTCCAGTACGATAGATACCAACATATTTGCGAAAGGACCCTGACACTTTATGAAAAGAAAGATAAACTATTAGAGAAATTGCGGAACTACTTACTAGCCATTTCTGTAAAATGGGTGTGGGGCACTATCAAACGCCAGCTTGAAACGGGGTCAACTGAAAACAAACAACGAAAAAGAAGGCCAAGAAAAACGAAAAAAAAATCTCAAGACCAGTACTCGAAGGTTACGTGCGTAAGAGATAAAAAGAATCGAGTCGTAGTTCGCGGCGGGACGTATTTATCACAGGGCACTAACGTTTCGGTCGTAAGAGTACGACGTCAATCGCGAGAGGCGAAGTTGCGCGGAACATTTACTGGGCAAAAAGCCGTACACGAGACGAGAAACAATTCTAAGAGGGTAAAATATTCATGAGATCATGCCCATTAGACAGACTGATTGGGCGAAGGTTCTGTGGGCAAACGAATCAAAATATGAACTCTCTGGGTCTAAAAGAAGAAAGTACGAGCGACGGCGACAGGATGAGATATACTGTATAATAATAATAATATGCCCCTACAACCATCTATCAATGTTTGGGGGTCCATAAGCTCATCTGGAATTGGCTCCCTCGTGAAAATCGATGGTACACTAACTAAAGAGAAGTACGAGAAAATTCTTCAACTGCATGGTGTGCCAGATGGAAAGAGTTTGATTGGACAAGGATTCATCTTCCAACAAGATAACGACCCAAAACACAGCAGATATTGTAAAAACATATGTGAAGAGGAAGGAGGACGCTGGAGAACTAAAAGTTATGGAATCGATATCACAGAGCCCAGACATGAATCCAGTTGAGGCTATGTAGACGCTGAGAAGGATAAAGCGAAGCCATCTAATACTGAACAACTTGTGGAAAGAGCCGCAGAACACTCCACTATCAGTGGTAAAGAAATACACTGATAGTCCAAGCTGTTATAAGGGCAAAAGGGGGACATACTCAATACTGACATACCAGAGTACGCCTCTGTTTATGTAATTATTCATAAAAATAATAATATACATTTGTACGTGTTCTATACTGTACTACTTCATTCAGAATGTACATATACGACCGATGTTCCTTGTAAATACCCATATACCATTGGCGTTTCCAAACTTTTGAAGAGTACTGTACGTATGTATGTATGCATATACAGTATATGTCAAGGGCAAAGGGTGTCCTTGGAGTGGCACTCAAATCTGGCACTACTCCTAGCACTTCCAGAAGACAATGATCAATGAGAAAACCGGGTTCGATTGCAGTGTGGAGCGACGCGTTACTTGGCTTAACGATAAAACAAAAGAGGGAAGTTCAAACACTGCCATTTCCTACCTTTTCTTTCTTCTGAAAACAACAACAACAACAACAACAACAACGACAATAATAACAACTCGAATGAATTATCTCCACTGCAATTTACATTCATAGATGCAAGCAAAGAAAACATCTAGTCCACGATCAGGCACGCGTGCGTTTAAGAATGAATGCGAAGCCACAGCGAACCATCAGGTACAACACGCCCTTACTGTGTGTGTGTGTGTGTGTGTGTGTGTGTGAACGAAAAAACTGCACCTGCACGTACCACTTCCCCGAAGGTCTTCTACGTTACAGAGGTACCTTGATTACTCTTCCAAATAAGGTGGAATGCGATAGGCATTCGATAAGGGAACAAACAAAAGTAATAAAAAAGGTTCCGATACAAGCGTGCCCCATAATGATGGCACTTGGCATTAAGCGCATGATCTATTTACAATAAAAATCGACGCCTTGACCGCGCATCAAACAAAAAAAAAAATACAATGTAATCTTTTTCATATAAACACAAACTCATAATTATAACGTGTAACAGTTTGACTCCGCAACACGCTCATTTCCAAACGTGGCACCACTGATAATGCCCCGTTCATACCCACCAATAACGAGCCGATTTATGGGTTACTTACGAATTAATACCACCGTGGCACTGACAGGTGGAATGCCAGGAGCAATGACCTTAACAAGATGACTCAAGCGCTATTTTAAGGCCAAAAACACACACAGTTTTTGATGGGGTCAACTTAGGGTTTTTTTTATACTTTTTTTTTAGGGGGGACGGAGTATTTCGAGGGGGTGGGGGAGTCAAGTAGTAGGACCAGATTTTATTTTTTTAATTTTAAAATACACTGAACAAAATTTTACTTCCGAGATACCCAATTCATTATTATAACACACACACACACACACACACATATACAGTATATATATATATATATATATAAAAATAATAATAGGACGTGTGTGTGTGTGTGTGTGTGTTCCAGCCATAACTAAAATGAAAGCAGTTACAAACATGAAACTTCCCACACATACTGATTAGATCCAGAGGTTGTGCACCTGGGTGTTGAAGAATGCCCGGTTAGGTCAACTGTACGCCCTAACCGGGTATTCAGTTGACCTAACCGGGCATATATATATATATATATATATATATATATATATATATATATACACACACACACACAAGGAGGTACCTCATTTTTCATTTGCTTGTTCTCCCTCCTCATCTTGTGCGGAACGCTCTTCTACACAAGCGTCGTTCTTTACACACACACACACACATATATATATATATATATATATATATATATATATATATATATATATATATATATATATATATTGTCAAACGCTGGTTCGGCAGGAGCAATGATGATGAGGTTGACTGCTCGACTTGCCTACATTTATATACAAATATTTACACGTGTACAGTCGGACAGACAAAGCATGTTTCTCCACCATTACCCGACTTCCCCCTTTGGGCAAAATCTATAAATTGAACAAAATTTATTTCAAACTGAACAACAAAAGACACTTTCAAATTAATAAAAAATAAATAATATAAAATAAAATAAAAAAAATTAAACCCGTTTTCAATCTGTGATTTCTCAACGAAACGCCTTCCTTCTACTCAATCACTGAAAACTTATCTGAAATTAACCGCATCATCTACGAACATTACATTACGCGTGGTCCGGCGTGGATAACAAAGCCACTCGGGCTTATTGAGGCTATCAGAGTCAAATAAATAGTTTGGAGTTATATTTTATGTCAGGATTTTGTCAAACATTATTTCGGGTCAGCTAATTAATTATATGAGGCGGTCCCGGACCACGAGCTGGCAAGCGCAAAAATTAAAAAACTGAGAAAAATGCAGTTAAAGTTTGTCAACTCGCAAAATGCCATAACTTTTGAACCAATAACGATATTTGATTAAATTTTGACCTTACCTAGGGGTCCACAATCGGCTCCCTGACTTATCCACGGGATAGAGGAAAGGTGGGGAAATATAGCGGTATAAATAACTCAATTCTGGCCTCTCTGCCGCTCGGCAGGTTGTGCTCCGGAGCGTCTCATTTACGCAACCACCATACTAACCCACCTCATAAGGCAACGTAACAACCTCAAACATAACGCGCAAACACCACGCACAGAAGCCATAAAACAGCAGATACAACAGCTCAACACAGAAATAAACAACAAACTCGAAAGAAAAACAAACGGAAACATTTAGGGAATTCATAACAACACTAAACCATTCCACATATACATCCAGGCTATACAAGACTATAAACGGCATTACCCACTCTAACAGCGGCATTCACACCTCACACGCGGCTATCTGATCTGTCGCAGCCAAAATAATATCCCAACATACACGCAACAAGCTAACATTCTAGTTAATCACTACGCAAAGATAAGTCACTTAAACAGAGACAACAACCAGAAACACGCACAGACAGACAAACAGCCAGACACAAGAAAACCTACAGACTCGACACGACCATTACACCCTTCAATACAGACCAGACCACCAACATCATCAAAAACATTAAGAATTCGAAGGCTACTGGACCAGACAATATATCTAACATACACCTTAAACACTTGGGTCCACAGGGAATACTAGCTCTCACAAATATCAGCACATGTTCATACCAACACTGTATTATTCCTGACATAGGGAAACAAGGTAAAATTATTACACTACTCAAACCAAACAAAAATCCAACAAAACCAGCTTCCTATAGACCCATTACTTTACTATGCACACCTTCCAAAGTAACAGAAAGACTAATCTTACAAATCACCAACCCACACATTCCACTATCGCCTACTCAACATGGATTCAGACCTCACCACTCAACCACGACATTACTCACTAACCTCACGCAGCACATCATGGATGGCATCAACTCCAGACGACTAGCTCAACGTACACTATTAGCAACAATAGACATTAGTAAAGCATTTTATGCTATTCCACGCTTCCCTCTCATAAACAAAATACTCAACACAAACCTGCACAATAACACCAAAAGGTGGCTGAGCAACTATCTTTCAGGAAGATACGCACATGTCACATTTAATAGCAAGTCATCCTAAAACAAGCTTTTTCCGAACGGGGTCCGTCAAGGATCTGTTCTCTTACCAACACTGTTCAACTTATACATGCATGACATTCCAACACCCATAGATAACAAGCTTACCTTATCATCATATGCAGATGACATCACTCTAACATCCACCCACAACCACATCGACACCGCTACAAATAACCTACTTTAAACATACATAAACAGTTACAAGACTGGCTCACCTGGGTGTGTCAATTTTAGTAAAGTCAACAATTCAAAAAACTACTGGTGACCAAATGATGCATTTTTATGTGCTAAATCGAAATATGGCTTTAAAATCCAGATTTGACCACTCCTAGCTACTTATATTTGAAGTTGAAGTTTACGAAAAATCAGCAATTTTTACAAGTATTTTTTTTATTGTATATAACTACATTTTACATACATTACATAAAATTAAAAACATTTTGATTGTATTTCAATATTAAAACTTAGAAATATAGATAGGTTTCTTGAACTTTGCCAAGGATGCCATATATAACTACAGTTTACATACATACATACAATTAAAGACATTTTGATTTTATTTTAATATTAAAACTTAGAAATATAGATAGGTTTCTTGAACTTTGCCAAGGATGCCATGTCTGCCTTGCTCTTGTTCCTGGACATGAGCTCCCTACTGGCTACCTGGCCACTGATGTACGCCTCCCTCCTCTTTTGTGAGTAAACATGTTGTGCTGCTTCAGTTTCATCCTTACACACCTCTCTACTTACTGTGTGTGTGAGGGCCATACAGGAATTTCCATTGGTCTATCCAGAAACTCCTTGATTGCAGCAGTGGTGAGGGAGCAGGTCAGAGGAGGGTCAGTCACGCCAGAGTTCCAGTCAATAAGCTCTAAGAGTTTGGTGGCATCTGGGTTGATGTCAGGAGTCTTCCTGGGTCTGACACTGCAGTCTCCTACCTGTGTCCTCATCTCCTTCACTTCTAATTTCCAGTAATTTAGGGTGTGTCAATTTTAGTAGTCAACAATTCAAAACTACTAATGCTCAAATGATGTTATATTATCTAGCAAACTTAGAAATATCTTTAGTGTTTAAAAAAGCCATTTACCTACTTATATTTGACCATAAAGGTTTGAAATATAACCTAAATATGACTGCAGCATCGTATATCAATGTGCCATTGATATGTGTGGTCAACTTTGGTTATTTTTGGTGTGCAGTATGGTTTCTAAGTTTCACACAGTCACAAATGCTGGAGTTTTGATTGTGAATGCATAAGTGGAGGAGGCAGGGAGGAGAGAGGAGGACGAAGACTTCATACCAGACTGAGTCTGGTATGAAGTCTTCGTCCTCCTCCGTCCTGGTCAAATATAAGTAGGTAAATGGCTTTTTTAAACAACACTAAAGATATTTCTAAGTTTGCTAGATAATGACATCATTTGAGCATTACATGACATCATTTGAGCATTAGTAGTTTCTGAATTGTTGACTTCACTAAAATTGACACACCCTAAATTACTGGAAATCAAAGGTGAAGGAGATGAGGACACACAGGTAGGAGACTGCAGTGTCAAACCCAGGAGGACTCCTGACATCAACCCAGATGCCACCAAACTCTTGGAGCTTATTGACTGGAACTCTGGCTTGACTGACCCTCCTCTGACCTGCTCCCTCACCACTGCTGCAATCAAGGAGTTTCTGGATAGACCAATGGAAGTTCCTGCATGGCCCTCACACACACACACAGTCAGTAGAGAGGTGTGTAAGGATGACAACTGAAGCAGGACAACATGTTTACTCACAAGAGAGGAGGGAGGCGTACATCAGTGGCCAGGTAGCCAGTAGTGTTGAAAACCGGTTTGTAAAATTCCCTAAAAATCGAAAACCGAAAGAAAAAACCGGTTTTATCGATTGATTTTTATTTGGCTCAAACTTGCGAGAACGTGCAGCTACGCGCTACAGCGCGCAAAAAATAACTTCGAATACATTACCTATTAAGTTAAATTGTGACAAACTGGCAACTGCTCTTCAGTATAATTTTTGCCTATCTGGCAACTCGATCTTCAGTTTGTCTCATCATGTAGGCTGTAGTGTAGAGTCAGTCGACTAAAGCCCTATTCGCAGTATAAGACCCTTAATGCCCTTTGTTTCTTAAGATGTCATTTCCAAAATAGGGATAAAATCTAAATTAATTTATGTATTTTTTCTTACACGAAGAGTCAATTTTCTGTTTTCTAGGTAAAGTTTTTTTTTATCAAAAAATTTTATTTCAATGTTTTTTCCAAAATAGAGATAAATTTTATTTTTATTCTTTATAATTTTTTTACAAAAAGAAGTTTATTTCTTTCTAAGTATAGATGTTTTATTTTAAAAAATTATTTCAAATCTAAATTGTTTGAATAATGTATTATTTTGGCTAAAATAAAATGTCAAAGTTGTCATTTTCTTATTCATATGCATACATATGATGCTGCATTTCTGCATTCTTTTGACCAAAAAATAGGCGATAAGCTATGCTTGTTAAGAGTTAAAGTCAGTACCTTTCAATTGTGGCTTTTAAAAATTACTATACTTTTCGGTCATAACCGGTTAAAACCGGCTTCCAAAAACAGATCGATTAAAAACCGGTTTGTAAAGTTTCGATTATTTTTCAACACTAGTAGCCAGTAGGGAGCTCATGTCCAGGAACAAGAGCAAGGCAGACATGGCATCCTTGGCAAAGTTCAAGAAATCTATCTATATTTCTAAGTTTTAATATTGAAATACAATCAAAATGTCTTTAATTGTATGTAATGTCTGTAAAATGTAGTTATATACAATAAAAAAAATACTTGCAAAAATTGCTGATTTTTGGTAAACTTCAACTTCAAATATAAGTAGCGAGGAGTGGTCAAATCTGGATTTTAAAGCCATATTTCGATTTAGCACATAAAAATGCATCATTTAGTCACTAGTAGTTTTTCGAATATTCAGGACATTAAAAACAAATGTACGTCAAGACTTAACACGCTTAGGGTACTAACAGGCACAAACTTTGGACACCAGCAGGAAACAACATCACTCATATGCAAACAATATATTCACTCAGTTATGGACTATGCTAGCCCATGCTGGGCACCCATTATCACACACACACACAAACACTTTACAGACAATACAAATCAACGAACTTCGTATCATTACAGGATGCACTCAAACACCACCAATAGAACACCCGCACACAGAAACAAAAATACTGAAAGTTAAGGAACATTTAGACATGAGGGGAACGCAATTCATGGCAGCAGCGACAACTACCCCACAACATATACAATCATGCACCGACACCTCGCACCATTAAGATAACACCAGAGACACATTATAACCAAATACTCCATTCCATACCACGCCCCACAGACATCACACAGTACAGAAAACACATACACACACACCTAACCCACAAAGTACTGACACGACTCGGTCCGAATGCGGTCCTAAGCGCGAAGCCGCCACCCATTAACAGGTCAGAGATCAGCCTAAGAAGATCGGATCGAGTTAACTTAGCACGATTCCGATGTGGACATCGCCCCAACTTACGGACATATAAACACAGACTAGACAACTCCACAGACGACACCTGCCACCCGTGCCAGGACACCACAAACAATTGAACACATTATGACAGATTGTACCCAGTTCCGGCGCCAGCCTATTTGGCGCCCTTAGCAGGACTGCAGCTGGCGCCCCCACCCGCCTCCCACTTCACGATTGGGTTTGCCCACAAAGTAATCAAGGTACCATATTGAAGAAATTATTTGCCTTACACTGATCTATTTTAATTTGCTAATACATACATTTATTATAAAATTATAAAATCATTTCACAGTTCAAGAAAGTGTCATGACCAATCAAAACAGCGAGTAAATCAAGGCATATGTAGTAACAAATCGGAACGCTCAAAAGTGCTAAAATATGCGTGCAAAAAGGACATATCTACTGTTTTTTCCAAGCAAGAAGGGCATATGTCACATAAAAAAAGTTATTCGCTTATTGACGACTCCCGGAACTCATATTAAGTCGTAAATAAGCCGAGTCGCTTATTGACGACTCCCGTCTGTGCGCGCAACATTTTTAAATCGCTTATTTACGACTCCCGTCCCTAAAGGGTTAAAGGTCGTGATAGTGAAAGTTCTATAATGACCCAATAAGATGAATAAGTTAGTTATGTAAATATCATTCAAGCTAAACTGGTGTACATACGTCGTACAACCTTTCATCATTTGTCTATGCTTCTCATTCCTTCATTATTTTTTTCATGTTGTTCTTACATAATACTATCAGACGTGCACAGGGCGGGAGGCGCTGGCGCCCCCCAGATCTTTGGCGCCCTTAGCATTTACTAACCTCGCCTAATGGAAGCGGCGGCCCTGATTGTACCGCTCTAGCACAACAACGAACACAACACATCACTAGTGCGCTGAAGGTTATCAGCGTGCAGCCGGCCTGCTCGATCAGGGTGGGCTGATTGGCTAACCACCACCACCACCACCACAACAACAACAACAACAACAACAAAAAACCCGCGTGTGTCTTCACTCACATATACATTACTTACGCAATTTACGAGTACAATTCATTTTTTTCATTCGTAAAAGCATCTAAATCTTTCTTAAAAACTATCCAATGATCCTCTATCCACAACGGCATATGGAGAGTCGTTCCAAGAATCTATACTACTATGACTAAAAAAGTATTTTCACAGATCCAGTACACGAGTCTTTTCTTTTGTCAAACTCTTATAAAAGTTATTTACATTTAAATTGTCAAATTTGAAATTTTTTTCAACATTTCTATCTTTATCTCCAAACGCGTCTATTTGAAACTACGCAATCCGCAAAATTCTCGCAGTATTTTTTTTTTTTTTTGGCAAAATTCTCGCTTCCCAAATTGTGAAAGTCACGCAATATTAAAAATTCTCACGCGTAATACTGGTACTTACTAACTAATACGCTTTAGAAAAAAAATTCTCTCCTCAATTTTATTCAAAACTTTAATTTTAGTTTAAACTTTCATCCTACGCGTCGAGCTCGAGTAATCCGAGTTAAACTCTTACCCGACACAATGAGCGTGAGTGTGTTATGGAAAAATTGTCATACGATGCCATCAGAAAATCTAAGCAGATTTTGCAGTCTGGCACGCGTCCGAAAGATAGGCTACAATCTCATCCACATAATAGGAGTGGTCTGACGCAGATTTTGAGGGAAGACTTCGTAAATAGCTGGGATTCTTCGTACACTTATTGTACCCTATTATAATCAAGACTATAGAATAAACGCTTCAGTATTTGAGGTGGTTTCGTTCTTGTTTTGGGCAGGGATAACCGAGAGAGGGGCGCCCCAGTGACTTTTAGTTATCTTAATACTTCCTATGTTTGGTAAAATGTACTTAATGCCAAACGGAATGCCAACTACAAATGCGTATAATGCCAACCAGAATGTTAACTACAAACGTGTATAATGCCAACCGTAAACTTTATGCAAAATATTTGTAAAAAAGTAAAGGAAAATTAAATCCAAAATCTTAAGTCAAAACTTGTAAAAAAAAATCTCGACTGAATTGTGTCCACTAAACTGGTGCGAAGCCAAAAGGGAAGCTGTTATACTACAGTATCATGTTCCAGACATATGTTCATTCGTTCTTGAGGATAACGAATGTATCTTCGAGAGATGCTGTTGTATTCATCTTTTCTTCTCTTTTTAAGAGAAGCAATTTTTTCCATTTTAAAAATAAATATATTTCAAAATAAAACAAAACTGAAAAATAAAATACTTTCTTTCTATTATATATATATATATATATATATATATATATATATATATATATATATATATATATATATATATATATATATATATATATATATGTTGCAAACCCACAAGGGAAAAAGAAAAACGATTTTTTGAAAGTAGAATTTGCCTACGATTGTTAATTTTAACCTGGTTTGGTACAGGTATATATAGATGATATTTTATGCCTTTGGCCTAATAATTTGGATGTGGACTTATTTCTTGGTAGGCTCAACAATTTAGTCCCATCTATTAAGTTTACAGTTGAAAAAGAAAATGATGGAAGCCTATCTTTTCTTGATCTAAAAATTTGGAGATGCTCTAATCCATGGGTCGGGGAACTTTTTTGGGTATTACCCAAAAATCTATTTGAGTAAATGAAATTACCCCCAGACTTCAAAGTAAACAAAAACAAGCCAATTGCTCTTAAAATTGTTGCATATGGTCTCTCTCATACCGCACGCATTACCCCCAAAATTTTTAAATGTACCCCCCATTTGGGGTAATTTACCCCTGTTCGCCGACCACTGACTGAGTCTAATCAGTTCAAATATGAAGTCTACCGTAAGCCTACTAATAATAACTCTTATGTGCATTTTTATTCTGACCATCATCCTTCGATTAAATCCTCTATTTTCTCTGCTATGTTTCTTCGAGCATTGAGAGTTGTCAGTCCTGAATTTTTAGATTCCGAGTTACGCAATATCATGAATATTGGTACTAAATTATGTTATCATATTTCATTTTTAGATAACTGTCTTAAAAAAGCCAAGAATAGGTATTATAATAATGTAATTGTAAAGGAATTTCAGCGTAAAAATATCCTTAGCCTACCTTACCATGTTAATTTTCAATACCTTCCAACTGTACTTAAAGCAATTGGCATTAATGTAATCTTTAAGTATAATAATACTGTTAAATCACGCCTAATAAAGAATAGCCCTGATAATGTTGTTGGTTGTGTGTATTCGATCGGATGTACACAATGTAACTCAGTATATATAGGCCAAACCAGTAAAACGTTAAATATTAGGGTAAAACAGCATAAATATGCGTGTAGAACAGCTAATACTTCCAATGCTTTATTTAACCATATGTATAGATGTAACCATAGCATCAAGTGGGATAGTTCTAAAGCGCTTGTTAAAAACAGAGACATAATAGAAAGAAATATTCTAGAATGTGCATTTATTCATTTTAAAAACAATTTCAATAACAGTGCGGGGACGTATAAAATTGACGATATCATGTCAACATTTCTTTTCTTTCTCATTAACCCTTGTTAAGTATGTGCTAATTGTTTTGTTTTTCCTGTACGTTGTATATATTTATGGGCATCTCGCCTTTTATCTTCATTCCCTGACGAGGTGTAGCTTTGAATACACGAAAGGCCTTGGAATC
The DNA here is from genome assembly GCA_023014485.1 of Bathynomus jamesi. Classification (NCBI taxonomy): domain Eukaryota; kingdom Metazoa; phylum Arthropoda; class Malacostraca; order Isopoda; family Cirolanidae; genus Bathynomus; species Bathynomus jamesi. The sequence continues at coordinate 371,695 of JAJOZX010000930.1, forward strand.
GTTTTTCTTTTTCCTTGTGGGTTTGCAGCATTCATTCATTTCACGTGTTTTATTGTGAAATTCATCCCATATATATATATATATATATATATATAAAGTTATATGCGCATATTCACGATTTGCGAGGGTGCCCTCTCAGGGCATTGGTTTCTGCCCTATGTGGGAGAATTTCGATTTGTGATTAAGTGAGGTCCGTAGCATAATGGTAGAGCGTCCAACCGGCAATTGGAAGGCCCTGGGTTCGATTCCCGGGCGGTTCGCCTCATTTTTCATTTATTCGTTATCTCTCCTCCTCGTGTGCAGAAACGTTCCTTAACACTTATATCGTTTCTATTCATTTATATATTGCGCGGTCATTGCAGTTATATGCATATATATATATATATTATATAGTCATGCGGTTTGCTTCTACAAAGCTTCAATTTAATATTTAGGAGAAATCCAATGACAAGGAGGAATGTAAATGCCATGAAAAGTCTTCTTTAATGCGCAACGTTTCGAGCAATACGCTCATCATCAGGCTAGATAATAACAATATGAAATTAGAATCAATAAATAAATGTGAACAAGACAAAATAATTTCTATAAAACCTATTCATTAAAAGCAAATTTAAAAAGACTAAAAGAAGAGGGTTAAATTCAAAGTTATAAAAATTTACATATAAAATTACAAGAAATTTAAAAACTATTTTTAAATTACATATAGTAAATTTGAAATTAGTACACTGGAATAATTAACACTAATACAATGGAATAATTAACACTACGAACCTTTCAATGCTGGTTCCGAGGCACGAGTAATTTAAAACAAAACAAAACAGGAAACAAGCTATGGGGGGCGGTTGGAGTTATAAGTTAGGGGAGGGGGGATTATAAAAAATTGGGGAGGGGGGTTTATAAAAAATTTAGAGGGACAGCTGAGGAATCCACGTTTATATTAAAACATTGACCCCTTCTCTAAACGTGGATTCCTCAGCTGTCCCTCTAAATTTTTTATAAACCCCCCTCCCCTAACTTATAACTCCAACCGCCCAACCCATAGCTTGTTTCCTGTTTTGTTTTGTTTTAAATTACTCGTGCCTCGGAGGCTCGGAACCAGCATTGAAAGGTTCGTAGTGTTAATTATTCCATTGTATTAGTGTTAATTATTCCAGTGTACTAATTTCAAATTTACTATATGTAATTTAAAAATAGCTTTTAAATTTCTTGTAATTTTATATGTAAATTTTTATAACTTTGAATTTAACCCTCTTCTTTTAGTCTTTTTAAAATTTGCTTTTAATGAATAGGTTTTATAGAAATTATTTTGTCTTGTTCACATTTATTTATTGATTCTAATTTCATATTGTTATTATCTAGCCTGATGATGAGCGTATTGCTCGAAACGTTGCGCATTAAAGAAGACTTTTCATGGCATTTACATTCCTCCTTGTCATTGGATTTCTCCTAAATATATATATATATATATATATATATATATATATATATATATATATATATATATATATATATATAAAGGTCAGTTTTCCAACCACTATCCAACGTATGAAGTTGTTTATTAAAAACGTAACCGTAAGTTAAGAGAAAAATTCCCCTGAACATTATTGTGACATCCTACGGTCTCCGAACCCCCACGTCTTAGAGGGAAGAGTAAAAGAATTCCTTGACACGTTCACCACAAAAGAGCAAACTACCCACACGCCCGCACGCGCAAATTCAGCACAAATCTTAGCAAGCTAATCATACCGCCTCTGACCACGCCCACCTCTCAATCTTTGTAGGAAATAACGATGGATTATCATCATTAGTTTTAAAATAGTTCTTACATTTCAAAACTTATTAATGGTAAAAGGTGAATCAGTTCAATAACGCCACTCGACAGCCGTCTTTAGTTGGATGTATGTAGCGACCGTTGGATTGCTCGGATCCCGCGTAAAGCTGAAAAGCTCCCCCTCCGTCACACGACCTTTACCAACCCCCTTTAAACCCCAAACATTATTTTTATTTCAATCGCATAATAATTTTCTTGTTTTGGCACTCGAAAAAGGGAATGAATTTATATACACTTAGTTTAGGAGGAAAAACTCAAGCATTTCACCAACTCAATTTCCTACATTTTACAGCAAGCATCAACTTTCGACTTCCAAAAACAATTACATTAATAATTCGTGTACACACACACACACACACCACGACGAAAATGTGGAGTTGCTAGTCCGTGAGCCAAACCCCAAAGTTTGGCCAATCAGTACCACTAAGGCGAACCAGATGAACCAATGCTTTTTGGAAAGCTTATAATTTGTAGTTTCCAAATATGCTTGCTGGACATCCGTAACTGGTAGCGTTTTAATGTAAATCTTCATCAAACAGTCACCCAATATTTCAATATTGGGCGCAAACTTAAAATGGTGATAAAACAATAAAGCTACTCTTTTGAAATGTCTGGCGAGCATTTTTATCATCTATTTAGCATCCTTCGTCACTGGTATGAGGGACGTTTGGTTCCCCCCCCCACCACCACCCCGAGTGATACGGATCGACCCTTCTGGCCAACGCAAAGCGCAATCCTCTAGATATGACACGCTTAGAACGGCCTTTTGCGTAATTATGAAGTCTTTCTTTTACACTCGAGTGTGATCCAAATTGTTTCGACCTTTTCACTTCAGGTCATCACTTAATCCAATTTTTATTTTTCGAACGTGACAAAAACCGAGTACACATTTATTTATTTACGTTACATTGTATAACATTATAAGCAAAACAAAGTCATTCCAGTAACTCTAAAACCATCAGTTTTGTCGTTAATTTTCGAGCGGAAGACGGATACTTTTGAGCAGTGGTGGGCAAAAAGTAATCGATTACAAATAAAAATTACTGATGTGTGAAAAGTAACTAAACGTATAAATTATATTATAATTAATCCAGAGAAGTAATTTCTACTTTATACTTTGTTACTTTTCAGACATCAGTAATTTTTATTTGTAATCGATTACTTTTTGCCCACCACTGCTTTTGAGTGTTAACTCATTCGGTTAAGCAAAGTGGTCTGACAACGTTTAACCAACCAACCATCCGCAAAGTAATTAATCGCAGTATTAAAACTATTGAAAAACGAACTAAATAAGCCACGACAAATGGAAATACCTCAACCTCTGATAAACAAAGGCGCAATAAAAGCGAGAGAGATGCGAAGATTTTTATTTCTTTCCAACACTTATTCTAAGCTGATCTCAGAAAAATATTGGCTTACCTCAAATATTTGATCAGTCGATATCGAAACGTGGCAATTGTTCTTTTTATTACATATAGTCGGGCAAAGCGGTTCTTTGTGCAAAACAGCGAAACCTTTCCTCAAACTCGAACCTAAAATGTTCACATTTCTCAAACGGTGACATACATATACGAGTATGACTGGTTGATACGGGTAAATTTGTATTGCCTCGGGGAAGAAGCACGAGCTTGCGGTGCATCTTGCTCCTGAAGAATCATGCACCAGAACTGACGCTTTAACGTGTCTGCAATATATACTAACGAAAACTGCAATAAACTGAATACGATATGGATGTTCTTCTCACAAGACAAACGCGGAGCATTGTTGCTTTCAGTGGAACCACGTACGAAAACTGTCAATACTTTGACCTCCAATTTGCTTTGGCAATGCTGCTGCGAGCTGCTCGTACCATGAATATTGGCGGAATGGGGCTCTATGCGAAAAGATGTTTAATTCTTCATACTCCACTTAAACTATGAACGCATCGATATCACACACACACACACACACACACACACACACACACACACCACCTCACACGCGTAATGATGTACGACCTCCTCTTTGTATGAGTAGCAGCAATTAATAGACGTTCTCCGACCCACAAATTTTGAGGTTCAGGAATACAAAAACAAACTCAATAAATCTTTCAACATTTAAAATTATTGTTTTTTCAACCACGAATGACATTCAAAATGTTGTTTGAAGGGCAATTATCAAACTTCCAACTAATGATTATTTTAAATCCCGACATCTTAACCTAAACTAAAAGGATTAATTGAATACAAGCGCGTAACTTCATCCATCGGTCGCCAAACTGTTGCTACTGAACTTATTTACATGACATTCAAGTATCTTCATATGTAAATACATCTTTAGAGCAGAGGCTCACCCCTTTTCCTTCTTTCCGCCTACTCCCTGCGATAAATACAAAACTGGAATGTACACTTTTGACGGACGGGGAGGGGTGGAGTAATTCGCGGAGAGAACGGTTCAAAAGGGATCCACAAAAATTATAATTGGTAAACTGTAGTACTGTAATGTTGAGGGCATTTCTCGAAATCTTACTCTTTTCGGCGAACTTTTTCCTTCAACTGTACGCTGCTCACTCTTTCTTCTTTATCCTTTTAAAAAATATTCCCCAAATCAAAAAATATCCCGCAATTAAAAAACAATCTTACCTTGACGTCTGTCTCTACGGGCGAAGCGGGTACGGTGATTGTGACCGCTCCTGAGAGAGGTCTCGAGGAGGCGAATTGAGGCGGTGGGGGAGGGGGTGTTGATGTGGGTCGCTTGGTTACCTGCGTGGTGGTAAATGTCTTTAACGCGTCTTTTTAACGTGACACACACACACACACACACACACACACACACACACACACACACACACACAGCCTGATCCCTTACTTCTGATAAACTTCCTACACCAATTTCCAGCTCGGAAATGCTTGATGGTTTCCTTAATTGGACAGGTATTTATTTAAATACCTTTTCATGCACACCTTTCGAAACAATTACAATTTAAAACTGGCATTTAGCATACCTAAGGCGTATCAATGCAATGATTCGATCAAATGAGAATGCTAAAAATTATTACAATTATGACGTCTACTTCAAACAATAATAATAATAATAGGAAACCTTTCAGCTTCGACGTGTATGAACGCGTTTCTCAGAACCAATCGAAGCAGTCATTCACTTTCCCTAAATTTGCTATAAAAATAAATAAATAAATAAACTAAAGTGAGGGAAGCTGAAACACACTTAAACAAACGACACTTTGGCTTCTCGACATTTTCCAAACGTATGAACAACGAGGTTCGCATAACCGTAAACAAAACAATGGCATTCTAAAAAACTCTTCTGGAGCAAGCCGAACGATTCTGACACTAACATGCTACACAAAGCCTACCTCTGTCTACTCAAGGCCTACTCCACGTTACTTAGCAAGACCTAAAAATAAAATTTAAAAAACCCTAAAACACAAGTGAGTGAAATTTTCGTCTACGATCTCTAACAATTTGACAAGGACGGATAAAAAGTAATTCCAATCACTCGCCTGAATTTAAACGTTTATTTAATTTAAATTAACTAACTTCACATAATTTCCTAAAAGAATAATATGATACTACAAAAGGCGGCAGCTATTTTTATCATTTTAAAACTTTAAATACATCTTAAGTACAATAACCACATTTTCCATTTTGAACAAGTTTTATATTGAAATCAATTATTTATTTCACCGACTTAAGTGTCGACATTTAGACTAAACATTCCCGGTTCAATTATATTTTTACGAATCATCGTAATAATTAATTACGAGAAATAATTACCATATTTCCCGGCGTATAACGCGCACTTTTTTTTCCCCCCAAAAAATACTCCAAAAAATCACCCTGCGTGTTATACGGCGATGGTACACATTTTTGGTAGGGGAGGGATGGTCGTATTATTATATTTTGGCTGTATATCGTCTCGTGGCACATTTTTTGCACTATATACTGAACAATTACGGTGCGCGTTATACGCCGGGAAATACGATAATATATAATTAATATTAAGTGAATAGTGCTACAAATATTTTTAAAATTTATTTAGAGGTCTTAAAAGTAACACTTAATAAAAACTCTTTTAGAAGAGAATGTTGTTAAGAGAGAAGGAAGTGAGTGGGTTAGGACCAACCTGGACAGTGATGGAGTGGTTGGGGTTGATAGTGGGTTGACTGCCGTGCAAAGGGGGAAACGGCCCCTCTGGGAGGGACGGGGGAGTCAGGGGTTGACCTAAATCCCCTTCCAGGGCGTTGTAGGTGGCGGAGTGGGGTTGGTAGAGCGGGAGGGTGGACGCGGGCGAAGGGGGTAGTGTGGCGGAGTGTGAGGGTAGAGAGACGGGCTCGCCGCTCCCGAAGTGGGTGGTAGGTAAAGTGGAGGCCTGGTTGCGTTTCAACACTTCGTCTAATGGGGGCCCGAGCCTTAAGTCGAGTGAAGGTGGGGTCGCCGGGGAGTGGAAGGTATGGAAAGTGTGCATGGGGGTGGAACCCACAAGAGGGCGGCATGGGCGCTCTTCCCCGGGGGTCCTTTCGCTGCTTTCGAAGTCCAGGCGGATTGGAATGGCCTTCCCTCCTACAGAAGGAAAAATCAGTCAGTGATATATTGAGGACTTTCACGCCCACAATAACCTACTACGGCGGGACATAAAACTCAATAATAAGAGTAAGAATCACGCCTACCCGGTGCTATGGAAGCTTGGGAAGATATCGGGGTAAGAGGAAATGCCCTGCTGGGGTCTGCCCCGGAACCAGAGAGGGTAGAATTGGTTGCGGGGCCCATGCTGACGGCAATGGGGCTGGAAGCGTGTTCATCCGAGAGACTTCTTTGTACCATTATGTGTTGCGGGTCCGCATTATTGGCGCTGACGGAAGACTGTATGTTTTTGTTCTTGATGAGGCGACCCCATGCCGCCACGTTGATGTTCATCTGGTCGGGTCGAAGGACCTTCCCCTTCTGCTTGAACAGTTTCTTCTGACGGCGAAGTTTCGGTTTCCGAGATATCATCGGGTTTAGGAATTTGATCTGAAAAAAAGAGACGAGACATGGCGTATTCAAGGTATATAATTTCGATGCATCAGAGAAACACAACGAGTTTCAGACGTTTAACTTGTAGATGTCGTCTATAAACTTCGAACAAGTTAACCTTACAATTACTCTAAATAATTAAATGCATCTTTCCACAATGAGCGCGTCATTCTAGAACTCTAGTAGAATTATCACTAGAAATGAAAATACTACTTTGGGTGCGTATGCCCTTTGCGAAAGGGTCCAACAAAACCAGCAATAATTTTGTTTTCAAGTGGAATTTCACATTTTTCACAAATCTCAACTTTAATACTTTCATTTACACTCCATTAAAACATACGTAGCTCTTAACCCACTCGCGGCCTCAAAGAGGTTCGAAAGACCCAGCAACGGAAAGTATAGACGTGCTAGTAATTGAAATTTCACTTCATTTACACAAGTGGGTCAGTGTGAAAAAGGTATGAGGTAAAGTTTTGGGAAAAAGTTCTACAAACGAAATTTCTAAAAAACACAAAAATTAAAACGCGCGAAAATCATCAAAAATTTAATTTTTCAAACGAGTTTTAGGTTGAGAAGATAGACATACTCGGATATAAAACGTAGAAGGTGATGAAGAAGAGAAAAGGTAAAACTAAAGCATGCACATTCATTCACACTGGCATCATGGTGGACCATCCCTCAACATGGCTGAATTCCATGTGTGAGGCGCTTCATACGCCATTAATAATGGTGCTTCCAAGGTTTGTCAAAAATAAGAGAGCGAGTCCCGAACTTACATACTTGTAACGAACCTCCTCCATTCCAACCTATTTGAAGCCACTTATCGTGCATCACCCACATCAAGTCCACGCCTTCTCAAGCAATTATTTACCATGTCCATCCACTTTCTCGGCCTCCCTCTCCTCCATCCACCTCCGCAAACACTCTTATACATTCTTCTCACAATTCTGTCATCTTCTATTCTTTCAAACTGCACCCATTATTATTCATTTGTGGTACACTATGCTTCCCCAACACCGCATCCTCCAGACCCATACCAACTTTCTCATTCATGTCTCCTTTCACACACATTTTATAACATTCAGGCATCCTTCCGATCACACTATCAAGCTCTCTCCAAAAGCTTGCTTTCTCATCTTCATACTTACCATTACACAACTCATATCTAACCACTACCGCCACTTTCATTCTCGCAATCTTAAATTTCACACACACACACACACACACAAAATACGGGAATTGACCACGAGAAATCTCTCATTGCTTCATATCATATAATGTTCATAAACAAACTCTCTCATTCTTTTCTTTTTCCTCTCGCTCTCACAAACTTAACCCCCCCATCCCCACCATTCACGATCTCCATCTCCTTTCATCTTTGTTTCACACAATTCCTGTATATCACACTTCTATCTTCTGTTCATCAGTTATTACCCTTACATTCCACACATCCGTGCTTGCCTGCAGTGTAACGGTATAACGTCGTTAGATGCGAATACATCTTAACCTTTGAGGGCACCCCCGATCTGAGCTACATTGGAAAGGTTGGTAGCGCCATGAAAATTATTTGAAGAGTTTAATTACTGGCACATTTTTATTCGTTTGTGATGGGAACAGCTGTATGCAAGTACAGTTTATTTGGAATTGCAACTGCCTGTATTAAGTGCTACTGAACCCTTTAGTCATTTGGAAATTGAATTACAATCGAAACCCGATTTGGGAAAATTATTTTGACATAAAACAAAGGTTACAATCATTGTTTCTTCGAAGTTAGGAAAAACAATGTTAAACTTAAGATACGTGATATGGTATTTGACATAGTATTTTGAAGCTTCTCATAGTAGAGGCTTCATTTAAGGGGACTCGCTCTTGCGCTTGTTCATCGTGTTTCTATATTGAAAAGGAGCCGATATTTACCCGTTACGGTTTGAACTGATAAAGCTTCTTCGATTGTACGGGTTACAGTTGGTTTAGTCTTTCGCTACTTCTCTTAGTTAGTGCAGACCTGTCATTTGAATTTGATGCACAATGTTGATAATGCATAAGCATAATTATGCCGTAAATACATTTTTTTAAGATTAATTTAACACTTATACTGGTTCTGGTTGTTTGTGATCATGTGTTGAGCTGTTACCAGTATGTATATAGTGGGTATTACAGTTCTATAGTTACTGCAGTAAGTTGGGGTATACAGGACAAAATATGTAAGTGTACTTAAGGAATAGCTAGCTGCCTTACTAATGAAAAATAATATGTACATCTAGTCCTTAAATTTCCTAAACTTTCCCGCAAAAATTCAACTCTACTACTCAAAATTGTCAAATTTTCCCTCAAATAACCAAACCTCAAAAATTACCGATATTTCTTGGGATTCCAGGTTTTTTCCAAGTTAGGAGAGACAATGTAAAACCTAATATATTTAACGTGAGTAAACTACAGGGTGTGGAAGGATTCACCTCGGTTTATCGCTAAAAATGCAGCGGGTTCATTGCGCAGGGTGGCTAACACCCTTAGTAAAGATACCAGGAAAAATAGGTGTTTGATTAAATTTTATTTACATCAAATTGATCCGGCAGTCCTTTTCATAATGAACGAATTAATTGGCATTATTTCTTAAGGTGTCTCAGTTCTCAACACATCGTTTAAACTAAACAAACCTTCACCCCTATTTCAACAGTTAAATCCGCTTTCCAAGCCGAAAATGGAATGCCCAAAGGACTTCCCTCGTCAGATTTGCTTAGATAGTAAACGCGTTACAACCAATTACAGCCAGAGTAAAGAACTCGTGCTTTACTATAACTTCGTGCTGGGCTCACCTACCGTAAGGGACTTGGAACCACCACCACCACCCAATGATCCTTAGTTAGGAAGGCCCCTAACAATAATAGATTCACTCCGTTATATCACCACTCTCCTAATATATTATTAGGGGACTCCCCATAATAATAATAATAATAATAATAATAATAATAATAATAATAATAATAATAATAATCCTCTAACAAGTCCCCTAATAATAATAGATTCACGCTTATATTTGGATATTTTATTAATTTTGGTGAGACAAAAAATTGCGAGAAACAAAACCCAATCATTACTAATTAGTAACCTTTCAGATAGTTATGTTTCTGGGCAAACATTTTTCCCGAAGCTGTACTATCTTCGTATAGAAAGAGCCCGTTCAACCATCAATTATTTGAAAGTGATACGAACAAACTAAAATATTAAATACTGCGTACCTCCGCAAAAAGAAGTCCTTTTGGTTCTAGTTGTAGGGCCATTCCGTGTCTGACGTCGTCTATAAACTCTTCTAACCTGAGGAACTTAACTGCGCACAACGACCGCCAGTCCTTCCAATAAATATCTATTTCTAAATCTCTTGATTTGTCTAAATCGATGCTAAATCTGGTGGTTGAACAAATAAATCGTGAGAAAGAAAAAAATATCATCAATTACTTTAATTTTTATCAATATTTAACTCGAATGAGGTAATTAACTGGAAATAACTTCCACACAAAACTATTTACAGCCTTGTCCGTTCTGTACTTTGCTACTACTACTACTACTACTACTACTACTACCACCATGCGTGTGTGAAATGTAAGCATGGTACAAGTTTACAGTATTATTTATTTTCATTTGCTTTTTCTCAACTTCTTCATTGGGCTAACCTCCAGTGGATTTTATTTAGGCTTTGTTAGCCTGTAACTCTAACTTTGTAACCCTAAAAAGAATAAGGAAATAAAACAAGTAGTTGAATGTCTATCTGAATGTTGATAGAGGATATAATCACTCTTACCGCTGGTCCCACGCTGACTGAGAGCAAGGCTTCCAACTAGTTTGTCCTACCACTTTGTTATTGTCTAACTTCAGAACCGCCATTACCTCATCTGATAAAGTACAAGGACACATGTTGAATAATAAATAAATAGGGGGGGGGGGGGGGGGGGTTATCTACTAAGTTGAAAAAAGTTAACATCCAGAACACATATTTCCCCACACGGAGGGGGGGCGGCGCGTGAGCTCTTGGGATAATCACCCGAGTCCGAGCAATCGATTCTAACCGCCGAGGTGAAGGTGCGAGTCGAACCCACGCCTTCGCCACGGGAGTTCAAGTTTATGTTTTAGAATTCTCAGACTTTTCCCATTTTCCCCACAGGGAGTCATAAACTACCACCCCGACATTAATCTATCAGACTGTTTGACCGCTGCAATCCCAGCAATAAATTCTGTCTCCACCATTAGTCTTTAGTGACCAGTGTTACTTTTCTGACTCAATAGTATACTGGCACAGCTGTAAATGATTAAGAACTATAAAAGATTCCTCCAGCAGAGATTATGCATGAAACGGGATAATTCTCTAACCAAACATAGTTTGAGCTTACTAAGAGTATGTTGTATTTTTAAATTCATATGCTGGTACCGCTGTAATAAGTGTAGCATACAGAACAAAATATGTAAGTGTACTTAAGGTATAGCTGCCTTACTGATGAAAATTAATATGTACATCTAGTCCTTAAATTTCCTAAACTTTCCTGCAAAAATTCAACTCTACTACTCATAAAGTTCTCAAATTTTCCATCAAATAACCAAACCTCAAAAATTACCGATATTTCTTGGGATTCCAGGTTTTTTTCCAAGTTAGGAGAGAGAATGTAAAACCTAATATATTTAACGTGAGTAAACTACAGGATGGGGAAGGATTCACCTCGGTTTACCGCTAAAAATGCAGCGGGTTCATTGCGCAGGATGGCTAACACCCTTAGTAAGGATACCAGGAAAAATAGACGTTTGATTAAATTTTATTTACATCAAATTGATCCAGCAGTCCTTTTCATAATGAACGAATTAATTGGCATTATTTCTTAAGGTGTCTCAGTTCTCAACACATCGTTTAAACTAAACAAATCTTCACCCCTATTTCAGCAGTTAAATCTGCTTTCCAAAGCCGTAAAAGGAATGCCCCCAAAGGTTAAATTCATAGAATTAACGCGTTTTCATAATGGACTAATGAACCTGAAAGCAAAACCCAATTTGCGCCTGCAATGTGTTAATATCTACTAAATCCAACTCAAACAAATCGCCAAGCGAGTATTATGTATACATTACCGTTCAGAAATTTGGACGTGCCTGTAGGTTTCTCGTTCACGTTTCACACTTCATAACAAGGCGTCATATTTGTATCTGTATCTGGGCATCTCCGATCACAATCTTATATCTGTTTCCTGTCCTATCGCTCCAATTCGGCCTTTGGATCCTCCCAAGAGGAGCCGCTGATTGATTGGGAGGCCCTTAGGCAGTACTTCCGTGATTTTCCATGGAATGATTACTGCTTCTGGGTGTGCTGAGCGCATCACAGAGGTGATTCTCTCGGGCATGGTCCATGGAGGCGTACATTCCATATTCTATTCCTACTATTAATACAAAAATAATCTTGGTTTAACTTTACTTGTTCTAATGCTATCCGCAACAGAGATGAGGCTTTCAGAAGGTACCGTCGCCATTCAACTCCTGACTCTCACACAGCTCATATTTCTGGCCAGAATCGTGCAAAATTTGTTCTTCGACTTGCCAAAAATTACTTCATCTGACAAAAATGTGAAAATCTATCCAATTCTAATTCTTCTCGTTCTTTCTGGCATCTAGCTAAGAACCTCTTCAACAACTTTACTTCCTCTTTTATCCCTCCTCTTTTCCATTCCGACGGCACAGTTGCCGTCTCTTCTCCTGCCAAACTGAACTCTTCGCTCAAACTTCCGCTTACAATTCAACCCTGGACGATTCCGGTGCTGTTCCTCCATCTCCTCCCCCCTCTGACTTTATTATGTTTGAAATTAGAATCTCTTCTAAAAATGTTTTTTCTGCCCTATCTGGGCTCAATAAGGCGTATGGTCCTGATGGTGTTCCTCCTGTTGTTTTTAAGAACTGTGCTTCTGTGCTGACACCAGACATGGGGTAATGGTAATAGTAATAGACTATTACAGGATTTTTCAAATAATAGTAATAGATCATAATTTTTTGGTTGTAATAGTAATAGAAGGCAAAGTAATAGATAATAGTCCATTACTTTTCTATTACAGTTGCAATGGACATATTGTGTGAACAAAGAACTGAATAATGAACTAAATCTACTCTAAACTAAGATAAACATGTATGTGAACTAATATTGTGGCAAATATTTCCTTCAATAAAGTAAAATTTATCAAGACCTACAGTCTCTGAAATTGTAATGATTTAGTTGAAACAAATATTTGTTATTTGGCTGCCGCTCAGCCTCATCCTGGATCCACGAGTGCAGAGCCCTCTGTCTCATCCTGGATCCACGAGTGCAGAGCCCTCTGTCTCATCCTGGATCCACGAGTGCAGAGCCCTCTGCCTCATCCTGGATCCACGAGTGCAGAGCCCTCTGTCTCATCCTGGATCCACGAGTGCAGAGCCCTCTGCCTCATCCTGGATCCACGAGTGCAGAGCCCTCTGCCTCATCCTGGATCCATGAGTGCAGAGCCTTCTGCCCCTCAGCCTCATCCTGGATCCATGAGTGCAGAGCCTTCTGCCTCTCAGTCTCATCCTGGATCCATGAGTGCAGAGCCTTCTGCCCCTCAGCCTCATCCTGGATCCATGAGTGCAGAATCCTCTGCTTCTCAGTCTTATCCTGGATCCCTGAATCCAGACACTGCTACATCGCCAGCTCAATACCATCTCTCACAGGGTACCCCCCCAAGGGGCCTTGGTGAGTCGGGATGCTGGGAATGCAGTCGGTAAATACCAAACTCTAGATGCTAATGAATTTTTGTTTCCTGGATGGCTCTAAAGCATTTGATCGGGTTAATCATGACAAATTATTCATGAAACTTGTAAATCGTAATGTACCTACTTACTTGGTCCGTATATTAATATTCTGGTATAATCACCAGACCAATGATTGTAAGATGGAATGGGGTTAATTCAGAGGCATTCTCTGTGCCCAATGGTGTCAGGCAGGGAGGGAGAGTATCCGCCTACTTATTCAATGTTTATATGGATAATCTATCTGTTGTGCTGGACACCTGTAAAATAGGCTGCTGTGTTGGTACGATGATTGTTAATCATCTGATGTATGCAGATGATCTAGTTCTTATTTCTCCATCTGTAAAAGGGCTCAGCACACTTTTGAAGGTGTGTGAAAGGTATAGGAAGGATAACGACATAAATATAATCCTAATAAAAGTCATGTTATGATTATGAGGACCAAGGCCTACAAGTATATAAAATTTCCTGAATTTCAATTGAATGGTATGGTGCTGTCAGAAGCAACCCAGAATAAGTATCTTGGCCACGTACCAATGAAGTCTTTCAGATGACTGTGATATTCTAAGACAATGTAGACAATTATATGCTCAGGGAAATACTTTGGTTAGAAAATTTCATATGTGTACATTAGATGTAAAGTTGATTTTGTTCAAAACTTCCTGTACTCCAATGTATACAGCTCATTTGTGGTGGAACTACAGGATGTGTAATTTGAGGAAATTATATGTTGCATATAATAATATTTTTAGTTTATTAAGGACTCCAAGACTCGTAAGTGGTGCTCCTTCTAGTGTCAGTATGCTGGTTTCTAGTCAATAAGGTGCCTAACTGTGCCAGTGTCACTCGCAATTTTGTATTTAGATTTATCACTAGGCTTGGCGAGTCAGTCAATAGGATAATAGAAGCCATGGTTAGTGGTTAGCTACTCCAGATGATTCCCATTGTTTTTCTAGCCTTTGTAATTTTGATGTTATAGTGCTTTCCGTATTCTACATCCAACGACATTATTACTCCAAGATACCTGACTTGTGGATTTGGTGTTATCTGTTTGGCTCGCAAGTTGCAGAGTTTTGTACCCTTTTTTCTGCAACTTCTTCTTCTTATTATCATATCTTAGAAGTTGGAATTTTTCTTCATTAAACTTCATATTATTGTCTTCTGCCCACTGGAATAATGTTTCAATGTCGTTTTGTAATCTTTCTATGTCACCTTCGTTCAATATTTCCTCGCATATCTTTATGTCATCCGCGAAACATGATACAATACTATCATTGATATCTGCAATCATTATTATGAACAGCAAGGGAGCTAGTACTGTCCCTCGTGAGACAGAGCTCTCTACTTCCGAGACTCCCGATTTGACTCCATTTACCATCACTCTTTGTGTTCTTTGCGTCAAGAAATAAAATATCCATCTTCCCACCAATTCCTGTATTCTTAAGTTTATGTTTATGTGCATGGTCACATTTATCGAAGGCTTTAGCAAAGTCAGTATAGATTACATCTATGTTTTGTCCTCGACACAGTGTTTCCAATATTTTCTCCTGGTGGTCTAATAGCTGTGATAGGCATGATCTTCCAGCCCTGAAACCATGTTGATTTGGGTTGTATAAATTCTTTTCTTGTAGGTAGTCGGTAGTTTCGCTTCTAATTATACGTTCAAAGTAGTGATGGGACGATTAATCGGAATCGGAATCGAGAATCGGAAGAATCGAGCATTTTTCAGGAATCGGAATCGGAATCGAGAGAATTGTACCATGATTTCCGATTCTTAAAACGATTCTTAAAACGATTCTTTAACTTTTAATTGAACCAGTTTTGCAATGTAAACTTTAAAATTTAAATGAAAGAGGATAACAAATTTTATTTTTATTATATTGTAGCTATACATTAAAACATGTATATCCATGATGTGTAATCAAGAAGATTAAAAGGAATTGTTACAACTTACAGTTGATTTTTATTTTTAAACCAATCTATTATAATTTATAATTTATATTACCATACTCATAATGTAAATAGTTAATCTTACCAGAGTAAAATATGACAATTTCCAGAAAAACAAGTATAGAATTATATTTAAAAATATTGAGAATCGGAATCGGAATCGAGAATCGTATCGGAATCGAGACTTTTTAGTGGTATCGGAATCGGAATCGGAATCGTTAAAAATTTTGGTATCGTCCCATCACTAGTTCAAAGCACTTTATAAGGTGTGAGGTGAGAGCTACCGGCCGATAATTCTTGGGCATTGCTCTGCTACCACCTTTGAATAGAGGGGCAATGTTCGCGTTCTTTAATGGCAGTGGAATTTGTCCTGTGTCGAGTGATTTCCTCCATAGTAAGTATAGCGGTTTGGCAATACTCTCTCTACATTTCTTCAGAAATGTGGCACTCCATGTGTCTGGCCCTGGTGCAGAATTGTCTCACATCTGTGATAGAGCCTTAATTACACCTCCTTCCGTGAACTCGAAGTCCATTAATAGGTTTGTGCCAGAATTTGTCCTTGGCTGATTTGTATCAATGACGAAAAATTCATCTGCGTTTTCTACTTTCATCTCGGACTTAGTGGGTGCTAAACACAGAGTTAAATTGTTCCTTAAGCAGTTCGCTCATTTTTTTTGAGTCATTTGTGTGTTTGGCCTCCCCGTCTGTCAACGGACCAATACTCTCTTTGCACTGTATTTTCCTTTTCACAAAATTGTTGAAGTATTTTGCGTTATTTTTTATGTTTTCTACTACTTTTTTTTCCTCTTCGTTTGTCTTATGTATGAATGTTTGCTTTAGGTCCATTTCTATTTCGCCAAGTTTCCTCTCTAGTTTGAGTCCCCTTGCATCAGCTTTGCATCTGTGGAGATGTTTTACGGTTTGCTTCCATTGCTTCCATTGTCTAGTGTCCTGATTTTTCTCTCGAGCTTGCTATGTTTTCTCTTGTGTGTCTCTGGAACATGCTTTAGTAATATAGGTTTGGATTCAGACTCCATTATACCTCGTATTTGTTCTGGAGTCTTCTCGTGAAGTAGTAATTCCCAATTTACTTCCTTTAAATCTTTATTTACACTTTCCCAATCTACTTTCTTTGAATTTATGTTTAAGCCTTCAAATATTCCTTCTGCCTCTCTGGGATGTTGTATTATTATTATTGGTGGGTGGTGTTGAATAGAAGGGTGATGCGCGTAATGTTGTGGCGCATATATTTGCGGCGTTCTGTCTTTCCTTGTTAGAAGGGCAAGCTGCGCGTTTATTATCCTCATTTCTTCTAGAAAATGTTTCATTACTCTTGTTATTACTTCTATGTCGAATATGATCTGTTCGTTCCCGTTCTCTTCTTTGCGCACCCTTTATGTGAAAATACGGCCACTCTATGTTCAGGCATTTTTTCTCAGTAATTGACTGTCTGCACATACGAGGGTGAAAAAAGTTGCAGTTTCGTCCGTACCTGCATTTCCCATTCCTCATCATCATATAGAAGCATTTTGGAGGGTGATTGAATATGCAGTTTGAGCCATATTTGCACGAACCCGTTTTATAATATTCGCATATGGCCCGTCGTTTAAATTCCCTCTGAGTCTTACGTGATTCGATTCCCTTCTTCTTCTTCTTCTCTTACGGATTCGATTCCCTTCTTCTTCTCTTACGGATTCGATTCCCTTCTTCTTCTTCTCTTACGGATTCGATTCCCTTCTTCTTCTTCTCTTACGGATTCGATTCCCTTCTTCTTCTTCTTCTGCTGCTGTTCCGCCACCACTTCTTCCCTACTTAGTGGGTTTTTTCTTCGGCGTGTATTTCGTATCTCCCTCTTTTGCCGTGAGTATTTATTTATCCGAGGCTGCTTTCGCCCCTCCCTGTAGTGTGTTGTCCATCTCATTTTCGTTTTCGGTTGTGCCGGCGTTTTCTGTTGTTTCCTGGTTCTCTGTCGGTAAAACTGATGTACTTTATTCTTCTATTTCAACATTTTGTATTCCCCTTTGTACTAATTTCCTATTGTTTTCCATGCATTTGACGCGCAAGAAACTATAAAGGCCTATGATTTTGTCATTGATCCTATTTATCATTTTCCTGTCTTTTCTATCTAAGTTCACGCATTCGTAGTGCTTAAAGGTATTGCATACAATGCATTTTAAGCCCGAGGTCCGGTCTGCTTCATTTTTGCAATCACAAAGCTGATGTGCAGCGCATTCCATTACACATAATCCGGCTCTATTCAGTTTTCTGATTTTTATCGCAATTTATACATTTCTTCGTATTTTTTGCCATTCTTTCCTTTATTTTCCTCTTCTAGTTTCTAAAATTTCTCTCGATAACTCGACCTTCGTTTTATGGCTCTTCTAAATTGTGTCTGACCTTTTTCCCTCTAAGGCCTCTTGTACAAATCTCAGGAGCTGTTTTTCCGTTCGAAGTGTTTTCAATTTATGTTTCAATTGATGTTTTTTCTTTGTGCAAGCTATATGCCACCGGCTTTCACTTAAATTACACTGGTCAACAAAGATTTTTCATCAGAGTAAAATTTGTCGTGGCTGGATAGCATTTTTAACGCTGATTCCAAAACTGCATTCAGATTTTTTCTAGCACGTATAGTTTTCAAGATGAAGGCATATATATAACTACACAGATTTAACCATTTTAAATAGGCAAAATACTAATATTTCAACATTTGATTGTGTTTATTTTATTGTGTTTTTTTAGTTTATTCATCTTATTTATTTCAATTATCTTAATTATACATCTTATGTATTTCAGGTGTGAGCTTTTACGTCTAGCAGCATTGTGATTCACTTTTGAAGGTAGACATTTAGAGCCTAAAAAGTTAACCCAAGGACAGTTGAATGATCTTGTTAGAGACTTATCGCTGTCTAAAGAGAAATCAGAGCTTCTCGCCTCAAGACTAAAGGAGAACAATTTACTTGAGAACAATGTTCGTATTAGTTACTACCGAAAGCGGAATTTTGAATTAACAGCATTCTTTTCAGTAGACGGTCCTCTCTGTTATTGCCATGACATCAATGGACTATTTACAGCCATATCTCAGACGTATGTGGCATCTGAGTGGCGCCTCTTTATTGATTCGTCGCAGAGAAGCCTGAAAGCAGTTCTTTTGCATAATGGTAATATAATGCCATCCATCCCCATTGCCCATTCCGTCCATCTAAAAGAGACATATGACAATATGGATATACTACTTAAGGCAATCAAATACGACAGTCATCAATGGAATGTTTGTGGAGATCTAAAAGTTATAGGAATGCTTATGGGTATGCAGTCAGGATTCACAAAATTTTGTTGTTTCCTTTGCCTGTGGGACAGTCGCGCCACTATAGAACTATTACACCAAAATTGACTGGCCACTTAGGTATACATGTGTCCCAGGGATAAGCAATGTCCAGTCTGTCCCTTTAGTGGATCCCCAAAAGATCTATCTGCCACCTCTTCACATTAAACTTGGTTTAATGAAGAATTTTGTTAAAGCAATGGGTAAAGTCAATTCTGAAGGGTTCCAATACCTTTCAAGGAAATTTCTGAAGGTTACTGCAGCAAAATTGAAGGAAGGAATTTTTGTTGGGCCACAAATAAGGGAGGTTTTGAATGACACTGAATTTGAAAAAGTCCTAAGTCCGCTGGAATTGAAGGCTTGGCTGGCGTTCAAATGGATATGTGAAAACTTTCTTGGAAGCAACAAGTCACCTGCGTATAAGGATGGAGTCAAGAACCTCCTTGATGCTTTCAAAGAAATGGAGTGTCGAATGTCGTTAAAAATTCACTTCCTGCATTCCCACTTAGATTTCTTTCCTGAAAACCTTGGTGCAGTGAGTGACGAGCAAGGAGAGCGCTTCCATCAAGATATTCAGATGATGGAGAAGCGCTACCAAGGATATTGGAATGAAAGCATGATGGCGGACCATTGTTGGATGCTGTATCGTGACAATCCAGGCCAAATTTACAAAAGAAAATCACACTCACAGCGCTTTTAATAAAATAATGTATATATTCTTTATTTACAAGTACATTGAATAAGGTATATGATGTATTTGTTGTTTAGCATTCCTAAGTGTGATCTATACATCCATAAATTTTCTTATAGCAATATCAAAAACTTAAAAATATCAAAACCAGTGTATCTATATAACTATACGTACTAGAAAAACAATAAAACCAGATTCGGAATCAGCGCGAAAAATGCATTAAGAAAAGTGTGATCATGTTTGTGATGAGAAAAAAAAGTTTCATTTTGTTGGCCAGTGTTATTATCACGAATTCACTGGTATTTAATACACACACTGGTATAAGAGAATTTACCGCTGAACTTATAAACACTAGTTAGTTCGATATTACACAGAGCGGAAACAAAACGTCCGTACACCACTAGCTAGAAACACTATAAAGTGTGTGTCTGTTTGTTTGTTAACACACTGCTTCTAATTGCATTTAAATAGACATAAAGATCCTTTTCAAATGAGTGAAGTACCCCACATACAAAAGTAATAGTAATATATGACCAAGTAATAGTAACAGTAGTAGATGAAAATTAAAGTAATAGTAATAGAAGGAATCAAAAGTAATAATAATAATAGAAACCCAGTAACTGACACCATGTCTGGCTGACACCCTGCCGAGGGAAACACACTCGTTTTTGTCTCTCATCTAGTATTTTTTCTTCCCGTTGGAAGTTCGCTTTCATTCAGCCTGTCCCAAAAAAGGGTGACCGCTCTCCAACCCTCCAACTATCGTTTAATTGCTTTGATTTCTTGCCTTTCCAAAGTTTTTTAATCTATCCTTAATAGGAAGATTCTTAAACACCTTTCTTCTCACAATCTTCTTTCAGATCGTCAGTACGGATTCCGCAAGGGACGCTTTACTGGCGATCTTCTTGCATATCTCTCTGACTCTTGGTCATCCTCCTTTTGGGATTTCAGTTAAACTTTTGCCATTGCAGTAGACATATCGAAAGCTTTTGATTGAGTGTGGCACAAATCTTTAATTTCGAAATTGCCCTCCTTCGGTTTCTATCCTTCTATCTGTGCCTTCATCTCTAATTTCCTTTCTGGAAACAGTGGTGTTCCTCAGGGTTCTCTCCTGTCACCCACCCTTTAACTTTTATTTATTAATGATATTTTAATTCGCACTTCCTGTCCTATTCACTCCTATGCCGATGATTCCACTCTTCACTTCTCCACCCGCTTCACAAAGCGTCCTTCTCAACATTCACTCCATGATTCGCGTAGTAAGGCTATGGAGCATCTGACCTCTGATCTTTCTGCTATCTCTGACTGGGGAAGAGAAAACCTTGTGGCTTTCAATGCCTCAAAAACTCAGTTCCTCGATCTATCTACTCGTCACAATCTTCCACACGACTATCTTCCACACGACTATCTCCTTACCTTCAACAACACACAACTCAATCCTTCCTCTTCTCTTAACATTCTTGGCGTTTCCTTTTCTCGTGATCTTTTCTGGAAAGATCACGTATACTCTCTTTCCAAAACAGCTTCTAAGAGGTTAGGTGTGCTGTACCGCCTCCGCAGTTTCTTTACCTCCACTCAGTTGCTGTCTCTGTACAGGGGTCTTGTTCGCCCCTGTATGGAGTATGCTTCTCGTGTGTGGGGTGGTTCAACCTACACAGTCGTACTTGACCGGGTGGCATCAAAGGCTTTTCGTCTCATCAATTCCCCGCCTCTTACTGATTGTCTTCAATCTCTCTCTCTCTCTCTCTCTCCCGCCGCAATGTTGCCTCACTCTCTCTCTACTATCGCTATCATAACGGACATTCCTCTTCTGAACTCTCTAACTACATGCCTCCTCCTTTAAGGAGAGCACGCAGTACCAGACTTTCTACACTTTCTCATTCCTTTTCTCTCCAACTATCTAATGCAAGGGTTAATCGGTATTTCCAGTCTTTCATCTGCTCAACCGGTCAACTCTGGAACAATCTTCCTCAATCCATCTTTCCTCCCATCTTTCAAACGCAGTGTGTCTAGGCATCTCGAAAACTCCGGACCCTGATTTTGGCTCTCTTCTTCTATAGGAGGGGCGCTTTTGCGGACATTTGCCCTTACAAGATTTAAATGGAGTCCGAATGGTTGGTGCCTCAGTGACCAAAGTTGCCAAGACTCTCTATGTTTGAAGAGGCCGATAGCCTCCAAGGTCATGATATAGACGGCAATAAAAAAGGTACAAGCATAATAGCGAACACAAAGCAACATTGATGAAATAAACTGTAAATCGTGAACGGAAGGGAACTGCATCAAAATCTGTCCAGAACTTAATTAACAGTACCCTGCAACGACAACCATAACACTGTCGCAGTCAAACTAATTAGAAGAAAACTAAACAAATAAGATTTTGTGCTTTACGTTTCCAGAACTTTACGCTTCAAAATTCGTGCCAATACTGTTTTATCACGTTGTGTCTGTTATTTTCCGCTATTGTGCTTAGTTGATGTAATTTTTGTCATTATTCTTCTTGGTGTGTACCCCTACACACTATTCTTCGTGAAACATGGACAATCTTGGTGACTGAGACACCAGGCACAAACCGGGCCCCTCTAATATAATATCATGTCCATTTTAGTGTCATTTTTATATCTAGTCTGAGAGAAAAGCAAAACTCAACCTCAGCTTATTAAAATATTAAGTGTTCTAGATATGATGCGTATTAGCGGGGGTCGAAATTTTGTATTCTTATTCTACACACTGCTCGGAGTTTCCTTTGGGCCTCTAAACAACATACTGTAATTACACCGCTATGCACCCCCCCCCCCCCCCCCCCTTTTTTTTTTAATTGAAATGGAATTGAAACCAATTCTTTGAATAAAAGAACCTGATAAATGACAAAGATTAAAGTAAATAATAAGTTAAAGTTATATTATATATACAGGGTGGGCCGAAAGTCTGGATCCATAGGAAAATATTTATTTTAATACATAAATTACAACAAATGGTAAATACTTAAAATGAATATCAACTTTAACTCGTAAATGCGTATCCGTGATACTGTACAGTGGTTCGTACTCCAGTATAAACAACAAATTATAACAAATGCTCAAATTGGCGGCCTCTGACATCGAGACACTTAGGGATGGAATTTATGATTTTTAATAATTCTTCGAATTGACGTTCTCGAGATGCGTGTTTCATTTGATAATCTTCTTGTTGACTTTACTGGACTATTCGTTAAAGTTTCACATACCATTGCAGAGGTATTTTCATCAGTTGCAGTTTTTGGACGACCAGAACGCCGTCGATCATGTACACTTCCCGTTTCTTTGAAACGTTTAAACAACTTGCCAACAGTCGCATGTGTTACTGGATGCTTATCAGGATGATTTCTATTGAATTCGGTAGCAACTTCTGTGTGTGTAGCGCCCTGTCTTGCGTACATGAGCACAAGTTCTACCCGGTCTTCTGTTGTTAGATTCGAAGCCATTTCTGGGCTGAAATAAATAAAGTATTTGAGTATTTATACTGGAGTACGAACTACTGTACAGTATCACGGATACGCATTTACGAGTTAAAGTTGATATTCATTTTAAGTATTTACCATTTGTTGTAATTTATGTATTAAAATAAATATTTTCCTATGGATCCAGACTTTCGGCCCACCCTGTATATATAAATCTTTCTCCGTATATTACTTAAAGAATCAATTAAAGCATACTAAAATCAAAATATTCACCTTAAAAAATTTAAAATCGTAAATTACTGACACCACTGGCCTTTCCATTGGAACACAGGTAGCTTTTTTCTCGACTCCAGTACATTCAAAATAAATTTATGTTTGTTCTCGTAACCAATTCTATCTTGTGATGCTTCTGTTACCACATTTACAGCATGTTCTACTCCCTGGCTGTGACAGGGAAAAGGAATAAGCTGAAGTGGTTCATTTCGAACTTTAAGATCATCATTTGTCTAATTCTGTAAAATAGGTGGAGGGGTGATGGTTTCGTTGTCCCAGTCGATCATGTTAGGATAATCGTCTGCTTCAAAGTTCAGTGTTTTTGGCAGCTCAAAATTTCTCGCATTGGTGCTCCTAGTTCTTGCTCGAATGTTGTGCTGAAGAGCCAGCTCTCTGACCTCTCTTCTTGTGTCTGTTATCATTGAGAGTAAGATATTCTCTGGGTGGGCAAAATAGGCGTTATTTCTGAGGACACGCTCCATAATCATCCGATGCTTTTTATCTAAGCCTTTAAGCGAGTGCATGATATACCAAAAATTAGATGCTCCCTCATTTGCCTTTGGATGAGACTTTATCCAAAACCAGCTTGGAGCGTAAACCAGCATTATAATTTTTACTAGGTCTTGGATGTTTTTGTCTGGATTCCGTGTAGAGACATATAAGCGCAGGATCCTGTTTGCTCGTGTTAGCCATCTTGCATGATGGAGGGCACCTGGGGATCTGGTGGCTAACGCTTGTGAGATGCGTCCAGATTGCATGCTAATGCACATTTCATACATATATTTTTGGTCACTAATGAAATATATCCAGTTTGGTCGAATCCTCTCGGAGTTTATTTCCAAGAGAACCTTTGAAGGTGTTTGGTCCCGAAGTTTTTCCATCAATTGCTTCAAATACGTGCCTGAAGGGCAGTTCGTTTGCATGCAAAAGGCAAATCAGCCATTGTACCGGCCTGTCCAGATATAATTCAATCAATTTTAGCACTCCGCCAATCCTGCCAGTGTTCACTGGGGTGCCATCGCATAGCAAAGCTTTGAGGGATTCTTTGCTATTAGAATCAACTATAAAAGTTATTATTTCATCTGCAATACAAGCAGTTCCGTTATCTGGAGCTATATGATCCATGTAAACATCACTAGGTTCTATGACTATTACATAATGTTCCTCGTACTCCATTCCCTTCTTTGACTTAGTTTGATCTTTTCTACCATCAAATCCGATGCCTTCAATCTGTGTGTTCTCTGATTTCACTTTGATTATGTTCTTTTTAGCCACACGTATTCTTTCTCTTTCCACTTTTTTCCTATCCAACATATTGGTTTCGTCTAATATTTCCATATCCTTCAAAGCTGCATTTACTATAGCTGCAGTAGCTCTGTAACTTACACGGTATCTATCTGCTGTTATTGTTAAGCTATCATAAATAATTCTGTTCTGATGGTTTTCTCTCAGCTCAAAATCCGGAACAAAGTCAATATCGTCGCTGTCATCATCAATTTCCATGCTCTCATCTTCCATAATATGTAAAGGGGCCAGTTTGCTGGTTCAGGCGACATTCATATCTAGGCTTATCTTGGCTCTTCTTTCTAATCCTTTAACTCTATCGTGAGTCCTTTTTCTTGCGGAAGTCGTTACTCTGTCGATTGGTTCTAGTTGGTTTTTTCTTTGTTTCTGCCCCACAAAAGACTCCCACTCAATCATTGGAACTCTAATATCACATCTGCAATCCGTTCGAGTGATTTTTTTATCGTAACAAGTACAAGTGCAAATATCAAACATTTCATCGAATGTCTCCACCACCTGCTGAAAACTGTTGTTTCTTTGTTTTAATGGTACTTTATTTAGCTTTGCTGCAGATTCTATCAATCGTTCAACTTTTATAGCTATTCCTTCAAATCCTATATGTGGAAAGGAAAACTTCTCCCAAATGGCTTCCACATCTTTAGTGACAATTCTGTAACATTCTTTTGCTGTTCTAGAACCTTTCGAAATCAGTTCTTCTCGTTTTCTTACCAATAAATAATGCCTAAATACGTCAGCCTTTGAAGGAGTCATTGAAGGTGGAAATTCTGCAGGGTGACCAAATGTTGAATTGTGCGTTTTGCTTCTTGTCGTCATGATTTCACTTATTTAGGCCTAGTAGCATTAATAACAAAAACTAATTGTTAAATTCTAGCAACTGAATCATTCAATCTGAATTTAATATAACTCATCCGGAATTAAATCATAACTCATTCAATCATAAACAATCTGAAACTAAACAAAAAACGTGACAATTTATATAATTCATCTAATCTATCCAAATTAATCTAATCTACTTAATAAGACTTAATATAATGCATGATTGTCACATTTGGGGTTTATATCTGTGGAGAGAGTAAAATGGGGAGGATGCTATGGAAGGGGTAAGGGGGGTCGCATAAACTCATTTTTTTTTACAAGATGTTGAGATCATCATTTCCAACTACGTGCATACTGTGGAATTGGAGAAACTCGATTTTTGATATGTTTCGAACCCCCCCTAATGCGTATCCATATATCGATCTGGTAAAGGATATGACTGATGCCTTATTAGGAAGTGTGATACATGAAAAACGTACAGACTCTTCCATACTTCTGAGGGGGATATATATATATATATATATATATATATATATATATATATATATATATATATATATATATATATATATATATACATACATATATATATATATATATATATATATATATATATATATATATATATATATATATAATATACACACCACACACACACACGCGTGTGTGTGTGTTTTGTTTTTATTGTGATGACTATCATCCCCTCGACTGTGCGACACTTGCTGGTCGAGTGTTCTATCTTGGGGACTCACGGCAGCGTCATTTCTCGGAGCATCGAAGGGATGATGGTACCTACCCTCTCTTCAGTGGTCGGGGAGGGAACGTGCAACCCGAGTAGCGGGATCTTTAGGTTTGTGGAGGAGATTGGTCTGTTCCCTCTTTCGTAGTATTTTAAACATTTTTATACTTGTCCATTTTTCTCATTCGTTCAGGCGTTATCCATCTCATAATCTTACGTTATTTAACTTTTAACCTTAATTCATTTGTATATTCGGCGTGAATGACCACGATGTTGTGACGCCAAAGATATTACGTTCAATCAATCAGTCAATCATGGCTTTGGGTATCAGCCGAAACGAAGTCGACTGGTGGTTCATCTAATAACAAAGGATAACGTGACTAAGTTCACTTACTCGACACTTCATCCTTGACCGCGTAGGACTTCGAGGATTTGGTCACACCCTTCATGAAGGACTTGAGATCCGAAGGTCCGGGATGGGAGTCCCTTCTGGACCTTCCAGGAACATCTTCCAGCAAGTCTTGCACACCTATCAATCTGAAAAATTAAAATTTTTAAAAACACATTATTTTTTAAATTAATTATAGATGTTCACTTCTCCTGTCCCCTAAAATATGAATTTTGGACGAGTTGTGTGCTGAAAGAGAATTAATGATTGGGAATACATTGTTTCGTAAAAGAGATGTAGAAAAGTACATGTGGTTGAGTGGTGTCCGAGGTGATAGGGCACTAATGGATTACGTGTTGATGACGAGATCTGCGGGGGGAGGTTATTAGATGTGAATATTGTTGTTGTTGTTTAGCCGATCAGCACACCTTGATCGAGCAAGCCGGCGGCACGCAGGTAACCGATCGCCCTCTCCGGAGTGGACCAGAAGTTCAGCACACTAGTGATGTGATGTTGTGTTGTGTTGTGTTGTGTTGTGTTCGTTGTTGTGCTAGAGCGGTACAGTCTGTCATAATGTGTTCAATTGTTTGTGGTGTGTCGTGGCACAGGTGGCAGGTGTCGTCTATGGAGTTATCTAGTCTGTTTATATGGTAGTAAGTTGGGGTGATGTCCACATCGGAATCGTGCTAAGTTAACTCGATCCAATCTGCTCAGGCTGATCTCTGACCTGTTAATGGGTGGCGGCTTCGCACCTAGGACCGCATTCGGACCGAGTCGTGTCAGTGCTTTGTGGGTTAGGTGTGTGTGTATGTGTTTTCTGTACTGTGTGATGTCTGTGGGGCGTGGTATGGAATGGAGTATTTGGTTATAATGTCTCTCTGGTGTTACCTTAATGGTGCGAGGTGTCGGTGCGTGATTGTACATGTAGTGGCAAGGGTGTTGTGGGTTAGTTGTCGCTGCTGCCATAAATTGTGTTCCCCTCATGTCTAAATGTTCCCTAACTTTCAGTATTTTCGTTTCTGTGTGCAGGTGTTCTATTGGTGTTGTTTGAGTGCATCCTGTAATGATACGAAGTGCGTTGTTTTGTATTGTCTGTAAGGTGTTTGTGTGTGTGTTTGAGATAAGGGTGCCCAGCATGGGCTAGCATAGTCCATAACTGAGCGAATATATTGTTTGTATATGAGTGATGTTGTTTCCTGCTGGTGTCCAAAGTTTGTGCCTGTTAGTACCCTAAGCGTGTTAAGTCTTGACGTACATTTGTTTTTAATATCGTGAATGTGGTTTGCAAAAGATAATGATGTGTTGTATGTGACCCCAAGTATTTGGGTCCTGTGAAGGTGTGGAATGTTGATGTTGTTTAGTGTAAACTGTGGAATTACCTGGTATTCTTTTGTGTTGCTTGTAAGCAAGGTGAATGTTGATTTTGTGGGCGCTACTTTGAGTCTATTGTGTGTGAGCCAGTCTTGTATACTGTTTATGTATGTTTGTAGGTTATTTGTAGCGGTGTCGATGTTGTTGTGGGTGGATGTTAGAGTGATGTCATCTGCATATGATGATAATGTAAGCTTGTTATCTATGGGTGTTGGAATGTCATGCATGTATAAGTTGAAGTGTGTTGGTGAGAGAACAGAGCCTTGCGGGACCCCGTTCGGAAAAAGCTTGTTTTTGGATGACTTGCCATTAAATGTGACATGTGAGTATCTTCCTGAAAGATAGTTGCTCAGCCACCTTTTGGTGTTATTGTGCAGGTTTGTGTTGGGTATTTTGTTTATGAGAGGGAAGCGTGGGATAGCATCAAATGCTTTACTAATGTCTATTGTTGCTAATAGTGTACGTTGAGCTGGTCGTCTGGAGTTGATGCCATCCATGATGTGCTGCGTGAGGTTAGTGAGTAATGTCGTGGTTGAGTGGTGAGGTCTGAATCCATGTTGAGTAGGCGATAGTGGAATGTGTGGGTTGGTGATTTGTAAGATTAGTCTTTCTGTTACTTTGGAAGGTGTGCATAGTAAAGTAATGGGTCTATAGGAAGCTGGTTCTGTTGGATTTTTGTTTGGTTTGAGTAGTGTAATAATTTTACCGTGTTTCCATATGTCAGGAATAATACAGTGTTGGTATGAATATGTGCTGATATTTGTGAGAGCTAGTATTCCTTGTGGGCCCAAGTGTTTAAGGTGTATGTTAGATATGTTGTCTGGTCCAGTAGCCTTCGAATTCTTAATGTTTTTGATGATGTTGGTTGTCTGGTCTGTATTGAAGGGTGTAATGGTTGTGTCGAGTCTGTAGGTTTTCTTGTCTGGCTGTTTGTCTGTCTGCATGTTTCTGGTTGTTGTCTCTGTTTAAGTGACTTATCTTTGCGTAGTGATTAACTAGAATGT
The DNA here is from genome assembly GCA_023014485.1 of Bathynomus jamesi. Classification (NCBI taxonomy): domain Eukaryota; kingdom Metazoa; phylum Arthropoda; class Malacostraca; order Isopoda; family Cirolanidae; genus Bathynomus; species Bathynomus jamesi. The sequence goes on from JAJOZX010000930.1 coordinate 400,619, forward strand.
TAGCTTGTTGTGTATATGTTGGGATATTATTTTGGCTGCGACAGATAGCCGCGTGTGAGGTGTGAATGCCGCTGTTAGAGTGGGTAATGCCGTTTATAGTCTTGTATAGCCTGGATGTATCTGTGGAGTGGTTTAATGTTGTTATGAATTCCCTGAATGTTTCTGTTTGCTTTTCTTTGAGTTTGTTGTTTATTTCTGTGTTGAGCTGTTGTATCTGCTGTTTTATGGTTTCTGTGTGTGGTGTTTGTGTTATGTTTGAGGTTGTTACGTTGCCTTATGAGGTGGGCTATTTCTCTAGTGTAATTTGGGTTGTATTTCCTAATGTTGCCCTCGGGTATGTATTTGTTTGCATTATTGATGATCTGATTAAATGTCTTGAGTGTTGTATTGATGTTTATGATGGGTGTGCTGTTTAATGTGGTGAATTGTTCCTCAGTCTGTATTTTGAACTGTTCCCAATCAGCTTTCTTGTAATTTCTGTAAGTGTGCCTAAGGCTGTTGGGGCAGAGTGTAGAACGCGTTGTAATGATGATGGGCAGGTGGTCTGATGACAGTTGTTTTTCTGTTCTCCAGTGTTATGATAATTATATTGCTTCTTTGTAATCTATTCATCTGTATATTAGTTGCTAATTTATGTGTACGCCATTAGATGTCTCATTAGTTGCTAAACTAATTATGTTTCTCTTTTGCAGTTTATGTGTTCTTGTATGCTAAATTTTGAGTTTAATAAAGCCTTTAATCTTGGACATTGTTTTGGCTCAATAATTTATTAAACTCAAAAATTTTGGGTCGTTATGGACAAGATCATCCGCCCAGAAAAGTTTGATGTTGCCCCTAACTCTCCTCAATGTGACAGGCATTGGAAACTATGGATCAGAGGTTTCCGATATTTCATTACTACACTACATAGAAGCTCACAACCCTGATAAACTCGAACTTTTGTTTCTTCACATCGGCCCGAATGTTGTAGACATCATCCAAGACTGCACCGACTACGACGTAGCTGTAGGACTCTTGGAAGCCGCCTACGTTAAAACTCCTAACAAAATCTACGCTCACCACCTGCTTTCAACTCGCTCCCAGAAACATGAAGAAGACATTGATGAATTTTTGCGATCACTAAACCACTTAGCTAATGATTGCAGCTTCAAAAGCGTGTCCGCTGATGAGAATAAGTGCTCGTATATCAGAGATTCATTTATTCGTGGCCTGCGCGACGGAAACATTAGGACGCGACTACTCGAAAATAAGACGCTATCTTTGAACGAAGCTGTGAATCAAGCTAGAGCTTTAGATCAAGCCCAACGAAATGCGCAATCATACAGCAATGCCTACATACCCACAGCAGTAGCAACCATCAAACATACTAGTCAAAGGGAACCAACTGCTTACGTAGATGACGTAACCAGTAGTGACGAACAATCAGCCGCCATTATTCGACAGTCCAACTGTAAGACTACTTCCACGACTTGCTACTTTTGTGGTCGAATGCGTCACGCCCGCTCACGTTGCCCTGCACGAGATTCCGTGTGCAATAAGTGTAACAAGAAAGGACACTGGTCAAAAGTTTGCAAATCATCAACTGATTGCGCTGCTATCACTACGTCATCTTCCTACGTTACATTAGCATCAATTCAATCCGCATCCACTGGACTCGCTCCGTCAACTGTACTAGCTCGAATCAATGATAGAAGTTGTAACGCTCTTCTCGACACTGGAAGTTCAGACAATTTCATTCAAGAAGACATCGTCGAACTGCTAAACTTGCCAAAACATCCACGAACAGCAACAATTATAATGGCCTCATCGTCGTTCTCCACTTCAGTTACAGAATACTGTATCGCTACTATCTCTATTAACGGACAGCAATACGAATACGTCGAACTATCAATAATTCCCGAACTCTGTACAGAGATAATACTAGGCCTACCGTTTCTCAGTCTTCATAGGGAGTTGCACATCGATTTTAATGGTAACAGACCACCATTAGAAATAATTAAAAATTGCAACCTTGCCAAGGTTAAAATTGAAACCCCAAAACTCTTCAGTAATCTAACCAAAGATTGTCACCCAATCGCTACCAAAAGTCGCCAATACAGTTCTACTGATCATGAATTCATTAAAAACCACATCAACAGTTTGCTGAAAGAGGGTATAATCGAACCAAGCAGCTCGCCATAGCGCGCCCAAGTAGTGGTCGTCGCGAGTGAATCTCGGAGAAAACGCATGGTCGTCGATTTCTCAAACACGATAAACAGATTTACTCAACCAGATGCGTATCCGCTTCCCTGCATAGAAGAATTGGTAAATAACGTTGCGCAACACCACTACTTCAGCACTATCGACCTCTCACAAGCTTACTACCAAGTGGAAATAGGGCGCTGACGAAAGACCTTATACTGCATTTCAAGCGTGCGGGCAACTCTATCAATTCACATGAATCCCTATGGGAGTCACAAACGGAGCCACAGTTTTCCAACGCGTTATAAACGATATAATTATTCGCAACGAATTACGGAGTACCTACGCTTATTTAGACGATTTAACAATTTGCGGAAATACCTGCGCTGAACATGATCACAATCTCGCAAGATTTCTCGAAGTAGCGGAACGCTCAGGCGTGACGTTCAACAAAAACAAATGTAAATTTGCCGTTGCTTCAGTTAATCTACTGGGGGTACACGATATCGCACAACGAACTGAGGCCTGATCCAGACCGTTTGCGACCTCTGCAAGAACTTGCAACACCAACGAACAGCAAATCTCTTCAAATGTGCATATTATGCAAAATGGATTCCGCAGTATTCTCAGAAAGTAAAACCTCTCTTAGAGACCACGAGCTTTCCTCTGTCAGAGGCGGCACTAAACGCTATACGATTGTTGAAAGATACTCTCTGCAAAGATGTTGTTCAAGCAGTGCGCGAAGACATTCCACTCGTTATCGAAACCGACGCTTCTGACAACGCTATAGCTGCAACTCTAACTCAAAACGAACGACCTGTAGCGTTTTTCTCACGTTCTCTTAACGCTACAGAAAGACGCCTACACATAGTAGAGAAGGAAGCGTACGCAATCGTCGAATCCATTCGTAAATGGAAACATTTTCTGACTAGGCACTTCTATCTGTTGACTGATCAACGAAGTGTCTCCTTTATGTTCGATCAAACTGCCGCAAGTCGTATTAAAAACGACAAAATACTACGTTGGAGGATAGAGCTAGCAGCATTCTCATTCACCATCCGATATCGTCCTGGGCGTGAAAATGTCCCTGCTGACGTTTTGTCGAGGTACTGCCTCAGCACTTGTTCAACGAACTCGCTCGAGCAACTACACGAATCACTGGTTCATCCCGGCACTAAACGTATGCTACACTTTGTCCGTACCCGCAATTTACCGTACTCAGTAAACGAAGTCCGACGCGTTACCAGTCGCTGCACTGTGTGTGCAAGATGCAAGCCTAACTTTTATAAACACGATAATGTTCAGTTAATTAAAGATATTGTTCCCTTCGAACGCCTAAACATCGATTTCAAGAGGCCGTTACCAAGCGCAACTCAAAATACATATCTTGCATTATTGACTACTCTCGGTTTCAGTTCGCGTATCCATGCAAAGACGTCAGTGCATCAACCGTAGTAAACTGTCTAACGCACTTGTTCTCGATATTTGGCATGCCATCGTGTGTGCACTCTGACAGGGGTTCCTGCTTCATGTAGGCGGAATTCCAAACCTTTCTCGTCTCACGGCATCTCTACGAGTCGTACCACGCCATACCATCCCACGGGAAACGCTCAATGCGAACGTTATAACGCTACCATATGGAACACTATCAACTGCGCTCTGGAAAGTCGAAAATTGAATGTTCGTAATTGGGAGGTAGTGCTACCCGATGTTCTTCACTCTATCCGATCCTTACTCTGCACATCCACGAACGGGACGCCACATGAACGACTGTTCTCTTTCCAAAGGAAAACATCTACTGGCACTGCTCTACTCTTGGACTCGTCTTACTGAGACGTCACGTTCGCCATTCGAAGTTCGAGCCTCTCGTTGACACAGTGGAACTCATCGAAGCTAATCCGCACTACGCCCACGTACGCTTTCAGAATGGCAGAGAGGATACAGTTTCTATCAGACCTTTCTCCTAGCGGCAACATCGATTTCCATCTAAAAGAAAATTTTCAAAATCCTGAAGAAAATAAACGAACGGAGCCTCCAACCGAGAACGATGCACAACTTCCTATCACTGATACTTACAGCACACCCACTCAACCGACTTATGAACGGACCGGTTCTAAGAGAGAAAATGATATAGGCACAACAGTAAACACCGCTCTAACTACTCAAGCTGAAAATGAACCGCCACGAAGATCTAATAGATCTCGGAAACCCGTACAAAGACTCAACCTCTAGATCACGATGCAAATTCTTAGCGCGATCGCCATTACACATCTCTCCAAATATCGTTACTTTATTCGTATCATTTTATTGCAATTAAGTGCTCTAGCTTGTAATGCTTAACTATAAACATTTCCAATTAATAATGCGCATTATGTTACGCTATAAATTTCACTAAATCTCTACAAATGAAAGAAGGGAAAAATGTTATGATAATTATATTGCTTCTTTGTAATCTAATCGTCTGTATATTAGTTGCTAATTTACAGAGCTGGGCAGTATTTAAATACATTTGTATTTAAATACATTTGTGTATTTAGAACTGTATTTATAAATACATTGTTTTTCATGTATTTAAATATAGTATTTAAATACTTTAATGAGTATTTAAATACTCAAAATATAAAAATGTAAATACTTTTACTGGTTTAATACACGTTCTGTACTAGCACAGTACGACGCGTCGACAGTGTAGTACAGCATGGTTCATGTTTCAACGTGTCAGTTCAATCAGTTGTGTGCCACTCTTAGTCGAAAGCGGTTGATTTCTTTATCGTGTGCGTGTCATGGCTTCAACAAGCAAATCCGGTGAATCAAACAGTGATATATCTGCAGATAACAATTTAGTGCACCCTCTGTTTGATGGAAAATACTTTAAAATTAAATCTAAAGACGGTAATAAGGTAAAGTGCACCTGCTTGCTGTGTAAACACGAAGTCTCTGCTGCAAGCAATGCTACAACGAATCTGTACACTCATCTGAAGGTAAGTGTTTTTTTAGACATCAAAAAATATCTTGAAATTGACCGAATAATCGTACAAAACGGCTCTGCCTTAAGTGGGCCTGTGTAACTAACTCGTTGCAATCAATCCAATTTGCGATGGAAAATTCATTGATGAAAAAGCTTTTAAAATCGTCTGATCTATCGAGTGGTGTACAGTATTTATTTCGAAATTCACCGTGTCCCCTAAAGTAGAAATTTATCAAAACATGAATTAGTGAATGCATATGTTAAAATTTGTATGTATTTAAAATGTATTTACAAATGTATTTAAATACAATTGATGTATTTTGTATTTAGTATCTAAATACATTCGTAAAATGTATTTAGTATTTAAATACATTTCTCCCATGTATTTAGTATTTAAATACATTCAATGTATTTATTGCCCAGCTCTGCTAATTTATGTGTACGCTATTAGTTGTCTCATTAGTTGCTAAACTAATTATGTTTCTCTTTTGCAGTTTGTGCGTTCTTGTATGCTAAATTTTGAGTTTAATAAAGCCTTTAATCTTGGACATTGTTTTGGCTCAACAAGTGTGTATGTGTTGCTCGTGAGGGGGAACAGAACGTTATGTCTGGGGAGGAGTTTGAGTATCCTGCTTGATGTGGTACGTGCGTATGTTCTTCTGTATTGTTAAGAATGAAGAGGCTGTTTAGTTGTGTGGCTATGTTGGCGTCTCTGGTGTTGCTTTGGTTGTGCAGGTACCAACTAGTGTCTTTAGCGTTGAAGTCTCCTCCTAAGATGACATTAGTAAGAGAGGCCAGATTGTGTAACTGTGGATTGTAATTGGCTGGCACCCGAGGTGAACTATCTGGTGGGATGTAAATGTTGATTAGTATGGTGTTGTGTTTTGCGCGTGTCTTAATGTTAACTGCCTGTATTTCTATCGTGTTATCTGCTTGGATTGTGTTTGTAATGTTTTGGGTGGCATCAGTGTAGCTAATGCTTCTACGTATGTAAGTGATGAGTCCACCCCCGTTACCCCCAGTACGATCTTGACGGATCGCCGTGAAGTCAGGGATGGTGGGTGTTTTGTGTGTGCGTTTTAGTTTTGTTTCTTGTATAAGTGCTATGTGAATGTTTTGTTTGTGTACGAATTCCCTAAGCTGCATGATTTTGTTTGAGAGGCCATCTACGTTGTACTGTAATATGTTAATATTATACTTCTGTATGTGTCTCATGGTGCTATTGTGTCTATGTCTTTGTGTATGGTGACATGTGTAAGTTGTAGTGGGGCCTGGATTAGTCTTAATGTCGCCGGAGAGTAAGAGTAGTCCGGGGAGCACGCAATTGCTCCCCGTAAATGAAAAAATAGCACGCTGAGAATAGGTCTGGCCCCGGGAGCCGATCGGCACTCTGACCGTGCCACGCAACAGGCCGTCAACTGCCAGTCTGGTCAACCATAGACAGCCCGCTGTACGGAGATTTGAGGAAGTTTGGCCACCAGCAAGTTGGTTTCGGTTTGACATCGCCTCTTCTTCGCGTTGACGTGTCCCGCGCTGGAGGATACAGCCACTGTTAGAAGCTTCCTCGTCAGCTGCTAACACTTTTTTCACGTTGTTCTAGCTAAATATTCAGAGGTTTTTTATAAACAAATCTGTTTTCTGCTCAAAACGGCTCTTTTTATTTTTAAAATTGATTATTCAAGGAAGGAAGATGTTGACTTCTATTTTGCGGCAACAGTTGATAATATTTATGTTACTTTATTGATTAATGAAAATGATTAGGCTCTTCAAGTTATAAAAGATTTCTTTCGTAATAATTGATAAATACGAAACACAAAACGTATATGCAAACTGGATGATGATGCTTAGACTACTCAAGTTGATGAAGTTCTCTCTTTCTCATATATTGTATCGACGTAATACTGTAAATATATTTCAAGTTTCTGCATAAATAACTTGTGTTTCACAGAAAACAAGGACTTCCCTCAATCTTCTATCACATCCAAACAGTCCAAACGATGTGAATGTTGAGAGGAGTGGCAGGTGGAATGTCTGACCACTTCTTGGTGGAGACGAAAGTGAAGGTTTGGGATGGGCGGGGAGTAAGAGGGGGTGGGGGTAGGGTGTCTGTGAGAGGTAGTGAAAGTGAGTGAACTGAGGAAAAGGGATTGTGAACGGATGTATCAGGAGAGACTGAATAAGGAATGGTGCAGGGTGGGAGAGAGTGAAACAAGGAGTGTGGAAGAGGAGTGGCAGGTATTTAGGGAAGCGGTGCTGAAGTGTGTCGGGTACGGAAGATTGGGGTTGGACATAAACGACGGGGTAGTGAATGGTGGAATGTGGAAGCTGAAATGTTGGTGAAGCAAAAGAGGGAAGTATATGCTCGGTACTTGCAGAGCAGAAATGTGGGTGATTGGGAAGAGTATAAGAGGAAGAGGCAAGAAGTAGAGAGAGAAGTGCGAGAGCTGAAAGAGAGAGGAAATGAGAGTGCCAGAAAATTTCAGGGAAAACAAGATAATGTTTTGGAGAAAAGTGAATAGTGCGAGGAAAATGAGAGGACAGATGAACATGACTGTGAAAAGAGTCGATGGGGAAGTGAGTATTTTGAGGGACTATTGAACGTGTCGGGAGATGGGGAAGCAGATGTGGTATGTTTGGGCAAAGAGGGGCTCGGAGTAGGAGAGTTGTGGCGAATGGGTTGGTCCGTAGGGAGGAGGTGGTGGAGGCCCTAGGCAGGCTGAAGGGTGGAAAAGCGGTAGGAGTGGATGGGATCGCTATGAAGCTCTTGAAAAAAGGCGGTGATTGTAGTGCTGATTGGTTGGTGCGTCTGTTTAATGTGTGTATGGACAGGGGTGAGGACTGGCGGAGTGCATGTATCGTTCCCTTGTATAAAGGCAGGGGGACAAAAATGTATGCTCGAATTATAGAGAAATTAGTCTGTTAAGTGTGCCAAGTAAGGTGTATGGGAGAGTGGTGACTGAAAGGGTGGTGGCTTGCACAGAGCAGGGGGGGTTTAGAAGAGGTAGAGGGTGTGTGGACCAAGTGTTTGGGTTGAAGATGTGTGAGAAATAATTGGAAAAAGAAAAGGGATTTGTATGTGGCGTTCATGGATCTTGAAAAAGCGTATGATAGGGTTGACAGAAAGGCGTTGTGGCAAGTGCTACAGCTGTATGCGGTGCAAGAGTCGTCGTTGAATGCAGTGAAAAGTTTTTATCGAGAGAGTAGAGCATGTGTGCGTGTGAGTGGTTTCTGGTGAAAGTGGGTCTACGGCAGGGTTGTGTGATGTCTCCATGGTTGTTTAATGTGTTTATAGACGGGCTGGTGAAAGAGGTAAATGCAAGGGTCATGGGGAAGGGAGCGGGGTGAAGTATGCTGCGGGGAGGGTTTATGGAAAGTGAATCAGTTGTTGTACGCGGATGATACAGCTTTGGTGGCGGATTCGAGAGAAAAGCTACAGAGACTGGTAACTGAGTTCGGGAGGGTGTGTGAAAGAAAGAAGCTAAGAGTAAATGTGATTAAGAGTAAGGTTACGTGGTGGTGTAAAAGGGAGGTTCGTAAGCGACTGAGTGTAAGTTTGTATGGTGAGGGAATGGAAGAAGTGGCATGTTTCAGGTACTTGGAGGTGGATGTGGCAAGGAATGAGACTATGGAGGCAGAGGTGGGGCACAGGGTGGAAGAAGGGGCAAAGGTATTGGGTGCCCTAAGAAGCGTTTGGAAGGAGAGATCGGTGTCTATGGGTGCGAAGATGGGTATGTATAAAGGCATAGTAGTAGTGCCGGTAGTGTTGTATGGGTGTGAAGCATGAGTGGCGAATGCGAAGGAAAGGAAAGAGGGAGATGGAAGAATGGGGGTGAGGGAGGCTTTGGGTCAGCGGGACCTGGACGTGTGGGAGGGTGAAAGATGTACGCTAGATAGAAAAAATTGGAGCGATGTGGTATATGGGGGGGGGGGCGACAGGATGGCAATGCCCCGGCTCAGGGTGTATGAAGTGGTCTGGATAAACCATGTAGTAGGTTGCGGGGCTGGGTTGTGGATATGTTGTCCTGTGGCAGGTACATCATTGTCATGTCAGCTGATGAAGTGAATGCGAGCGATTGAGGATTGTTCGTGACGCGACCTCACTGCGGTGGGAGAGTGCGTTTGGGTATAAAAAAAAAAAAATAATAATAATAATAATTCTTAGAAAATAATTAAGAATGATCCTAAAAATGATTTTTAATCACTGAACGAACCTGACTTCCAATTTTCCCGTGACGGCTGCCCATTTGCTGTTGTGAGACTGCGACTTTCTGGTGGGGAAATTCTCTTTATCGTAAAGGCTCGTATAATTGGCGGGCAAAGGGGAAGCGGAAAGGGAATTCTCTAGTTCCCGTTTCACCTGTAACATAAAACACTCAATTTTATACTCAAGTGTGTGTGTGTGTGTGTGTGTGTGTGTGTGTGTGTGTGTGTGTGTGTGTGTTGTGTGTGTGTGTGTGGCGCGCGCGCGCCTCGGTGGTGTAGTGGTTAGCGTTACTGACTACGAATCCATCGCCCCGGGTTCGAGACCCGATGGCAGCCGGCGCGCAGCAAAACCCAGCTGTTCATCCTTCCACACAATAAAGAAAGTGGTTGGTAGATAAATGGGTACCCTGGGTGGCCTAGTGGTTAAGACGCTGGGCTGCTGCTGATGGGGCGTGGTTCGGACTCCACGTTAAACTGTAGGTCTAAGGTGGAGTGAAAAGCTTGACCTTCGTCAGAATAAACAATTCGGGCGGAAGCTAACCAAAGGTTATATGGTAAAATATATATATAGTTTCGGAAAAAAGTTCGCCTCCAAAGAAACATTTCCAAAAAGCATAAAACATTATTAATCAGTAATAATAATTGGTTTTTTATTTATTTTTTTTTATTTATATACGCTTTTGTTTCTACCTTTTTCCTCTTCATTACCTTCTGTATTTTACATCTGGCTTATTTCTGCCTTCTCACCCACAATTCATTGAGAAATAAGGTTCTGATACGTATTACCGTCGCAAAAAAGAATAAAATACCCAGAAAACCAGTGAACATTACCAATTACTAATTTTTATGGTTTTTTAGAGACTTTAGGTTTCTACGAGAATTTTTTTCCGAAATTGTACGTACAAACTTTTTATACATCTTAAAAATAGTTACTAAAGATAGTGACCATACCCATCCATCGTTCAAAGGTAACTAACGGAGAGCCGTATCTTACCTCCTCAGGTGCACATTCACCAAAGGGTCTGAGACTCCGAGACCCCCTCTTCCCCTCCAATAAGTAGGCCAATGGTAGAAGAAATTCCTTTTCCATTTGAAACCTTTACGAGAGGTTCAACTTACCCTGAACTCGAATGTGGTCAAACAACGGAAGGGTATCATGGCTATCCTTAACCCCATGTTGATGAACATAGTGTTGTGTTGTTGTTTTTTCATTGTATAGTGTTTAGGGCTACGTCGTAGTCATCGTCTAACACCGCTCTCCGTTGATCAGCGAAGTTAAGCGACATTGGATTGCAACTATGTAGTGACCCGTGGTTCAAATCCCACGTAGAGCTGTAGGTCCCGTCCGTCATATGACCTGAGATGTTGCGAAGGTAGTTAAACAACCCCATCATTACATTATTATTATTATATTTACGTAACTTGTTACAATAAAAAAAAAGAAAATGTCCCAATTTATGAAAACCACGAACAATTTCAGCTTCGTCAAGCGTCAATGAGGAATAGAGCGCTTCGTGGGGTAGGTAAATTGAGAGGTTGGTCTCGCTTGACGTACCAGAGGAATACCCCCAACTTTGTCATGGAAGGTAACACCGCATCCCGAGATTGTAGCGATACCATATTCCCAGTGATGATCCCTTTCATCTTTTATCTCGTGCTTGGGTGTTTTCAGGTTTCCGAGAGACAGACAGACAGAGAGAGAGAGTTACAAGGAAAAGAAGTACCTCAAAAGGCCTTGCGGCCCATACCGAGGAGGTACCAATGGCAACGGGTGCCAGGGAAAATTTTTACACCTCAAATAGTGTGCAAGATTTGGTCTAACCTTTTCTTGAACTGATCCACAGAGGAACTGTTCACAACTTCTGAAGGTAACCTGTTCCATGTGTCACAGATCTTATACGTAAAGTAATTCCCACACACACTAGTCCTAAACCGTTTCAAATCCAACTTCCAACCATTGTTGCGAGTTGGGTTATCATTTAAACTAAACATACTTCTAAAATCGACATCGTTGAACCCGCGTAAGAGCTTGAAAACCTCGATCAGTTGACCGCGCAGCCTCCGAGTTTCAGCGAAAACAAGTTCAGGGCGCGTAACCGTCGATTGTAGCCCATATGCCTAACGGAAGGGATTAACTTTGTGGCCCTCGCCTGCACTCGCTCCAGCCTCTCAATATCTTTCCTGAGGGTGGGCGACCAGAACTGCACAGCATACTCCAGGTGCGGCCGAACAAGGGAATTGTACAGAGAGCACAATCTCCTTGTTCCGAAACTGAAATTGCCTCCTGATATAACCCAATAGTTTCTGGGCTTTCTTTTCCACCTCTACGCACTGTTTCGTAAACTTAAGGTCGCTGCTAATTAGCACACCCAAGTCCTTTTCTAAATCAGTCACCTCGATATTACTCCCAACATCGAGTAGTCCGACTTGGGATTGGCGTAGCCAATGTGCATCACTTTGCATTTACCCAAGTTAAACGGCATTTGCCATTTTTCGGACCACTCTCCTATCCTACCTAGGTCCGCACGCAGTTCTCGATCGCTTCGGGCGTCCCAACATTGGCCCCAAGCTTGGTGTCATCAGCGAATTTGGCGATCCGACTGACGATGCCACCGTCGATATCATTTATGTAAATGATAAACAACAGGCCCCCAAAACGGAACCCTGAGGAACCCCACTAGTGACCGAGGCCCAACCCGAACTAGCCCCTTTAATTACAACCCTCTGCCGCCTATTCTCAGCCAGTTTTCAATCCACCTACCTATTTCCCCACCGATACCCAGCGCGCGCACTTTCGCCATTAGCCGGCGGTGAGGTACCTTATCAAAGGCTTTCTGAAAGTCGAGATAAAGTATATCAATCGCCCTACTCTTATCATACTCACTCAACATGACGTGGAAAAACTCGAGCAAGTTGGTGAGACACGACCTATGCCGTCTAAACCCATGTTGGGAGTCCCCAAGCAGCTTGTAGGAATCCAAATGGTCAACGATCCTATCAGCTATTATCCCTTCTAATAATTTACCTACAACTGAAGTGAGACTAATGGGACGATAGTTCCCTGGACTTTCGTGATCCCCTTTCTTAAAGATAGGGGTCACGTTGGCTTCCCTCCAGTCACCAGGCACCTGGCCCTCTCCAACGATTTGTTGAAGACTGTAGCCAGGTGGGGAGCCACCTGGTCGCGCACCTCGCAACACTCTGGGGAGAAACTGGTCTGGCCCAGGAGCCTTAAACGCGCTCAGTTTGTCTATTCTATCGGCAACGACTGTCGCGGTACATCGAACACTATCCAGGCCAGCACCTTCGTGCCTCACGCCTGGCTCGGGGATGACGCGGGTATCCTCCCTGGTGAACACTCCCGCAAAGTACTCATTAAGCACATTAGCGATGTCCGCGTCGGAGGTCCGCAGAACGCCGCTTCGGCCTTCTAATGGGCTTTCTACTATTAACATAACTGAAGAACTCCTTAGGGTTCCCCTTGCAGAGGCTTGCCACCCGTAGTTCTTCGTTACGTTTCGCTAGCCTAACCTTCGCCTTCACTTCCCTACACAGGCGGACATACGCTTCAGTGTTCTCGTGGAACGATTGGCCTTCGCCCTCCTATACGCTACTTTCCTATTTCGGATAGCCGAAGCGATGTCACGATTGAACCACTTAGGCTGCGTTGAAGCAGGGGTGACCGGTTTTGAGGGTATGGCAGCAGACTGCAGCACCATAAACTCGTCCCGGAATGCACTCCACACTCCCTCAACATCGCCGCCGACCTCTAACCCCATCTCTCCTACGCTATCCCTGAGGCTAACAAAGTTCGCCCGCCGGAGATCGAGCTTACTGCCTCTCGAGTTACTACGCTTCACCCGAGGGACGCACACACGGAACCTAATAAGACCGTGATCACTCCCGCCCAATGATTCGTCAACGGTGAGGCCAGTGACGAGGTTGTCTTCGGTCGTGAATACTAAGTCTAGAACGCTTTCGCCTCGTGTAGGCTCGTTGACCCACTGAGTGAGGAAGTTCTCATCAGCAAAGTCAACTAGCCTCCTCCCTTCAGCATCGCAGTCCTGTTTTCCCACTTTATGCCGCGACAGTTGAAGTCTCCTAAAACTACACACACCCTATCCCCTAGCAGGCTACTGAGTTCGGTGTACAGGGCTGTATCCTCCTCGAGGAGGAGATGCGGAGGTCTGTACACCAAGATTAACCTATAGTCGTCCCTCCCACGTTCAGATCGACGCCAAGCAGCTCCCGTTCCGACCGGAACTGGCAGTCAACCGGACTCAACGTGTCTCTGACGTATATTAGTACCCCACCCCCTCCCCACGGGTGCGGTCTTTGCGAAACATTCTATACCCGGGAATTTCGAACTCCCCAACGTAGTCCCTACGATCAGTATGAATCCAGGACTCGGTGATAGCAACGATATCCTGGTATTCTGATGCTAAGAGCGCCCGTAGCTCGCAAAACTTGTTCCTATCGACCTAGCATTAAAAAGCATTGCACGGAGGGAGCCTCCCCTATTCTGACCGCCCCCTAGCACGACCCGTTTCCCGAACAGCCAGGGCTGTCGGGAGTTGAAGAGCCCCTCACTAACGAGGGGCAACTTCCGCAGGAGCCTGAGCCCCCTCCAACGTGGAAGGAGGGTCACCCACCTGTACCTGGACGCACCCTTCAGTTGAAGGTACGTCCGCCACCGGCTCATCATCATCCCTCCCCGGTGGGGGCCCATCATCTCTCCCCGGACTCGACCTCACCATACGTATAGGTGCCGGTCGCAGCGCGCCTAGCACACCTTTACCCTGATTGAGGTGGACACCATCCCTCTGATAGGTCCCACCTACCCGAAAATGCGTCGAAGGGTCAATAAACCTCACGCCCAGTGGGACGCACAAGTCTTGCACCCTCTCGTTGATGCCAATGACCTTACTGAGCGCGTGGTCACTGGCATTCATCCGCGGTAAAATACCCATCAACATTCCCCTGTCTGTCTTAAGTTTTAGATCATCCGCAAGAGACATGATCTCGGTGATGATCCCTTCCGTTGAACCTACCCTACCGCCTTTGAGGAACAAGTCGTTGCCACCAGCATGGACAACGATCGCAGTCCTCCGACTAGCCACGCGCACCTTATCTAATTCCTTCCTTATGTGCGCCGTTCCCCGACCGGGTAAGCACCTTACCTTCCTCCTGTCTCGGTTTGCAGAAGCAAAGTACTTCTCCTGGCCCCTAATCTGCGAGTCCCCAATTAAAACGGTGTCTTCCTCCTTCGCGCACAGGAGACTAAAGCGGTTGGAGGTCCTGACAGGGGCAACTGGGGTCTCGGGCTTCGGCTTCGCAGCCTTCTTGCCCGAGACCTTTCGAAACCCGTCGCCACCCATAACTCGGCCGCACTTACACCACCCGACCCACCCCGACCGGCAGCTACATCCTTCGCTTCTTTGGGTCATCAGTAGGCCCCTTCCCCTTTTCTTATCCCCCTTCCCACCCTTTCTTTATCGCCCCTTCCCACCCTTCTCTATCGGCCCCTTCTTTACGCCCTCCACCTTACGCCGCGGTTCCATGCATTCCACGTGGGTCGCTGGCGATTCCTGACACTGATTTAGACCCTGGCCCCCGGTTGCACCTCTACCCTTTCTCCGTGGTCCCGAGCTCTGTCCATTCCATCGCTGGACCCCCTTTCCACGGCAGCTATCCTATCCTGAATGAGCTCCGGGTTGGAGGGCGGCGCAGCCTCGTCAGTGACCGCCGCACCTCCAACAGCCGATCTGGACGACTCGAGCCGCCGGACCCTCTCCTCCAGCTTCAAGTAAAACTGCATGAGTTCGCAAAAGCGGCACATGCTGGAGTGGTTGATCTTCTCGAAGCAGCTTCTTTGAAGTTCGTCACCCACTGGTTTACTTCACACCTCGCACATTCAGCCTTCAATTTCTGCGGTCCAGTCATTGTAACTTTTTTTTTTTTTTTGAATTCTGAATACTCTGAATAAGATAAAGCGTTCTAGCAATGAAAACTATCAAAAACGTTCTGACCAGTATATAAAAAAGGAGGGGGGGGGGGGGGGGGGGGGGGGGGGGGGGGGGGGGGGGGGGGGGGGGGGGGGGGGGGGGACAAGGAGTTACAAAGAAAAGAAGTACCTCAAAAGGCCTTGCGGCCCATACCGAGGAGGTACCAAAGGCAACGGGTGCCAAGGAAAATTTTCTACACACTCAAATAGTGTGCAAGATTCGGTCTAACCTTTTCTTGAAATGATCCACAGAGGAACTGTTCACAACTTCTGAAGGTAACCTGTTCCACGTGTCACAAATCTTATACATAAAGTAATTCCCACACACACTAGTCCTAAACCGTTTCAAATCCAACTTCCAACCATTGTTGCGAGTTGGGTTATCATTTAAACTAAATATGCTACTAAAATCGACATCGTTGAACCCGTGTAAGAACTTGAAAACCTCGATGAGTTGACCGCGCAGCCTCCGAGTTGTTTCGAGCGAAAACAAGTTCAGGGCGCGTAACCGTCGATTGTAGCCCATATGACTAACGGAAGGGATTAACTTTGTGGCCCTCGCCTGCACTCGCTCCAGCCTCTCAATATCTTTCCTGAGGGTGGGCGACCAGAACTGCACAGCATACTCCAGGTGCGGCCGAACCAGGGAATTGTACAGAGAGAGCACAATCTCCTTGTTCCTAAACTGAAATTGCCTCCTGATATAACCCAACAGCTTCTGGGCTTTCTTTTCCACCTCTACGCACTGTTTCGTAAACTTAAGGTCGCTGCTGATTAGCACACCCAAGTCCTTTTCCAAATCAGTCGCCTGGATATTACTCCCCAACATTGAGTAGTCCGACTTGGGATTGGCATAGCCAATGTGCATTACTTTGCATTTACCCAAGTTAAACGGCATTTGCCATTTTTCGGACCACTTTCCTATCCTACCTAGGTCCGCACGCAGTTCCTCGATCGCTTCGGGCGTCCCAACATTGGTGTCATCAGCGAATTTGGCGATCGGACTGACGATGCCACCGTCGATATCATTATGTAAATGATAAACAACAGTGGCCCCAAAACGGAGCCCTGAGGAGCCCCGCTAGTGACCGAGGCCCAACTAGGGATGGAAAATAATTGAAAAGTGTAAAACCGGTTTTCACCGTCGCTATATTCTTAAAGGCGGTTTTTACCGGTTTTCACCGATGGGATTCTGTATGCTTTTTAGGGAGGTAAATGATCAAAATATTAAACAGAAATAAGGTTTTAATTGATTCAATCAAGTATGTGTAACATTTGAATTAAAAAGTTTATCGAACTTGATTTTTGAAATAACACTTGAGAAAACAAAGAGCATTAAGTGTCTGATCTGACATTCTTGATCGAATCTTTGTGACGAATAAACCAGCAGCTGAAAACACTCTCTCGGACTCTACGCTGGTGGCTTTTATTGTAAGGAACGCCTCGTACATTCGATCCAAATTTTCGCTTCTATTCAAAGTAGCTTCAAAATATTTGAATTCATTGTTTACGTCAAAGGTCTCAGAAGAATCTTTCTTGGGTTTCATTTTCAGTTTGTTCATCTCACACATGTACTCGTTCATAAGTTGATCGTCATCATTTACTTCACGACCTGAGCTGCATTGTGAATCTTCGAGTTTCGAAGCAATTGATTGGACTTGGTCGTCTGTTTCTGAAATCTGGCAAGCTTCTGGAAAAAACCTCTTAAATGTATGATCCGCATACTTCTTAAGTGCTTGTCTTGAGGGAAAGAGGAACGGTGCTGATGATTCATTTTTAAAGACCTCGGGATTGTGGAGAAAACTCAGCAAGGCGACAGTTTCTTTTTGTCTTCTCGATGAGTAGCGATCAATGAGACACTGACGTAGCTCAAAAGCTAAAGGATTGTTTTTGCTTTCAAATTTATCCAAAATGAACTTCATGGAAGATTCAGCTTTGAGCAAATTTGCATCTTCGGAACAGAGTCCCTTCAAAACAATTTCCAGTTGACGAAGCGTGTCAAAGAGGCTCTTTAGAGCATTCCATTCTTCATCTGAAATCGTCTCTGTTGAGCGTATCACTCTGAGTGCCTTTGGAATGCAATTTTTGAATTTATAAGCTTCATTTCCTTTCCATTAAATTCATCTTTGACAAAATCCTGCAATCTCTCATTTTTCAAAGGAGACTTTCGAAATATGCGGCAGATTTTTCTCACCTTATTTATTACTTTTAAGTAATCTTCTCGAAGTTTTGGAAGAACAATTACGTCATCTATGTCGGACTTAAAAATTGTATCAGTGCATAAAATTTCACGCTCATCTTCGCTTAACTCATGGGCAGTGTTCATCTTCTTCGATGGCTTCATCTTCAGGGGTAGGGTCACTTTCCCCTTCAACTGAATTTTCAGCAGTTTTTGAATACAAGATATCCGAAACCGCGAGATGTATAGCATGTGCAATGCACTGCTGGTGATCAGGTACTATTTCTCTTTCAAGTTTGACCATTACTGAGGCACCGTCGGTGGTGCAACCCACGATATGCTTATCTAGGTCCAAGCCAAAGTCTTCCAATCTTTTCCTAACGATTGCAATAGTTTTGGTGCTATCGAGAGAACCATTTATTTTCATGAGACCAAGAGACCAATGTTGATTTTCATCATGAACATTAATATATCTTTGGTTTTGCAAAGATGTATACTCATCCATAGTTAATGAATAGCGGATTCCTTGTCTCACCTGATTCTTGAAGTAGTTGACCAATTCATGTTTCTTTTTCTCATAAAAACTAAGCACCATTTTTCTGACACCATTATGGGAAGTTGGATGAGGCTTGTCGTATTTTATCTTTCTTAGGCTTTCTTGAATGAATTCACTTTTAGCAATTGATTGGAAACTCAGTCCATCTACACACGCAAGTTTCGAAATTTCCTCTTCTATGGACTTTTTCTGCACAAACTCTTCCACTGTCCTTTGTTTCTTCAATGGCTGATTAATCTGGTCGATGTTTATGCCATGAATATTTTTCATGTGGGATGATAAACTTGAAGTAGAACCTCCACAACACTAAAACTTTGTGACATGTCATACATACACTCTGCTTCTTCTTTATTCTTACGAGTGAAATGATACCAAGCATTTGATTTCTTTGACATGATGGAGTATTAAATCTTAGAATCTTAACTGATCAATGTGCAATCATCTACATAACATTCAAGACTGAAGCATCAATTATTTACACTTATAAACAAAGAAAAAACGATACGAAACGATGCAAAACGTAATTACTGTTTTTAAACGTTTGGAAACGTTTGTTTCATAGAAAATGGACTTGCGCAAAAATGTGAAAACCGGTTCTTATCGTCGGTTTCGGTGATGATTAAAAATTTTCATCACCAGTTAAAAACCGGGTTCCATCTCTAGGCCCAACCCAAACTAGCCCCTTTAATTACAACCCTCTGCCGCCTATTCTTCAGCCAGTTTTCAATCCACCTACCTACTTCCCCACCGATACTCAGCGCGCGCACTTTCGCCATTAGCCGGCGGTGAGGTACCTTATCAAAGGCTTTCTCAAAGTCGAGATAAAGTATATCAATCGCCCTACTCTTATCATACTCACTCAACATGACGTGGAAAAACTCGAGCAAGTTAGTGAGACACAACCTATGCCGTCTAAACCCATGTTGGGAGTCCCCAAGCAGCTTGTAGGAATCCAAATGGTCAACGATCCTATCCGCTATTATCCCCTCTAATAATTTACCTACAACCGAAGTGAGACTAATGGGACGATAGTTCCCCGGACTTTCGTGATCCCCTTTCTTAAAGATAGATGTCACATTGGCTTCCCTCCAGTCACCAGGCACCTGGCCCGTCTCCAACGACTTGTTGAAGACTGTAGCCAGGTGGGGAGCCACCTGGTCGCGCACTTCCCGCAAGACTCTGGGGAGGAACTGGTCTGGCCCAGGGGCCTTAAACGCGCTGTTTGTCTATTCTATCGGCAACGACTGTCGCGGTACACCGAACACTATCCTGGCCAGCACCTTCGTGCCTGACGCCTGGCACGGGGATGACGCGGGTGTCCTCCCTGGTGAACACTCCCGCAGTGCTCACTGAGCACATTAGCGATGTCCGCGTCGGAGGTCCGCAGAACGCCGCTTCAGCTTCTAATGGGCTTTCTACAATTAACATAACTGAAGAACTCCTTAGGGTTCCCCTTGCAGAGGCTTGTCACCCGGAGTTCTTCGTTACGTTTCGCTAGCCTAACCTTCGCCTTCACTTCTCTGCACAGGCGGACATACGCTTCAGTGTTCTCATGGGAACGATTGGCCTTCACCCTCCTATACGCTACTTTCCTATTTCGGATAGCCGAAGCGATGTCATGACTAAACCACTTAGGCTGCGTTGAAGCAGGGGTGACCGGTTTTGAGGGTATGGCAGCAGACTGTAGCACCATAAACTGGTCCCGGAATGCACTCCATACTTCCTCAACATCGCCACCGACCTCTAACCCCATCTCACCTACGCTATCCCGGAGGCCAACAAAGTCCGCCCGCCGTAGATCGAGCTTACTGCCTCTAGAGTCACTACGCTTCACCCGAGGGACGCAGACACGGAACCTAATCAAACCGTGATCACTCCCGCCCAACGATTCGTCAACGGTGAGGCCAGTGACAAGGTTGTCTTCGGCCGTGAACACCACTATGTCTAGAACGCTTTCGCCTCGTGTAGGCCCATTGACCTACTGAGTGAGGAAGTTCTCATCAACAAAGTCAACTAGCCTCCTCCCTTCGGCATCAGCAGTCCTGTCTTCCCACTTTATGCCGCGACAAGAAATGCGATACTTGTATTTTGGGATTCTACATGAAATATTAAACCAAAATATTTCTTTTAGAATTCTTAAGAACGGTTGATATTATCACACTTATGTTGAAACAACTTAAAATAGGATAGTTATCTAATTTTATTTAAGGGGTGGGAATTAATATAAACAACAAAAACCTAACTAAAGGGTGCAACAAAATTCTTTACCGGCTTTTGGGGATTAAAAGAAATATTTTATCACATTTGAAAAAGTGATGTACCTCAAATAACGACCAATATTCTTTCCTTTTGTTTCCCAACACCAATTATTATACACGATTTTGAAAGGAACTGGTCGACCAAACTACTCATTGAGCACACTGACCAACTTTTCTCTTAACATTTAGTCCTGGCCTCTTCGAATATTGCAGAGAGCTACTTCAGCTCGTTTGACAATTGCATCCAGATTTTCGCATGGCTTTAAATCTGGTGAGCTTCCAGGCCATCGCCTCGGTTTTAAATTACCAAAAATTGCTACATTGATGTCATCTATCAAAACTACGGAAAAAACCTAAAACCGGTGAAGAATTTTGTTACGTCACTTACTCACTTAGAAACTACTACTCTATCCTAACCTAATGAATAACAATAGTTTGAGGTGGTTTACAACCTCGTTCGTAATGTCTTAGGTCATGTGACAGAGGGGACCTACAGCTTTACATGGGATCTGAACCATCTATAAGGGTCGCTACACGATCTATGGGCAGAGGTCGGTCACTCATCCAACTAGTGAACGGACCAACAGACCTAACGTCGCTGATCTAACGAGAAGCGGTGCTGCGACGTGGCTAGACGTAGTCCACTCTATTGAATAACGCGTTAATATCTGTTTGCAATAGAAAAACGGTTAAGGGGAATATAATTTCGTTTAAGAGAAGGTAATGCGACTTCAGGGAAAAGAAAAAAGCCTTACCTCTCCCGCCAAAAGTGAGCCCGGAGGCAGCTCCCCTCTCAGTCTCTCTAAAGATAGTCTGATGAGATCGAGTTTGTTGCTACTTTCCTCTAAACGCTGTTGAGCCTAAATTAAAAATACATCAAAACTTCAGAAACAAAAAATAATTAAAGAAATAATTACAGAAGTACAGTAATTGAACCATTCATTCGTAGCTCATTCGCTCAATGAACCGACCTTTTAAAGTGAACACTGCTCAATCGATATTAAAAGGCTTTATCAACATGGTTTTGATCGCTCGAAACACACGTCCGTTTACTTCGAAACTCTTACCTAAATCGAATGCGGCTTCGGACACTGTTTACGGCTGCTAAAAACGCTTCGTTCTCGACGAAGTCGATGCGGGAGAGGAGAGAGGACTGATATCGGAGAGTGAGTGAGACCGTGGACGAGGAGGCGAGAACCTCTCGCCACTCGACTGCCTCAGACGCCATATTCGGCAGCTCACGCACGAGCACTGAGGATTACGTGGAGGACCGAAATGAACTCCGTGTCTTTTGTTTGTTTTTGTGGAATCCCCGAAGACACTGGGACGCAAGAATCGACGATCGCCTCCGTCGGGAGGATTAACGACGAATCCCTGGCCCTGAAATGGCCCGGGGTAAGTGTATGTGGTGAAAGGAAAT
Source organism: Bathynomus jamesi (assembly GCA_023014485.1). Classification (NCBI taxonomy): domain Eukaryota; kingdom Metazoa; phylum Arthropoda; class Malacostraca; order Isopoda; family Cirolanidae; genus Bathynomus; species Bathynomus jamesi. Next base: position 422,388 of record JAJOZX010000930.1, read on the forward strand.
CGAGCGAATCGACGAAATATTCCCGTGCTGGCAAGACGCGAGCCGGTGGATTGCCGAGGGTCAGGTTTGTTCTTGGAGAGCTTTTGAGTCGGAGTCTCTTGAAAAGGCAAAGTCTCTTCTCTGGTCCTGTCCCGCTTAGGAAAGGTTTTTCTAATCGTAGAATCGTCATAACCCCATTTGACGGAACTTCCGCTACCTTCTCTTTCAGTTTCCCGCGAAACGTGTTTTGGTATCGAGCCTTCGCTACTCCCGCTATGAGGAGAAGAATGCGATTCGTAACTAATTGGAGGTGGTCTCTCGGGAAGCCTAAAGGAACATTGTCTACTAAGTCCCGAGCTCGAATGCTTCGATGCCGTCGATCGCTCAGATTCTCGTCTTGAAAGAGATTTCGATATTACCCTAAGTTCTTCCTCAGAGAAATCTTTAAACACGGACAATTTCGCCAATTCTGACGCCTTGGTCGGAGTCTTCAGTACCTCAGATTCTCTTTCTCGCCCTTCACTCCTTTCTTTCCTACTCAACAACAAAGCTTCGTGCCTCTGTTCTTGGCCTTTCAGAAGGTACTTCTGCCTTTCGAGCTTCGGCGAGCGCCACGATCTGATGACAATGTCGTCATTTCTGTACTCATCACCTCGCGTGCTCAGATCGGAGAATTCTTCCTGAAGAGAGGCGAGATTGGAGTTTGACCTCGACAAAGCCTCCCAATAGCTGCTCACGCGTGGAGAGAACTCCCCCTGATCTCCTCTGAAAGAAGAGTCAACCGCACCTTCGTCAGTTCTTGATTGTCTGTCTCTATTCGGATCGGGACTGTAAACTGAGACACGATCAGAGTCTGTACGAAAGAATGAAGGAATTGGAAGGGACTTCGGCTTCACAGGCGGCGGAAGAGGAACATTAATATTGAGAATCGAGTCGGGAGGAGGAGGAGGAGGTTCTTTCCCTTCTAGAGAATCATTCTTTTTGCCATACCGATCAGCCTCCACCGGGGAGGAGATGACACGGGTCTCTCCATCGGCGGAGGCGAATAGCAAAACGAAAGTGGGTGATCGGTGATAAAAGCTTGTCTAGATCGGTCTTCGAAGGAGGCAGGCTGATAGGAAACAAAACCCGATGGGGTAGTCCTCCTCTCCGTCGGCGGGGATCGTCCGAATGACCTAGGCTGTAACCTGAAGTCATTTTTGCAGTGATTCTTCTTGGACCCGAGGGCGACCAAGGCGTGGGAGGAGGAAAGCTTCGAATGAGGACTTTCTTCGAGAGTGGACGAAGAATTGTCAGACATTTCCGCGTCTGACGAACTGTTGTTGCTGCTGCTACTGCTGCTGCTGGAGCAGTAGACATCGATGTGGATCGTTCTGGGCCTTCGTTTCCCTCTGGAATGCTTTCTTTTAAGTGCTCCTTTCTCCTGTTCACCCGCAGAAAAAGGATCAAAAGAAAGTTTAAAATTAACAAAACAACCTCTTCTTATGAAAACACTTTATAACAACAAGGACTCGGTGATAAATTTTAAAAACGATCTTCTACTTCTCTTCGTAAATGAAGAAGCAAATTGCTTTCACAATTCTTATCATTTACTATTATTAAACGAGCAATTATAAATGAAATACCGTTACGAAAAGTTTCTTAAGAAAAAAATGATCGTTTTAAGCGATCAAGGATGAGTAAATGACGTGTAGTGGAATCTAAGATTTGACAAACCAAGAAGCGTGAAAAGAGTTCTTAAATCCACCCGACGACGACGACGATTGTTGCCACAAAAGCGTATTGGTGCATTTAAAATATGATTCTCGTGTCTTAATGAACTTTAAGCAAACAATAACTGATATTATTATTATTATTATTATTATGTCGCTTACGGGTGTGCTAATACAGGGTATGTTAATACCCTACAGTAATATTGATGATAATACCGCGTGTTAAAGGTGTTGTTATTTTTAGTATTATTACTATAGATCCACACACACAGTCAAAAAATTTTCTACTAATTATTATTATTATTATTATTATTATTATTATCGAAAATGATATTCGCATACACGTAAAATATAAAGGACGAGACAACATTTGTGGCATTATCTTAATGTTAAAATGAAATGCACATAACTCTCAATAAATTAAAAAAAAAGGCACTCTAAAATTAGCCACTTATGTAAATAGGATAGCAACTCATGCAAAAACGAGCCGATATATATATATATATATATATATATATTGTATAACCAAAAACATATTGAGATTCTTAACTTAATTATAAACTTTAAAGACCTTTTGAAACTTCCCCTTCCCCCGCTTCATTGCAAACATTCTTTTTCACACAGAAAATACTGTATATTGAATTTTAAATTAAAAGCAATTTATTCATTCTTTTACACACACACACACGGTGTTCCGAAAGTCGCGCAACGCAATGTGTATATAATACCCTCCGTATGATGTATACATACATATATATATATATATTTGGGGGGGGGAAGTGCATGAAAAAAAAGATTATTCTTTCTGCCTTCCATTTTGTTCTCAAAAGGTAGTTCAATAGATAACCAGCACCAGTGGCTCAGTGGGTAACACTGTTATCCTACAAGCGAGGTGAATAAACTCGGGTCGCGGGGAAGGGGGGTCTGGCGATGATTAATAATAATAATAATAATAATCCAGGAATTAGCGCAACGGTCCGTATTAATCTGGTCTAAGAAGTGTGCCAATTTCTGGCCCTCATCACTCATTATTATTAGTTAATTAGATAATGAGGAAAATCGGCCGAAGAAAACTTTTACCATTTTCATTTAAACTCGTGCATCATACCTATATATATATATATATATATATATATATATATATATATATATCAGGTCATCCCATAAGTAATGTCGTTTTTTACGATAGATTAAGTTTAAACTAGTCCTACTCGGTTTAAGCATAAATTTTCTGAAGGTTATATCTAAGAGATCTATCGTGTTTCGCTACATACTTTACAGACCTTGACCAGTGAAGACGTGTGTTTTGCTTTATGTGAACCCCTCATGAACATGGCGGTATCAGAAGAGCATATCAGGCATATAATGCTTTACGAGTTCAAAAAAGGGAATAGTGCTACTGAAGCAACGCGAAACATTCAGGACGTTTATGGCAACGATATTCTGCATGTGAGGAAATGTCAATGATGGTTTCAAAAGTTTAGGAATGGTGACTGCTGTTTGACAAATGCAGCACGCTCTGGACGCTTTCCTGAGTTTGATGATGACCTGCTGTTAGCCGCACTTGAAGAAGACTGTTCAACAACTGTCGAAGAATTGGCCCAGAAACTCAATTCATCCCCGTCCACCATCCATCGACATTTGCAACAACTCGGGAAAGTGCCTAAGTTAGGAAAATGGGTGCCACATGAATTGTCGGTCGACAATCTGAGGGTGCGGGTAAACATTAGCACAGCTCTTCATTCCCGTGAACTCCAAGATTCGTTTTTGCACCGTTTAGTGACTGGTGATAAAAAGTGGATACTGTACCAGAATGTTAAGCGCCGTCGACAATGGGTTTGTGCCGGAGAACCAGCGACACCACAGCCAAAACTAAATCTTCACCCTCGGAAGGTGTTGCTTAGTGTTTGGTGGGATAAAGGTGGTGTAATACACTTTGAAACCTTACCACACAACAAACAATCACCGCTCAAGTCTACTGTCAACAACTGGATCGACTGAACACCACTAAAAGAAAAGAGACCACCTTCGGTTAATCGGAAAGGAATCGTGTTCCACCACCACAACGCACGTCCTCATACCGCTCGGATCACTTCCGCAAAAATTGAGGAGCTTGGGTGGGAAAAACTTCCACATCCTCCAGACCTTGCGCCTTCAGATTATCATCTCTTCAGGAGTCTGCAAAACTATCTTGACGAGAAACAGTATACTTCTTTAGATGACCTGCACACCAGTCTTTGTACGTTTTTTGCCTCAAAACCGCCTGAATTTTATAAACATGGCATTGAAAAGCTTGTAGGACGTTGGCAGAGTGTCATTGATTCCAATTGAAAATATATACTAGATTAAAAAGTTGCAGTTGAGTTTTCTTTTTTGTCCTTCAAATTCCGATCTAAAAAACGACATTACTTATGGGATGACCTGATATATATATATATATATATATATATATATATATATATATATATATATATATATATATATATATATATATATATATATATATATAATGCTGCAAACCGACAAGGAAAACAAAAACGATTCCAACGATGCTCGTTATTCACAAAAGTCCCTGTTGACGACCTACTTGATTTTTTAAAAGATAAGATCTCTGAATATTCTTTCCCTGTTCAACACAACACTCTTATTGAGTTAATTAAGCTTTGTGTCAAAGATTGTAAATTTCAATTTGAAAAGTTTTATGCTATGTCGTTTGGATTGGCGATGGGAAATCCCCTTTCACCTGTACAAGCTAATTTCTATATGGAATTTTTTGAAAGTCGAATTTTGCCTTTGATTGTTAATTTTAACCTGGTTTGGGACAGGTATATAGATGATATTTTATGCCTTTCGCCTAATAATTTGGATGTTGTCTTATTTCCTGGTAGGCTCAACAATTTAGTCCCATCTATTAAGCTCACAGTTGGAAAAGAAAATGATGGAAGCCTATCTTTTCTTGATCTAAAAATTTGGAGATGCTCTAATCAGTTCAAATTTGAAGTCTATCGCACGCCTACTAATAATAACTCTTATGTGCACTTTTATTCTGACCATCATCCCTCGATTAAATCCTCTATTTTCTCTGCTATGTTTCTTAGAGCACCGAGAGTTGTCAGTCCTGAATTTTTAGAGTCCGAGTTATGCAATATCATGAATATTGGTACTAAATTATGTTGTCCTATTTCATTTTTAGATAACTGTCTTAGGAAAGCCAAGAATAGGTATTATAATAATGTAACTGTAAAGGAATTTGAGCGTAAAAATATTCTTAGCCTACCTTACCATGTTAATTTTCAATATCTTCCGACTTCACTTAAAGCAATTGGCATCAATGTAGTCTTTAAGTATAATAATACTGTTAAATCACGCCTAATAAAGAATAGCCCGGAAAATGTTGTTGGTTGTGTGTATTCGATTGGATGTACACAATGTAACTCAGTAATATATAGGCCAAACGGGTAAAACAGCATAAATATGCGTGTAGAACAGCTAATAATTCCAATGCTTTGTTTAACCATATGTATAGATGTAATCATAGCATCAAGTGGGATAGTTCTAGAGCGCTTGTTAAAAACAGATATATAATAGAAAGAAATACTGTATTCTAGAATGTGCATTTATTCATTTTAAAAACAATTTCAATAACTGCAAAAAACTTCACTTTTTTCTACGTGAAGGTCAAAATATGTCTATTAGAGTGGGTTTTTATTTTAATAATTTCAATAACAGTGCGGGAATGTATAAAATTGACAATATCTTGTTAAAATTCCTTTTGCCGCTCATTAACTCTTGTTAAGTATGTGCTAATTGCTTTGGTTTCCGCTACGTTGTATATATTTATGGGCATCTTGCCTTCTCTCTTCATTCCCTGACGAGATGTAGCTCTGAATACACGAAAGGCCTTGGAATCGTTTTTTTTTCCTTGTGGGTTTGCAGCATTCATTCATTTCACGTGTTTAATTGTGAAATTCATCCCATATATATACATATATGATACACAGACTGTGCATGGAACAAGGAACTCTTCTAGGAAAATTAAATCCACTTTAGTCCGAATAAAGTAATGGTAAATGACAAATACTGTAGTTTTTTTTCTTTTTCATGATGCTAGCCCGACGTGGGCAACGGGTCACTCGCAAAGAGGTCCCAAAAATATAGCTTCCCTCACCAGCTATCTGCAAAGCAGATAGGATCCAGCTTTGGGACAGGATCTAGGGTTTAAAGCAGCCTAGCCCAGCTACATTTAGAACCTCAATATAAGCAAAAGACTCGCTGCCTTCACGTCAGATTGAATACATCAAAGAAAAAGGGGTAACTATTATATTTGTAACCAAAAACCAAAACTCAAACCTCAACTAGCAGAATTGAGCGTCTACTTTTCAAGGCACATAACATGTCCGTTTCATGATGGGAATGAACTCAGAATGGTTCCCTGAGGTTTTTTATGATACACACAGACCGTGCATGGAACAAGGAACTCTTCTAGGAAATTAAATCCACTATAGTCCGAATAAGTAATGGTAAATGACAAATACTATAGTTTTTTCTGGCAGATGTTAAAAAAAGTATTTCCAAAGGAATATTCCCATCAATGCTAAAAACTGGTTGTATAACATCCCTTTTTAAAAGGGGTGATCCTACACTAGCAACAAATTACAGGCCGGTGTGTTCATTATCTGTGTTCAGCAAAGTTTTTGAAAAATTTGTAAAAAGTAGAATGCAGCTACATTTAGAATCCTACAATTTATTTTCTCCAAATCAATATGGCTTCCGTAATAATAGAACAACGGAAATGGCTATTTTAAATTTTATGGAAAATGTAAATATAGCTAAGGAGAACAAAGAAATAATGATATCAATATTTATAGATTTGAGTAAGGCGTTTGATGTAATAGAATAGACCATAATATTCTACTTAATAAATTATATTGTTACGGCTTTAGAGGAGCAATCAGTGATTGGTTTAAAAGTTATTCGTCCAATAGATATCATTTTGTATCAGTAAGTAAGGTTTGCTCAACTAAAGCGCTTGTCAAACATGGTGTGCCACAGGGCTCAGTTCTGGGTCCACTGTTATTTTTATTATATATAAATGACCTTCCACTTTCATCTGATATACTGAACTTCATAATGTTTGCAGATGATACAACTGTCTCTTTTTCTTGCAAAGATGTTAATACAGCTGAGAATATATTTCATTCAGAATTCATCAGTGTAATGAAATGGTTGACCACCAATAAACTCTTTCTAAATACGAGTAAAACAAATTTCATGATTTTTACTAATAAAAGAAATGTATATCTTGATGAACTTAATGTTAATGAAATCGCCATAAAGGAGTGTACTGTAACAAAATTTCTTAGTGCAATGCTAGATAAGAATTTGCAATGGAGTGATTATGTAAATTATATCGCGAAAAAGATTTCAAGAAGCGTTGCTATAATGTTTAAACTTAGAAATGTAGTCCCTAAACAAGTTTTATTGACTCTTTATCATACTCTTGTTCTTCCTAACAGCGCATTAAATGGTATCTTTGTCATCCAAAAACGAGCAATAAGGTTATTATCTGATGCTGATTTCCTTGATCACTGTAGTGCATTATTTAAAGAGCTAAACCTACTAAAGCTCAACGATATAACCAAAGTGGCACATTTTATTTTTATTTACGAGTGTAAGAACAAAATCATTAATTTGCAATGGGTAAATAGATATTTTGTAACTCATCAAGAAATCCACTCGTATCAGACCAGAAATAGATCAAAGCTTGTTATACCTCAATTTAGATTGTCTTCATCTCAAAAACTACCCATTTTCATTAGATTGAAACTATGGAATGACTTGTATGCCGATATAAAAAATATTGTGAATGTAAATTTGTTTAAAACCAAGTTGAAGTCCCGATTAATGGCATACTAACAAAAATCTAGGATTAATGTCCACTAATATTGTTTAATATTGTCCATTAATATTGTTTAATATTGTAATACATGTTTTAACTATTAATAATACTTATTTACTTATTTATTTATTATTATAATTTATAACAACTAGCTGCTTATTTTTAATAAGAGCCCAGTAAAGCCTAAAGCTTAACCCTTTGACTACCATCGGGATAATAGGTCCCAATGGGATTTTCTTCTGGTAGTCAAAGGGTTAAGGGTCAAATTAAATAAAATAAATAGTCGAGCTTCACAATTATTCATGTCATTGTAAATTGAAAAAAATTATTTTATTATTATCAATAAAGGTTATTCTATCTATTCTATCTATCTAAAAATGACGCGGATATCCGGTCCACCACTAAATTATATGCACACACACACACACACACATATATATATATATATATATATATATGAATAGAAACGACATAAGTATTAAGGAACGTTTGTTGCATATATATATATATATGATGAATAAAACCACGAAGGAAAGGAAACACAAAATGGTGCTCAAGCGCTTTCGTCTAATGACATCCTCAGGAACACTGACGAAAGCGCTTGAGCACCATTTTGTGTTTCCTTTCCTTCGTGGTTTTTCATCATAAATATTTTTCACGTGTTACTTTCGTGAAATAATTTTCAATATATATATATATATATGAAAATTATTTCACGAAAGTGACGTGAAAAATATTTATGATGAATAAAACCTCAGTGTTCCTGAGGATGTCATTAGAGTTAGACGAAAGCGCTTGAGCACCACTTGGTGTTTCTTTTCCCTTCGTGGTTTTATTCATCATATATATATATATATTTGTGTATATATATATATATATATATATATTTGTGTGTATATATATATATATATATTTGTGTGTGTATATATATATATATATATATATACACAACTGCAAAGAACACGCAGTATAAATAACGTAAAGAACGACGCTGTATAGGAGATATTCCGCGCAAGACGAGGAGAGAGAACGAAACATGAAAAAATGAGGTAACCACCCGGGAATCGAACCCGGGATCTTCCGATTGCCGGTCAGATGCGATACCATTACACCATGGGCCTCGTCTTGCGCGGAATATCTCCTACAAGCGTCGTTCTTTACGTTATATATATATATATATATATATATATATATATATATATTATATTATATATAAAAAAGGTGTAGGAAAGGCAGCAGATGGTAAAAAATAATTATCGGAAACTGTGCCACTATAATTGGTCGCCACTCGCCTTGGAGGAATAATGAGCACACTCAAAATACGTACCACATACCCCTCCAAAATATAAGCGAATGCTCTTAGGAGATCAGTCTTCACATTTAAATAAACAGATTCTTAAATATCGATTTGTAACTAAGTAATACACGCGTCAAGGCACAATTTTAAAATGTTTACAAAATTCGACTTAAAATTTTTTTTTTAATTATGTCACAGGTGCGGTTTTTACAACTAAATACTGAAAAATAACCTTCACAAAGTAATCACTTTTTTTTTTAATTTTTGAATTGTCGACGTTTCATTGAGCAGATACCCTCATCGGGAACGAAATATGAGAATCAGCAGTTTGAGCCTTACAGTAGTTAGCTTCACTAATGAAAATTATTTCTTAAATTCCAAACGTCTTTTCAAAATGTCGAATTTAAAATGTAACAAAAAATTTTTTTAAGTAAAAATAAATGTCGCTAACAAATTACTAAATCGGATACACACCATACTATATTTCCTAATTTTTTATCCAAGTTATACCATTTATTTCATTGTTGTGGGGTGTAGCGTAGGTTAATAATGCGCGATACTTCATTACTGTTCCGTTCTGTTTAGAAGAAGAAGAAACGGGCGAATTTAGTACTTACCAATGGTTCAATAAATACTCTTTATAGCATTAAACTCTACGTTTTATCACCCATTCAATGTTCAATACCAAATTCTACGCATACTTTTAACGATACTTTCGAAGATACTTTTAAATTACCGTTATAAATTTTGTTACGAGTACGAAATTCATGAAAAAGCATTTAGGTAAATTAACTTTAAATTTATACAATTGAAGTTAACTAACAAATTAACGAGTACGGTTCGACCCAATTCACGAACAATTCGAAATAACAAAAAGGGAGTTAAAAATGCAATTTAAAATATAAATTAAATTTAACAAAATTTAACAGCTATCAGAGTGGTTAAATGACGTACAAAACGGGATTAAATAAACCTTGAAAAGTTTCGAATTAACGAACACAAATTGTCCTGTAGAAGCAGTGTTCAGTTTAGTGGCAGGTTTTCCAGTCTCCTTTGGTGAGGACCTTTCTACGAAAGAGATTTACCTGACGAGGACTCTTGTCTACGGGGAAGGTGTCCCGACTGAGGAACTGTTTATCCCGCAGTGTGGGTGTCAGTTCGGGAGACGGCGGCGATCTCGATGAAATGATCGGGGTTGCCTCTCGTCGGACTCCTCCTCCTCCTCCTCTTCCAAGGTGGGGAGAAGCAACGCTCTTGGTAGGTTTGCTGGGGAGGGAATCGTAGCAGCGGTGCGAGTTGAAGGTGTGCGAGGAAGGTGGAGATTTTGGAGTTCTCCACGGCTGATGAGGGCGTAAAGAATGCGGTGACGTATGATGTGGGCAAGCGCATGCGCAAGGAAATTCGTGCCTGAGGGAAGTCACCAAGGTATGGAGCGTGGTGCAATGAGAGCAGGAACAGAGGGGAACCAAGGGCACGTGTTTCCAGTCGCATCGATGGGGAAGAGACTTCTCTCGATCAACAACGTCGTCGTCGTCGTCGCCGTCGTCGTCCTCCCGTCTGCTCGACAAAGTTTCAAAGTGAGTTGCTCCATGAAACTCCCTCGCCCTCGGTTCACTCCTGCTAGTGTCCGCCTTCTGCAGAACGATCTGCGCGGTACTCTTGCAGCGGCGCTCGTAAGGTCGCGTTACGTGATGTCTCGCTCCCTTCGAGTTCCCGTCGGAAGCCTGCGAACAGGTCGTGACGCCCGGAGGAGGAGGAGGAGGAGGAGGAGGAGGAGGAGGAGCCTTCTCAACTTCTTCCTTGTCCACCGGTTGGGCGACGTCGTATTTCATGGACAGCCCACGCTCTCCGCAAACTACGGAGCACTGTGCCCTATCCTTACTCCACCGCCACGTTTCCTCCCTTTCAGAGGGGGACTTGGGGCCAATCTTAACTGAGGAAGGGGTCGTAATAGTAGTGACTTCGCCGGAAGGCTTTTTGTGGGAAGCTGACGGGGACGTAAAAGTGAAATGGGCCTCCAGAGTCATTTCTCTCGAGAAAACGGGGATGAAGTCACGGTGTGACGAAGAAGCTTCCATTCCATCACAAATTCACTCAACGTTCGCCATGTCCTCCGTCGCCTCTCGACTGCATCATTCTTCTAATACTGACTCAGGATAGTCTTAATAAAGAGGGCGTCAACAGCAACCGCTCCGAAGTACCAATGGAAGAAGAGAACGAGAGCCTGAATCAACACGAGGGGCACTGAAGTCGATTTGGCGTCGTTTAAAAGTTCGTTCGATATCTCCGACTCGATCTCGCAATAAGGAGATTCGTGAAGTCCATCGAAAACGTCGCACACGGAAGCAAAGTCCGACATCGTTCTCGCCTCGCGTTAAAACACAAACGGGACCGCTTCTCGCTTCGACTGCCTGCCTATAGAATTGAAGCAGTGGACTCAACAGAGAAGCGCTCGCTACTTTTATATTCTCCTAACCGAACACGTCATTCTAAAGCGCAGCGTATATACGGACACCCGCTGTTAAGGAAATCCGGTTACAGACTATCTCAAAATATAATTTTCATAACAAAAATAATAATAATGATGATGATGATGATGATGATGATTCAGTCGCGAAAAAGGACTCTGATTTTTATTTTTTTTAATCGAATTAGTTAATGATGATTAGTAACGTGACTCAACCATATACTATAAATAAAAAAGCCAAATTTATGACTGCCCATACATGACTCACGACATAAACGCACTTCCAGCATTTGATTCTTTAAATTGCGCATAAATCATATTTCATTTTCTAAGGCAAAAAAGAACGAACGGAAAGACGTTATTCATACGTGAATGAATAAATAAGGCTACACGAACGATTGCACCATTAAAGTTTTTCGTAAAAAGAAGGAAGAAATTATGAAATTAACTTATTTTCAGTGTACAATACTAAAATTGGTACTTGTGGGTTATCTGTCGCCACTTTTATTTATTTATTTATTTATTTTTTTATTTTTATATATTAAGAGAAGAGGATTCTTTATACTGTACGGCATTGACGATTGGTTAGGTTAAGTCGTGCTAGTTTGGTTAAATAAAACGGTATTTAACCAAACTAGCACGCCTTAACCTAACCAATCGTCAATGCCGTACAGTATAAAGAATCCTCTTCTCTTAATATATAAAAATAAATAAATAAAAAAATATTAAAAAGTGGCGACAGATAACCCACAAGTACCCTAAAATTTAAATCGTCCTCATCACTCTCATGATGAGCGAACAAATGAGAAAAAACTTTAATAAAATAAATCGACTTCCTTCACTACCGTATTTACCTCGAGAGAAAATATTGAAAATAAAACAAAATTTCAATTTTATTCCTTCCGAAGCTGTGTGACTGTAAAAGTTTTTAAATTGCGCTTTAGTTATACGTACTCTTTATCTTTAGGTCAATCCCCTTTGAAACACTTTTTGCAAACGCGACACTTAACGATAACGCGGTCTCCTAACGCGTACAATCGCGGCAGGAGAGGCAGATAGATGTAAGCACGAGGGGAAACATAACGATCTAGGTATAACTTTTTTGCATAACGATCTAGGTAGTTGAACCTGGTCAATCTGAAGGGAGGAGAATAAGGGTAGCCAAATCAAGTCTGACGTATACATCGTCTGGTTGCACTCGTCGTATAAATAGGCGAAACAAACAAAATCCCTTCTCTCTCTCTCTCTCTCCAAACTTTATGAAGCGTGTGTCCCCTCCATTTTTTTTTATAATTCTATTTCGAATTTTGCACTATACATTCTATTTTATCTTGGGCATCTTCCGTCGTTAACATTTTTGCACAATGGCACTGGGTATCCACATTGTTTATTTCAATTACATTATTATACCCTGGCACACTCGTAACCGATTACGGCACCCGTATTCGCGCATGAGCACCTAACGAACTAAAAGGTACGCGAACGTGTTTGAATTTAAAACGTCGAAAGGATGATTCGATTTCGAAAGCAGACATTCGACATCACCTTTCATCACTACGAAATATTCCACAACAAAAATAACAACAAAGAACTTATTAAAATAGCCATTCGTTATAACGTCCCTTCACAACCAGACTTTGGATTCATCAATCGAGAGCAGGTGGGCAGTGCGAGATGAGCAAAAGATGAGTCTGAACTACAGAGTGCCAAAAATTTCATCTCCTGTGACGACAACGTGGCACTGTGCCATCCCTTGTACTTCCTAATCGCTTCTCTATTTCATTGAGAGGCGCTCAAGAGCTACAGATAAATATGGCGCAAATCGTAAATAAACAGTTCGGACCTTTTTTTTCTTTCACTAAGTAAACCAAAATATGAAATATGTAAACAATTTTGCACACACACACACACACACAAAATGAACGAGTTCTTAGGAAACAAATTCACAAATGCGCACCCGAAATGTGCCCCAAAGAAAAATGGGCGAACAGAAGGAAAACGATATGGAAAGACGTATTCGAGGAACATTGTAACGCAGAAACGGTGGTCACATCGTAGTTTCGGAAAAAAATTGTCCTACAAAAATGTTCAAAAAAGCATTTAAAAATTATTATTTGGTAAAATTGTTTTACTCTGACTAATTTTTCTCCTTTTGTAACACTAAAATAAAACTTAAAAAACAAAACCCAATCATTAAAATGAAAGTACATTTTTAGGCTTTTCAGAAATTTTGTTTTAAGGCGAACTTTTTTCCCGAAACTGTACATAAATCACGCTTTCTTCCGACCAAATGAACGACATTTCGATTGAAACTGAAGAGGCCAACCTGCATTACTTAATGCGGTTATTGCCTTGGCATTTTGCCCTCGCGTACCCCACAAGGGCATTATAAATTAATCATCCACCAACTATCCATATTCAGAATCTAAATTTTGAGAAATAATAATAACAATAATAATAATAATTTGATGCTTTTTACTCTCCTCCATAACGACAGAAGTCACGTGACGGAGGGGACCGACAGCTTCACGCGCGATCCGAACCATTTACGGGTCATTACATCATCAGAACGGAGAGGACGGTTACCCAACCAACTCCTAAACAGACCGAACGTCACTAAACCTCGCTGTTGTAACATTTGCGAAGAAATTTAAGAAAAATGGTTCTCACCCCAGTTTTCACCACTTTCTATATAAAAAAAAAATCATAATTTAAAATTTCATAATGAATTTAACCCTAATGGACAACTGTTACAAATTTCTAACCTTTCATATACGCGCATTTATAACTTAACCCTACAGAAAATTCTGTCCATAGAGGATTAAAGTAAGGAAACTAAAATTAGAGTTATAATGAATGGAGGTTACGCGATTATACCGGGTGTCCGAGAATTATCTGTACAATTTTTGGCTGTTATTAAAAGTCAACCATGAAGTGTAGAAATTCCAGTGTTGTCCCATTTTACAGAGAATCTCATTAAGTTTTTTCTGATACCACGTTTTGACAAGTTTTTTAGAAATGTACGCGGGTGACAGACATTGATGATTTAAAAGCAAGAATCACAGCTGCTATTGAGCGAATTGATGTGGATATGCTGCAGCGTACATGGCAACATTTGGAGTATCGATTGGATGTTTTGCGAATCACTAATGGTGCACATATCGAATGTTTGTAACAACGTTACTTTAATAAAAGAAACTTTTGAAAATACAGATTCTAAATAATCTTGTTTAATTAAGAATTTTACGTGTGTTATCAAGAATTTTATTAAAAGATGAAATTGTACAGATAATGTTCGGACACACTGGAATTTCCAAAAAACTTGTCAAAACTTGGTATCAGAAAAAACTTAATGAGATTCTTTGTAAAATGGGACAACACTGGAATTTCTACACTTCATGGTTGACTTTTAATAACAGCCAAAAATTGTACAGATAATTCTCGGACACCCGGTACATTACAATAATTAGCTTCATATTTCAGTTATTATAGTTCAAAAAATTTAAATTACGAAAATGGATTTGACCAACGTCTCCTAAACTTTTGTATTCGACCCCCTTTTGAAACTGAAGTCAATCCGTCACTCACCCATCCCCAGACACCCCCTTCCCGCTATTTCAACGGTAAATGGCATTCATCAAGAGTAATTCATTAATACCATAATCATTGTGAAATTAACATTAAAATTAAAGTTTCATTTATAAATGTATTATTATAGTACAAGGCACGTTTTCTAAAAAAAACTTTTACGTATAGCTGCTACTTGAAATCTACAAAACCTGTAGAAATATTTACTAGAGCAATGTTGCCAAATGTTGCCGCTTGTTTAAATACCGTTCAAATGTTCAGTAATCAGGTCCTTAATCTCGTCAACCTCGTTTTCAGGTCTTTGGAAAATCGGATTCAATGATGTATTGAGAAAGATGGCGGTTATGTTGAGGCCTAAAAATTTGTAATGTAGTGGGTTACAAACTTTAATAATTAGGGTTTTACAGTTTTTCTATCATATATACTGTATATACACGAGGGCCACTCAATATATTTTGCCCCCACCTTTTTTTTTTCTTTCCAAGTTTCCTTGTTAAGTTCCAGAAATTTTGTACAGAAGTAGTTACGTACTTTTTATACAAGTTTTTATTTTTCCACATAGTCTCCATCCTTTTCTACGGCTTTCCTCCACCTCGAAACGAGGGCCTTTATTCCTTGTTGGTAAAAATCCGCTGGGTTCCGCTGGAGCCACCTCTTAACCTCCTCAACAACCTCATCGTCCGAAACTTTCTTCCACGAATAGCATCCTTCATTGGCCCAAACAAATGGAAGTCTGAAGGTGCCAGATCCGGGCTGTATGGAGGGTGGGGTAACACGGTCATGCGCATTTTTGTGATGGACTCTCTCGTTTGAAAACTGTTCTGTGGTGTTGCGTCATCGTACAAAAGAAGGACATCTTCCAGTTTTCTCTCCGGTCGAACTCGCTTTATACATCTCTGGAGTCTCTGTAGGGTAGCAATATATGGCTCCGAGTTGAGTGATTGTCCTTTCTTCATATTGTCGACCAGAATCACCCCTTTCCTGCAGAGGGAGCCATTTTGAACTTTTTCTTGCGTGGGGAGTCTGCGTGATGCCAATCCATGGATTGGCGTTTTGTTTCAGGTTCAAAGTAGTGTACCCAAGTCTCATCCCCGGTCACAATTTGTGAAAGGAAGCCATTCTCTTCTGTCTCGTATCGAACCAACGACTCGGAAGCAATTTCTTTTCTTTGGGTTTTGTGATCTTGAGTCAGTTCCCAGTTGTTGAATTATCGTATCCACAATTCCTTCACTAATTCCTAGCTCCAGTGATAGCTCCTTGTATGTGACGCGCCGATTTGATCGAATGATACTGTTAGCACGTTGCACAGTGTGAGATGTCACAGCCGATGCCGGGCGACCGCTGCGTGGCTCATCATCGAGGCTGGCTCTCCCTCTCTCCGATGATCTCTCACGTTTAAACCAGCGTCCAACTGTGCATCGATCAACAACAGCATCTCCGTAAACGTTTTGTAGACATTTGTAAATATTTCCAACTGTTTCCTTCTCTGCGGTTAAGAACTCGATAACTGCTCTGTTTACGACGCACATCACTGTCAGACGCCATTTTCAAAACTGCGTTAACCATCAGTTTTATACAAGGGCGTTTAAAAGCGGTTTTATACATGGAGGGGAGGTTCAAACCGGAAAAATCCGGTTATGTGAAGCGCAGAAAGTTCAAACTTACGGCCCAAAAGACATTTCAGCCCCATGACCTATTATTTTGCTAAGAAAAAAGGGTGGGGCAAAATATATTGAGTGCCCCTAGTGTGTGTGTGTGTGTGTGTGTGTGTGTGTGTGTGTGTGTATAGAGAGAGAGAGACTATACACGGTGTTTCATAACATGTGGGACGCACTTTCAGGATGGGTTCATGACCTGCAAACAATGAAAAAAGCCCATATAAACATATGCCCGAAATCGCTTTGCTTTCGAGTTACAGGCTGTTGTGTGTTCCAGCAAGTATCCGCCTTCCTTTTAAAGGAAGTGCTCAAAATGACCGCCTTGCGCTTGAATATACGCCTGAACACGCGTCGTCATAGACTGCCTGACGCGTTCAAACATTCCAGGTATTGCTCGGATTTTATGGCATCCTTGTTCTACGCGTTGGCGAAGAATTTCAACGTTGTCAATGGGTGTCACGGATTCAGGTCCGGGAAGCGAGAAGGCCACGCAATGGGTCCTCCACGGCCTGTCCATTTATCAGAGAAATGGTCATCCAAATAGTCTTTGGCGACTCGACTAAAATGAGGCGGAGCGCCGTCATGCATAAACCACATACGACGTCGAACACCAAAAGGAACTTCATCTAGTAAATCGCTTAAAAAATTGGAATAGGATTCTCCTGTTAATCTTCCAGGCAAAACAAAAGGACCGATTAAGTTGTCCTGCCCATACATACATTGATACTAAATTGTTGTTGGGGCCTTGACTGGATGATGGCATACGGATTCTCTTCAGTCCAGTGATGAGTGTTGTGAAAATTGATCACGCCATTTCTTGTGAAGGCAGCCTCACCAGAAAACAACACGGAGGATAGAAAAAGAGGATCGCGAGCACACTGTTGAAGGAAACGAGTACAAAAAACCTCTCGTGGTGGGAAATCAGCTTCAGTAAGGCCTTGTATTCTCTGAATGTGATATGAGTAAAGCTGTTGTTCCCGTAAAATTCTCCACAGTTGTCTATCTTACACTCTCTGCTGCTGCTATCCTTCGGGTGCTGACACCAGGATGTTCCTCCACGCGATTCAGGACCAGTTCCTCCAACTCAACAGTTCTGGCGCTGAACCACCATCTAAAACTCGCTTGTTGAATGATCCTGTATCACCAAGATTCTCGTCTCTTCTCTGAAAGGTCTTCTTACCTGGCAGACGACGATTCGGAAGCCTTTCCGCATACGGGGCTCCAATAAACCTTAGCCCCCCCCCCGCCCATGGCCTAAGCCATTAGAGGTACAGTAAAACTAAACATACCTTACAAAAGAGAATTTAATCCTGCATTTAATGAGAAACAATTAAAACTTGGTGTTCCCGCTATTGGCTTCCAAGACAGCCTGAATTCGCTTTGGGTAGCTTGTCAAAAGTGACGTGAATAGATCTTGATCGTTACGCAAATTTGCTAAAACAGTTTCAGTGTGTTGCGTCATTGTATCCTTCGAAAATCGATTTGCTGCAGGTTCTTGAAACAAGAGACATTCAACCTTGTCCTTTATAACTGATCCAATGTGTTCACAGACGTTCAGGTCAGGAGAATTTCGTGGCCATTCTTCATTTCCAAAGAAATCGATCTCATGGTTCCGCAACAACTGTTGAGTGGCTAATGCCTTAAAGCAGGGGGCCTTATCGTGCAGAAGTGTGACCTGATCGACATCCATAACATTGTTTGGGTTTCTTAGAAAAGGAATGACATGCTGGGATAGAATAACATCACGAAAATACTATCCATCCCAACTCTGACCATTTAGCTTCAGCACCCACATGAGCTTCTTTGCAGTGAACAAAACAAACACACCAACACAGTCTGGACTTTTTAAAAATTCGCGATAATGTTCATTGTCATCGATTTCATCTGGTGTTGTGGCCCACACTCGATCATTTTGGTAGTTAGGCCAACGTGTTACGTAAACGAAAAATTCATCGGAGACAGCTAAATGCATGAAATCATCCACATCCCAATCTTCAATCTTCCAGATAATGGGCAAACCACATTCTGTCATCGATGTTGAGTTGAGTTTTTCTTGGCTTCGGAAGTTCATGCCAAGGCTTTAAACCTTGCCTATGACGGTACAGTCGAATCATCTCACCACTAACGATCTTTCCTCTCAACACTTCGATCTCTCTAGAAAGTTTAGCACAGCTGTTTTTCCGCTTACGCGTACCGCTTTCAATGATGTCCTTTGTTTCCTGAGAGTGGCAAATTTGGGCGCCCAGATTTGGTTGTATCCATTTCACATTCATTCAAAGTTTTAGTCCAATTTCTTTTGACGAAGTCCTCACTTCTTCGCAACTTTTTGGCAACCCATGAACGTGTTATAAAGGTGGCTCCAGCATCACGAGCTTCCCGAAATGTTATTGCTCGTATGCGATCTATCACACGTTGCCTCTCCGAATCACCAATTAATTGAGAAGCCATTATATTATCACTTTATCAGCTAGAGTAATTTTAATACCTGCAATAAATAAAGAATTTTATATATTTTTATAATCACTAAAAACTATTTCGATATAAGTAAACATGTAAGCTGCAAATGGGGGGGGCTAAGGTTTTTTAGAACCCCTTACAGACGTCTTGCTGCGGCCGCATTACATTCGGCAAGTCCATACATGAGATGCATGTCTGCCATTTCTCCGTTTGAATAAGCCTCCATTCTCACTTCAAATGCACACTATCACTGAATAGCGCAAAAACTTTTAAGGTTTTTTTTTCACTGGACTGCACTTATTCACGGTCAGAAGTTACGAATACGAACAGTGAAACATCGCGATGCACCTGACTGACTGACTGATGGCTCTACACACAACGATATTGAAACATGTCATAGTGTGTACGAAACATTACAGTCGGCAAGGCCATACATGAAATAAGTCTCGTACACACAAACATTGTCAGCAAGCAAGCAGTGTTTGTAAACAGTTTGGGGAAAGAATTGCTATAACACAAAACGGGCTGTAACTCAGAAACAAAGCAATTTCTGGCATATGTTTATATAAACTTTTTCATTGTTTTCAGGTCCTGAATCCATCCTGAAAGTGCGTCGCACTATATATATATTATATATATATATATATATATATATATATATATATTATATATATATATATATATATATATATATAGAGAGAGAGAGAGAGAGAGAGAGAGAGAGAGAGAGAGAGAGAGAGAGAGAGAGAGATACAAGGAAAAGAAGTACCTCAAAAGGCCTTGCGGCCCATACCGAGAAGGTACCAATGGCAACGGGTGCCAGGGAAAATTTTGTAAAAGTTTATTTTTCTTTCAACTATCCTAGCAGTAGTAGAAAACTGGATAGAAAAGTAGAAGGCTCTCTCCCCACCCTCCGCTCCCTCCCTGCCAGAGGCAGGTACGGAAAAAGGTTGAAGAAAATACCTTGACCCTGGAAAAGTAGCCAAGGAAATTTTACAGGAAAGTGGAGAATATATAAAAAGCCCTATATTTAGCTTGCTCACAGAGACACCGAGCAAGCGAACTCCTGCAGAGTTTTCTGAGGTTTTAATCTTAAACTATGAGTGTGTTCAGTACTTTGTCTAGCCTATTTTTAAACAGATTTACACTTTGACTGGAAACAACCTCTGAGGGAAGTTGGTTCCAGATATTAACTATTTTATAGGAAAAGAAATTTCCGCAGACTGAGGTCCTAAATGTCTTTACACACTCAAATAGTGTGCAAGATTTCGTCTAACCTTTTCTTGAACTGATCCACAGAGGAACTGATCCACAACTTCCGAAGGTAACCTGTTCCATGTATCACAGATCTTATACGTAAAGTAATTCCCACACACACTAGTCCTAAACCGTTTCAAATCCAACTTCCAACCATTGTTGCGAGTTGGGTTATCATTTAAACTAAACATACTTCTAAAATCGACATCGTTGAACCCTCGTAAGAGCTTGAAAACCTCGATCAGTTGACCGCGCAGCCTCCGAGTTTCAAGCGAAAACAAGTTCAGGGCGCGTAACCGTCGATTGTAGCCCATATGCCTAACGGAAGGGATTAACTTTGTGGCCCTCGCCTGCACTCGCTCCAGCCTCTCAATATCTTTCCTGAGGATGGGCGACCAGAGAGAGAGAGAGAGAGGAGAGGAGGAGAGAGAGAGAGAGAGAGAGAGAGTTACAAGGAGTTACAAGGAGTTACAAGGAAAAGAAGTACCTCAAAAGGCCTTGCGGCCCATACCGAGGAGGTACCAATGGCAACGGGTGCCACGGAAAATTTTCTACACACTCAAATAGTGTGCAAAATTTGGTCTAACCTTTTCTTGAACTGATCCACAGAGGAACTGTTCACAACTTCCGAAGGTAACCTGTTCCATGTGTCACAGATCTTATACGTAACGTAATTCCCACACACACTAGTCCTAAACCGTTTCAAATCCAACTTCCAACCATTGTTGCGAGTTGGGTTATCATTTAAACTAAACATACTTCTAAAATCGACATCGTTGAACCCTCGTAAGAGCTTGAAAACCTCGATCAGTTGACCGCGCAGAGAGAGAGAGAGAGAGAGAGAGAGAGAGAGAGAGAGAGTTACAAGGAGTTACAAGGAAAAGAAGTACCTCAAAAGGCCTTGCGGCCCATACCGAGGAGGTACCAATGGCAACGGGTGCCAGGGAAAATTTTGTCTTTCAACTATGCTAGCAGTAGTAGAAAACTGGATAGAAAAGTAGAAGGCTCTCTCCCCACCCTCCGCTCCCTCCCTGCCAGAGGCAGGTACGGAAAAAGGTTGAAGAAAATACCTTGACCCTGGAAAAGTAGCCAAGGAAATTTTACAGGAAAGTGGAGAATATATAAATAGCTCTATATTTAGCTTGCTCACAGAGACACCGAGCAAGCGAACTCCTGCAGAGTTTTCTGAGGTTTAATCTTAAACTATGAGTGTGTTCTGTACTTTGTCTAGCCTATTTTTAAACAGATTTACACTTTGACTGGAAACATCCTCTGAGGGAAGTTGGTTCCAGATATCAACTATTTTACAGGAAAAGAAATTTCCGCAGACTGAGGTCCTAAATGTCTTTACACACTCAAATAGTGTGCAAGATTTCGTCTAACCTTTTCTTGAACTGATCCACAGAGGAACTGTTCACAACTTCCGAAGGTAACCTGTTCCATGTGTCACAGATCTTATACGTAACGTAATTCCCACACACACTAGTCCTAAACCGTTTCAAATCCAACTTCCAACCATTGTTGCGAGTTGGGTTATCATTTAAACTAAACATACTTCTAAAATCGACATCGTTGAACCCTCGTAAGAGCTTGAAAACCTCGATCAGTTGACCGCGCAGCCTCCGAGTTTCAAGCGAAAACAAGTTCAGGGCGCGTAACCGTCGATTGTAGCCCATATGCCTAACAGAAGGGATTAACTTTGTGGCCCTCGCCTGCACTCGCTCCAGCCTCTCAATATCTTTCCTGAGGGTGGGCGACCAGAACTGCACAGCATACTCCAGGTACGGCCGAACAAGGGAATTGTACAGTGAGAGCACAATCTCCTTGTTGAGAGAGAGAGAGAGAGAGAGAGAGAGAGAGAGAGAGAGAGAGAGAGAGAGAGAGAGAGAGGAGAGAGAGAGTTACAAGGAGTTACAAGGAAAAGAAGTACCTCAAAAGGCCTTGCGGCCCATACCGAGGAGGTACCAATGGCAACGGGTGCCACGGAAAATTTTCTACACACTCAAAGAGTGTGCAAAATTTGGTCTAACCTTTTCTTGAACTGATCCACAGAGGAACTGTTCACAACTTCCGAAGGTAACCTGTTCCATGTGTCACAGATCTTATACGTAACGTAATTCCCACACACACTAGTCCTAAACCGTTTCAAATCCAACTTCCAACCATTGTTGCGAGTTGGGTTATCATTTAAACTAAACATACTTCTAAATCGACATCGTTGAACCCTCGTAAGAGCTTGAAAACCTCGATCAGTTGACCGCGCAGCCTCCGAGTTTCAAGCGAAAACAAGTTCAGGGCGCGTAACCGTCGATTGTAGCCCATATGCCTAACGGAAGGGATCAACTTTGTGGCCCTCGCCTGCACTCGCTCCAGCCTCTCAATATCTTTCCTGAGGGTGGGCGACCAGAACTGCACAGCATACTCCAGGTACGGCCGAACAAGGGAATTGTACAGTGAGAGCACAATCTCCTTGTTCCGAAACTGAAATTGCCTCCTGATATAACCCAATAGTTTCTGGGCTTTCTTTTCCACCTCTACACACTGTTTCGTAAACTTAAGGTCGCTGCTAATTAGCACACCCAAGTCCTTTTCTAAATCAGTCACCTCGATATTACTGCCAACATCGAGTAGTCCGACTTGGGATTGGCGTAGCCAATGTGCATCACTTTGCATTTACCCAAGTTAAACGGCATTTGCCATTTTTCGGACCACTCTCCTATCCTACCTAGGTCCGCACGCAGTTCCTCGATCGCTTCGGGCGTCCCAACATTGGCCCCAAGCTTGGTGTCATCAGCGAATTTGGCGATCCGACTGACGATGCCACCGTCGATATCATTTATGTAAATGGTAAACAACAGTGGCCCCAAAACCGAACCCTGAGGAACCCCACTAGTGACCGAGGCCCAACCCGAACTAGCCCCTTTAATTACCACCCTCTGCCGCCTATTCCTCAGCCAGTTTTCAATCCACCTACCTATTTCCCCACCGATACCCAGCGCGCGCACTTTCGCCATTAGCCGGCGGTGAGGTACCTTATCAAAGGCTTTCTGAAAGTCGAGATAAAGTATATCAATCGCCCTACTCTTATCGTACTCACTCAACATGACGTGGAAAAACTCGAGAGAGAGAGAGGAGAGAGAGAGAGGAGAAAGAGATAGAGGAGAGAGAGAGAGAGTTACAAGGAGTTACAAGGAAAAGAAGTTCCTCAAAAGGCCTTGCGGCCCATACCGAGGAGGTACCAATGGCAACGGGTGCCAGGGAAAATTTTGTAAAAGTTTATTTTTCTTTCAACTATCCTAGCAGTAGTAGAAAACTGGATGGAAAAGTAGAAGGCTCTCTCCCCACCCTCCGCTCCCTCCCTGCCAGAGGCAGGTACGGAAAAAGGTTGAAGAAAATACCTTGACCCTGGAAAAGTAGCCAAGGAAATTTTACAGGAAAGTGGAGAATATATAAATAGCTCTATATTTAGCTTGCTCACAGAGACACCGAGCAAGCGAACTCCTGCACAGTTTCCTGAGGTTTTAATCTTAAACTATGAGTGTGTTCAGTACTTTGTCTAGCCTATTTTTAAACAGATTTACACTTTGACTGGAAACAACCTCTGAGGGAAGTTGGTTCCAGATATTAACTATTTATAGGAAAAGAAATTTCCGCAGACTGAGGTCCTAAATGTCTTTACACACTCAAATAGTGTGCAAGATTTCGTCTAACCTTTTCTTGAACTGATCCACAGAGGAACTGTTCACAACTTCCGAAGGTAACCTGTTCCATGTGTCACAGATCTTATATGTAAAGTAATTCCCACACACACTAGTCCTAAACCGTTTCAAATCCAACTTCCAACCATTGTTGCGAGTTGGGTTATCATTTAAACTAAACATACTTCTAAAATCGACATCGTTGAACCCTCGTAAGAGCTTGAAAACCTCGATCAGTTGACCGCGCAGCCTCCGAGTTTCAAGCGAAAACAAGTCAGGGCGCGTAACCGTCGATTGTAGCCCATATGCCTAACGGAAGGGATTAACTTTGTGGCCCTCGCCTGCCTGCACTCGCTCCAGCCTCTCAATATCTTTCCTGAGGGTGGGCGACCAGAACTGCACAGCATACTCCAGGTACGGCCGAACAAGGGAATTGTACAGTGAGAGCACAATCTCCTTGTTCCGAAACTGAAATTGCCTCCTGATATAACCCAATAGTTTCTGGGCTTTCTTTTCCACCTCTACACACTGTTTCGTAAACTTAAGGTCGCTGCTAATTAGCACACCCAAGTCCTTTTCTAAATCAGTCACCTCGAGAGAGAGAGAGAGAGAGAGAGAGAGAGAGAGAGAGAGTTACAAGGAAAAGAAGTACCTCAAAAGGCCTTGCGGCCCACACCGAGGAGGTACCAATGGCAACGGGTGCCAGGGAAAATTTTGTCTTTCAAACTATGCTAGCAGTAGTAGAAAACTGGATAGAAAAGTAGAAGGCTCTCTCCCCACCCTCCGCTCCCTCCCTGCCAGAGGCAGGCACGGAAAAATGTTGAAGAAAATACCTTGACCCTGGAAAAGCAGCCAAGGAAATTTTACAGGAAAGTGGAGAATATATAAATAGCTCTATATTTAGCCTGCTCACAGAGACACCGAGCAAGCGAACTCCTGCAGAGTTTTCTGAGGTTTTAATCTTAAACTATGAGTGTGTTCTGTACTTTGTCTAGCCTATTTTTAAACAGATTTACACTTTGACTGGAAACATCCTCTGAGGGAAGTTGGTTCCAGATATCAACTATTTTACAGGAAAAGAAATTTCCGCAGACTGAGGTCCTAAATGTCTTTACACACTCAAATAGTGTGCAAGATTTCGTCTAACCTTTTCTTGAACTGATCCACAGAGGAACTGTTCACAACTTCCGAAGGTAACCTGTTCCATGTGTCACAGATCTTATACGTAACGTAATTCCCACACACACTAGTCCTAAACCGTTTCAAATCCAACTTCCAACCATTGTTGCGAGTTGGGTTATCATTTAAACTAAACATACTTCTAAAATCGACATCGTTGAACCCTCGTAAGAGCTTGAAAACCTCGATCAGTTGACCGCGCAGCCTCCGAGTTTCAAGCGAAAACAAGTTCAGGGCGCGTAACCGTCGATTGTAGCCCATATGCCTAACGGAAGGGATCAACTTTGTGGCCCTCGCCTGCACTCGCTCCAGCCTCTCAATATCTTTCCTGAGGGTGGGCGACCAGAACTGCACAGCATACTCCAGGTACGGCCGAACAAGGGAATTGTACAGTGAGAGCACAATCTCCTTGTTCCGAAACTGAAATTGCCTCCTGATATAACCCAATAGTTTCTGGGCTTTCTTTTCCATCTCTACACACTGTTTCGTAAACTTAAGGTCGCTGCTAATTAGCACACCCAAGTCCTTTTCTAAATCAGTCACCTCGATATTACTGCCCAACATCGAGTAGTCCGACTTGGGATTGGCGTAGCCAATGTGCATCACTTTGCATTTACCCAAGTTAAACGGCATTTGCCATTTTTCGGACCACTCTCCTATCCTACCTAGGTCCGCACGCAGTTCCTCGATCGCTTCGGGCGTCCCAACATTGGCCCCAAGCTTGGTGTCATCAGCGAATTTGGCGATCCGACTGACGATGCCACCGTCGATATCATTTATGTAAATGGTAAACAACAGTGGCCCCAAAACGGAACCCTGAGGAACCCCACTAGTGACCGAGGCCCAACCCGAACTAGCCCCTTTAATTACCACCCTCTGCCGCCTATTCCTTAGCCAGTTTTCAATCCACCTACCTATTTCCCCACCGATACCCAGCGCGCGCACTTTCGCCATTAGCCGGCGGTGAGGTACCTTATCAAAGGCTTTCTGAAAGTCGAGATAAAGTATATCAATCGCCCTACTCTTATCGTACTCACTCAACATGACGTGGAAAAACTCGAGCAAGTTGGTGAGACACGACCTATGCCGTCTAAACCCATGTTGGGAGTCCCCAAGCAGCTTGTAGGAATCCAAATGGTCAACGATTCTATCAGCTATTATCCTTTCTAATAATTTACCTACAACTGAAGTGAGACTAATAGGACGATAGTTCCCTGGACTTTCGTGATCCCCTTTCTTAAAGATAGGGGTCACGTTGGCCTCTCTCCAGTCACCAGGCACCTGGCCCATCTCCAACGATTTGTTGAAGACTGTAGCCAGGTGGGGAGCCACCTGGTCGCGCACTTCTCGCAAAACACTGGGGAGAAACTGGTCTGGCCCAGGAGCCTTAAACGCGCTCAGTTTGTCTATTCTATGAGCAACGACTGTCGCGGTACATCTAACACTATCCAGGTCAGCACCTTCGTGCCTCACAGCTGGCTCGGGGATGACGCGGGTATCCTCCCTGGTGAACACTCCCGCAAAGTACTCATTAAGCACCTTAGCGATGTCCGCGTCGGAGGTCCGCAGAACGCCGCTTCCGTCCTTTAAAGGACCTATCATGCTTCTAATGGGCTTTCTACTATTAACATAACTGAAGAACTCCTTAGGGTTCCCCTTGCAGAGAGAGGGAGAGAGAGAGAGAGAGAGAGAGTTACAAGGAGTTACAAGGAAAAGAAGTACCTCAAAAGGCCTTGCGGCCCATACCGAGGAGGTACCAATGGCAACGGGTGCCAGGGAAAATTTTGTCTTTCAAACTATGCTAGCAGTAGTAGAAAACTGGATAGAAAAGTAGAAGGCTCTCTCCCCACCCTCCGCTCCCTCCCTGCCAGAGGCAGGTACGGAAAAAGGTTGAAGAAAATACCTTGACCCTGGAAAAGTAGCCAGAGAGAGAGAGAGAGAGAGAGAGAGAGAGAGAGAGTTACAAGGAGTTACAAGGAAAAGAAGTACCTCAAAAGGCCTTGCGGCCCATACCGAGGAGGTACCAATGGCAACGGGTGCCAGGGAAAATTTTGTCTTTCAAACTATGCTAGCAGTAGTAGAAAACTGGATAGAAAAGTAGAAGGCTCTCTCCCCACCCTCCGCTCCCTCCCTGCCAGAGGCAGGTACGGAAAAAGGTTGAAGAAAATACCTTGACCCTGGAAAAGTAGCCAAGGAAATTTTACAGGAAAGTGGAGAATATATAAATAGCTCTATATTTAGCTTGCTCACAGAGACACCGAGCAAGCGAACTCCTGCAGAGTTTTCTGAGGTTTTAATCTTAAACTATGAGTGTGTTCTGTACTTTGTCTAGCCTATTTTTAAACAGATTTACACTTTGACTGGAAACATCCTCTGAGGGAAGTTGGTTCCAGATATCAACTATTTTACAGGAAAAGAAATTTCCGCAGACTGAGGTCCTAAATGTCTTTACACACTCAAATAGTGTGCAAGATTTCGTCTAACCTTTTCTTGAACTGATCCACAGAGGAACTGTTCACAACTTCCGAAGGTAACCTGTTCCATGTGTCACAGATCTTATACGTAACGTAATTCCCACACACACTAGTCCTAAACCGTTTCAAATCCAACTTCCAACCATTGTTGCGAGTTGGGTTATCATTTAAACTAAACATACTTCTAAAATCGACATCGTTGAAACCCTCGTAAGAGCTTGAAAACCTCGATCAGTTGACCGCGCAGCCTCCGAGTTTCAAGCGAAAAACAAGTTCAGGGCGCGTAACCGTCGATTGTAGCCCATATGCCTAACGGAAGGGATCAACTTTGTGGCCCTCGCCTGCACTCGCTCCAGCCTCTCAATATCTTTCCTGAGGGTGGGCGACCAGAACTGCACAGCATACTCCAGGTACGGCCGAACAAGGGAATTGTACAGTGAGAGCACAATCTCCTTGTTCCGAAACTGAAATTGCCTCCTGATATAACCCAATAGTTTCTGGGCTTTCTTTTCCATCTCTACACACTGTTTCGTAAACTTAAGGTCGCTGCTAATTAGCACACCCAAGTCCTTTTCTAAATCAGTCACCTCGATATTACTGCCCAACATCGAGTAGTCCGACTTGGGATTGGCGTAGCCAATGTGCATCACTTTGCATTTACCCAAGTTAAACGGCATTTGCCATTTTTCGGACCACTCTCCTATCCTACCTAGGTCCGCACGCAGTTCCTCGATCGCTTCGGGCGTCCCAACATTGGCCCCAAGCTTGGTGTCATCAGCGAATTTGGCGATCCGACTGACGATGCCACCGTCGATATCATTTATGTAAATGGTAAACAACAGTGGCCCCAAAACGGAACCCTGAGGAACCCCACTAGTGACCGAGGCCCAACCCGAACTAGCCCCTTTAATTACCACCCTCTGCCGCCTATTCCTTAGCCAGTTTTCAATCCACCTACCTATTTCCCCACCGATACCCAGCGCGCGCACTTTCGCCATTAGCCGGCGGTGAGGTACCTTATCAAAGGCTTTCTGAAAGTCGAGATAAAGTATATCAATCGCCCTACTCTTATCGTACTCACTCAACATGACGTGGAAAAACTCGAGCAAGTTGGTGAGACACGACCTATGCCGTCTAAACCCATGTTGGGAGTCCCCAAGCAGCTTGTAGGAATCCAAATGGTCAACGATTCTATCAGCTATTATCCTTTCTAATAATTTACCTACAACTGAAGTGAGACTAATAGGACGATAGTTCCCTGGACTTTCGTGATCCCCTTTCTTAAAGATAGGGGTCACGTTGGCCTCTCTCCAGTCACCAGGCACCTGGCCCATCTCCAACGATTTGTTGAAGACTGTAGCCAGGTGGGGAGCCACCTGGTCGCGCACTTCTCGCAAAACACTGGGGAGAAACTGGTCTGGCCCAGGAGCCTTAAACGCGCTCAGTTTGTCTATTCTATGAGCAACGACTGTCGCGGTACATCTAACACTATCCAGGTCAGCACCTTCGTGCCTCACAGCTGGCTCGGGGATGACGCGGGTATCCTCCCTGGTGAACACTCCCGCAAAGTACTCATTAAGCACCTTAGCGATGTCCGCGTCGGAGGTCCGCAGAACGCCGCTTCCGTCCTTTAAAGGACCTATCATGCTTCTAATAGGCTTTCTACTATTAACATAACTGAAGAACTCCTTAGGGTTCCTCTTGCAGAGGCTTGCCACCCGTAGTTCTTCGTTACGTTTCGCTAGCCTAACCTTCGCCTTCACTTCCCTACACAGGCGGACATACGCTTCAGTGTTCTCGTGGGAACGATTGGCCTTCGCCCTCCTATACACTACTTTCCTATTTCGGATAGCCGAAGCGATGCCACGATTGAACCACTTAGGCTGCGTTGAAGCAGGGGTGACCAGTTTTGAGGGTATGGCAGCAGACTGCAGCACCATAAACTCATCCCGGAATGCACTCCACACTCCCTCAACATCGCCGCCAACCTCTAACCCCATCTCTGCTACGCTATCCCTGAGGCTAACAAAGTTCGCCCGCCGGAGATCGAGCTTACTGCCTCTCGAGTTACTACGCTTCACCCGAGGGACGCACACACGGAACCTAATAATACCGTGATCACTCCCGCCCAACGATTCGTCAACGGTGAGGCCAGTGACGAGGTTGTCTTCGGTCGTGAATACTAAGTCTAGAACGCTTTCGCCTCGTGTAGGCTCGTTGACCCACTGAGTGAGGAAGTTCTCATCAGCAAAGTCAACTAGCCTCCTCCCTTCAGCATCGGCAGTCCTGTTTTCCCACTTTATGCCGCGACAGTTGAAGTCTCCTAAAACTACACACACCCTATCCCCTAGCAGGCTACTGAGTTCGGTGTACAGGGCTGTATCCTCCTCGAGGAGGAGATGCGGAGGTCTGTACACCAAGATTAACCTATAGTTCGTCCCTCCCACGTTCAGATCGACGCCAAGCAGCTCCCGTTCCGACCGGAACTGGCAGTCAACCGGACTCAACGTGTCTCTGACGTATATTAGTACCCCACCCCCCTCCCCACGGGTGCGGTCTTTGCGAAACATTCTATACCCGGGAATTTCGAACTCCCCAACGTAGTCCCTACGATCAGTATGAATCCAGGACTCGGTGATAGCAACGATATCCTGGTATTCTGATGCTAAGAGCGCCCGTAGCTCGCGAAACTTGTTCCTAATTGACCTAGCATTAAAAAGCATTGCACGGAGGGAGCCTTCCCTATTCTGACCGCCCCCTAGCACGACCCGTTTCCCGAACAGCCAAGGCTGTCGGGAGTTGAAGAGCCCCTCACTAACGAGGGGGCAACTTCCACAGGAGACTGAGCCCCCTCCAACGTAGGAGGAGGGTCACCCATCTGTACTTCGCCGCACCCTTCAGTCGAAGGTACGTCCGCCACCGGCTCATCCTCATCTCTCCCCGGTGGGGGCCCATCATCTCTCCCAGGACTCGACCTCACCATTCTGTATAGGTGCCGGTCGAGCAGCGCGCCTAGCACACCTTTACCCTTGTCATTGAGGTGGACACCATCCCTCTGGTAAAGGTCCCACCTACCCGAAAATGCATCGAAGGGGTCAATAAACTTCACGCCCAGCGGAACGCACAAGTCTTGTACCCTCTCGTTGATGCCAATGACCTTACTGAGCGAGTGGTCACTGACATTCATTCGCGGTAAAATACCCATTAACATTCCCCTGTCTGTCTTCAGTTTTAGATCATCCGCAAGAGACATGATCTCGGTGATGATCCCTTCTGTAAGACCTACCCCACCGCCTTTGAGGAACAGGTCATTGCCACCAGCGTGGACAACGATCGCAGTCCTCCGACTATCCACGCGCACCTTCTCTACCTCCTTCCTTAAGTGCGCCGTTCCCCGCCCAGGTAAGCACCTTACCTTCCTCCCATCCCGGTTTGCAGAAGCAAAGTACTTCTCCTGGCCCCTGATCTGCGAGTCCCCAATCAAAACGGTGTCTTCCTCCTTCGAGCACAGGAGACTAAAGCGGTTAGAGGTCTTGACAGGGGCAACTGGGGTCTCAGGCTTCGGCTTCGCAGCCTTCTTGCCCGAGACCTTTCGAAACCCGTCGCCACCCATACACGCAGTTACACCACCCGACCCACCCCGACAGGTAGCTACATCCTTCGGTTTCTTTGGGCCATCAGCAGGCCCCTTCCCACCCTTCTCTATCGATCCCTTCCCACCCTTCTCTATCAGCCCCTTCTTTGAGCCCTCCCTTTGTTCTTGATACTTAATCTTACAGTTTGAATCTGCTGGTGTGTTTTTAATTTGATCTTGTCCACTGGGTTGGATTTCCAGTGCTACGACCCTAGCTTCAAGCTTTTTTACTAATTCCTTTAGCTCTTTAACTTCCTTTTCGTGGTTGTCTCTAAGTTTACAAAACAAACATACACTAAGGGATGTGATATCGCTGATATTACCCTCTGGGAAGTCTACGCACCAATGATTAACTTTACATTTAAAGCATTCTGCTTTCAATTTAGCTGGCCCTGCCATATTTTCTCTTTTTTTTGTTTTTTCTGAATACTCTGAATAAGATAAAGCGTTCTAGCAATGAAAACTATCCAAAAACGTTATGACCAGTATATAAAAAAGGGGGGGGGGGGTGAATTAATCCCGCGCGTAGCCGCACCCGCCTTTTCGCAAGTGACGTTCATTCCTTCCAGAAGACTACACCTCTCCTGCTGCCGCACCGACCAAAGGTCTCCCCAGGGCCGGACCGTCCCAAACGTGTCGCAGCTACCAACTGACAAACACTCGCGACGCAAGCGTCACGGATTTTCCGCCAGGAGCGACAGCGAGATGCAGCCCCTTACTAAGTCTTACTAGTCACTCACAAGTGGGCCAGACTCTTAGAATCCAGTGTTCAAGGGATATCCCACCAGACCCAGAGGCTACGCCCGAGACTTTACGCTGGCCTGGCAGCCAGCTGGGCAGTAAAGCCCTCTCACCTCAGAGCAGTACAGCCAAGCACCATCAATTGGTCACCAAAGAACGGTCGCAGGGGGCTGGTCAAGCCATTACGCGTTAGGAATGGGCTTAACGGGGCACTAGCCACACTCCATTCATCGCGCCCCTACGCCTGGGACCCCTCCATCCCAGTCTCTCACAACCTACGAGCGTTAAATGGTGTTATTTATAGAGGTTCCAAAGCCTCTCTTCCCACGCATGAGGTAGCAGTAGGGTCCTAATAGTAAAAGAAGAGAAAAAGACTTAATACTAAAAGAAAAGTTTTTTTTTTTTTTTTTTTTTTTGCAGTGAGAGGAGAACAACCTTAACGTAATCTAAAAGGACAGAGTAGGGATGGGATGGGGTCCTAGTAACCCACGGGACGGGATTGTGCAAAATACTTTACCCGCCCTCCCGAAAGAGAGAGAGAACCTAAAGGAGCTGGCAGCCAGTTCCTCTAGAATCCCACGACTCGGGACCGGAGGGCTGTCACACCCCAAGTATAAAGTTTACTACATCCAGAAGAAATGTGCATAACCTTTATACCCCCTGCGGGGAGAGAGAGAGAGAGAGAGAGAGAGGAGAGAGAGAGAGAGAGAGAGTTACAAGGAGTTACAAGGAAAAGAAGTACCTCAAAAGGCCTTGCGGCCCATACCGAGGAGGTACCAATGGCAACGGGTGCCACGGAAAATTTTCTACACACTCAAAGAGTGTGCAAAATTTGGTCTAACCTTTTCTTGAACTGATCCACAGAGGAACTGTTCACAACTTCCGAAGGTAACCTGTTCCATGTGTCACAGATCTTATACGTAACGTAATTCCCACACACACTAGTCCTAAACCGTTTCAAATCCAACTTCCAACCATTGTTGCGAGTTGGGTTATCATTTAAACTAAACATACTTCTAAAATCGACATCGTTGAACCCTCGTAAGAGCTTGAAAACCTCGATCAGTTGACCGCGCAGCCTCCGAGTTTCAAGCGAAAACAAGTTCAGGGCGCGTAACCGTCGATTGTAGCCCATATGCCTAACGGAAGGGATCAACTTTGTGGCCCTCGCCTGCACTCGCTCCAGCCTCTCAATATCTTTCCTGAGGGTGGGCGACCAGAACTGCACAGCATACTCCAGGTACGGCCGAACAAGGGAATTGTACAGTGAGAGCACAATCTCCTTGTTCCGAAACTGAAATTGCCTCCTGATATAACCCAATAGTTTCTGGGCTTTCTTTTCCACCTCTACACACTGTTTCGTAAACTTAAGGTCGCTGCTAATTAGCACACCCAAGTCCTTTTCTAAATCAGTCACCTCGATATTACTGCCCAACATCGAGTAGTCCGACTTGGGATTGGCGTAGCCAATGTGCATCACTTTGCATTTACCCAAGTTAAACGGCATTTGCCATTTTTCGGACCACTCTCCTATCCTACCTAGGTCCGCACGCAGTTCCTCGATCGCTTCGGGCGTCCCAACATTGGCCCCAAGCTTGGTGTCATCAGCGAATTTGGCGATCCGACTGACGATGCCACCGTCGATATCATTTATGTAAATGGTAAACAACAGTGGCCCCAAAACGGAACCCTGAGGAACCCCACTAGTGACCGAGGCCCAACCCGAACTAGCCCCTTTAATTACCACCCTCTGCCGCCTATTCCTCAGCCAGTTTTCAATCCACCTACCTATTTCCCCACCGATACCCAGCGCGCGCACTTTCGCCATTAGCCGGCGGTGAGGTACCTTATCAAAGGCTTTCTGAAAGTCGAGATAAAGTATATCAATCGCCCTACTCTTATCGTACTCACTCAACATGACGTGGAAAAACTCGAGCAAGTTGGTGAGACACGACCTATGCCGTCTAAACCCATGTTGGGAGTCCCCAAGCAGCTTGTAGGAATCCAAATGGTCAACGATTCTATCAGCTATTATCCTTTCTAATAATTTACCTACAACTGAAGTGAGACTAATAGGACGATAGTTCCCTGGACTTTCGTGATCCCCTTTCTTAAAGATAGGGGTCACGTTGGCCTCCCTCCAGTCACCAGGCACCTGGCCCATCTCCAACGATTTGTTGAAGACTGTAGCCAGGTGGGGAGCCACCTGGTCGCGCACTTCTCGCAAAACACTGGGGAGAAACTGGTCTGGCCCAGGAGCCTTAAACGCGCTCAGTTTGTCTATTCTATGAGCAACGACTGTCGCGGTACATCTAACACTATCCAGGCCAGCACCTTCGTGCCTCACAGCTGGCTCGGGGATGACGCGGGTATCCTCCCTGGTGAACACTCCCGCAAAGTACTCATTAAGCACATTAGCGATGTCCGCGTCGGAGGTCCGCAGAACGCCGCTTCCGTCCTTTAAAGGACCTATCATGCTTCTAATGGGCTTTCTACTATTAACATAACTGAAGAACTCCTTAGGGTTCCCCTTGCAGAGGCTTGCCACCCGTAGTTCTTCGTTACGTTTCGCTAGCCTAACCTTCGCCTTCACTTCCCTACACAGGCGGACATACGCTTCAGTGTTCTCGTGGGAACGATTGGCCTTCGCCCTCCTATACGCTACTTTCCTATTTCGGATAGCCGAAGCGATGCCACAATTGAACCACTTAGGCTGCGTTGAAGCAGGGGTGACCGGTTTTGAGGGTATGGCAGCAGACTGCAGCACCATAAACTCATCCCGGAATGCACTCCACACTCCCTCAACATCGCCGCCAACCTCTAACCCCATCTCTCCTACGCTATCCCTGAGGCTAACAAAGTTCGCCCGCCGGAGATCGAGCTTACTGCCTCTCGAGTTACTACGCTTCACCCGAGGGACGCACACACGGAACCTAATAAGACTGTGATCACTCCCGCCCAACGATTCGTCAACGGTGAGGCCAGTGACGAGGTTGTCTTCGGTCGTGAACACTAAGTCCAGAACGCTTTCGCCTCGTGTAGGCTCGTTGACCCACTGAGTGAGGAAGTTCTCATCAGCAAAGTCAACTAGCCTCCTCCCTTCAGCATCGGCAGTCCTGTTTTCCCACTTTATGCCGCGACAGTTGAAGTCTCCTAAAACTACACACACCCTATCCCCTAGCAGGCTACTGAGTTCGGTGTACAGGGCTGTATCGAGAGAGAGAGAGAGAGAGAGAGAGAGAGAGAGAGAGAGAGAGAGAGAGAGAGAGAGAGAGAGAGAGAGTTACAAGGAAAAGAAGTACCTCAAAAGGCCTTGCGGCCCATACCGAGGAGGTACCAATGGCAACGGGTGCCAGGGAAAATTTTCTACACACTCAAATAGTGTGCAAGATTTGGTCTAACCTTTTCTTGAACTAATCCACCGAGGAACTATTCCTGTTATTAAAAGTTTATTTTTCTTTCAACTATCCTAGCAGTAGTAGAAAACTGGATAGAAAAGTAGAAGGCTCTCTCCCCACCCTCCGCTCCCTCCCTGCCTGCCAGAGGCAGGTACGGAAAAAGGTTGAAGAAAATACCTTGACCCTGGAAAAGTAGCCAAGGAAATTTTACAGGAAAGTGGAGAATATATAAATAGCTCTATATTTACCTTGCTCACAGAGACACCGTGCAAGCGAACTCCTGCAGAGTTTTCTTGTTTTAATCTTAAACTATCAACGTGTTAAAGTAATTCCCACATATACTAGTCCTAAATCGTTTCAAATCCAACTTCTAACCATTGTTGCGAGTTGGGTTATCATTTGAACTAAACATGCTTCTAAAATCGACATCTTTGAACCCGCGTCACATAAGCGTCGATTGTAGCCCATATGCCTAACGAAAGGGATTAACTTTGTGGCATTTTCGCCAGTTTCCAATCCACCTACCTACTTCCCCACCAATACCCAGCGCGCGCACTTCGGCCATTAGCCGGCGGTGAGGTACCTTATCAAAGGCCTTCTAATCAATCGCCCTACTCTTATCATACTCACTCAACATGACGTAGAAAAACTCGAGCATGATGGTGAGACACGACCTATGCCGTCTAAACCCATGTTGGAGTCCCCAAGTAGCTTGTAGGAATCCAAATGGTCAACAATCCTACTCGCTATTATTCCCTCTAAATATTTACCTACAACTGAAGTTAAATGGTGTTATTTATAGAGGTTCCAAGCCTCTCTTCCCACGCATGAGATAGCAGTAGCGTCCTAATCGTAACAGTAGAGAGAGAAAAAAAAAAAAAAAAAAAAAATACTAAAAGTTTTTCTTTGCAGTCAGAGGAGAACATTCCTAACCTAAGCTAAAAGGACAGAGTGGGATGGGAAGGGGTCCTAGTAACCCACGGGACAGGTTTGTATAACAGACTTCACCTGCCCTCCCGAAAGAGAGAGAACCTAAAGGAATTGGCAACCAATTTCTCTAGAATCCCACGACTCGGGACCGAGAGATGAGAGAGAGAGAGAGAGAGAGAGAGAGAGAGAGAGAGAGAGAGAGAGAGAGAGAGAGAGAGAGAGAGAGAGAGAGAGAGAGTTACAAGGAGGAGTTACAAGGAAAAGAAGTACCTCAAAAGGCCTTGCGGCCCATACCGAGGAGGTACCAATGGCAACGGGTGCCACGGAAAATTTTCTACACACTCAATAGTGTGCAAAATTTGGTACTAACCTTTTCTTGAACTGATCCACAGAGGAACTGTTCACAACTTCCGAAGGTAACCTGTTCCATGTGTCACAGATCTTATACGTAAAGTAATTCCCACACACACTAGTCCTAAACCGTTTCAAATCCAACTTCCAACCATTGTTGCGAGTTGGGTTATCATTTAAAACTAAACATACTTCTAAATCGACATCGTTGAACCCTCGTAAGAGCTTGAAAACCTCGATCAGTTGACCGCGCAGCCTCCGAGTTTCAAGCGAAAACAAGTCAGGCGCGTAATCGTCGATTGTAGCCCATATGCCTAACCGAAGGGATTAACTTTTGTGGCCCTCGCCTGCACTCGCTCCAGCCTCTCAATATCTTTCCTGAGGGTGGGCGACCAGAACTGCACAGCATACTCCAGGTACGGCCGAACAAGGGAATTGTACAGTGAGAGCACAATCTCCTTGTTCCGAAACTGAAATTGCCTCCTGATATAACCCAATAGTTTCTGGGCTTTCTTTTCCACCTCTACACACTGTTTCGTAAACTTAAGGTCGCTGCTAATTAGCACACCCAAGTCCTTTTCTAAATCAGTCACCTCGATATTACTGCCCAACATCGAGTAGTCCGACTTGGGATTGGCGTAGCCAATGTGCATCACTTTGCATTTACCCAAGTTAAACGGCATTTGCCATTTTTCGGACCACTCTCCTATCCTACCTAGGTCCGCACGCAGTTCCTCGATCGCTTCGGGCGTCCCAACATTGGCCCCAAGCTTGGTGTCATCAGCGAATTTGGCGATCCGACTGACGATGCCACCGTCGATATCATTTATGTAAATGGTAAAGAGAGAGAGAGAGAGAGAGAGAGAGAGAGAGAGAGAGAGAGAGAGAGAGAGA
>JAJOZX010000930.1:462500-550000 GCA_023014485.1 Bathynomus jamesi
GAAAGTACCGAAAATCGATATCACAGGGTCGACCAAACGAAAAGAAGGCCGTGGAAGGCCCAAACACATCACGTACTGAGGAAAATATTGACACGGTTTCATCTATGATATGCAGTCAAGAAGAACGGCCCAGCACCCACAAGTCCGTCAGAGAAATTTCAAAAACTACTATTATTTCTCGCTCTAGTGTTCGTCGTATAGTAAAAGATGAGCTGGGTCTTAAATGTTTTAAAGAGTCGAAGTTCACATAAGCTCTCTACATCAAATAAGCAAGCAAGAGTTGAAAAATGTCGTGCTCTGTTAGATCGATTCCCAGACAGACAAGTGTCGAAAATATGGTTCAACGACGAGAAGACCTTTACGGTTGCTTCAACAATAAAAACACAAAATGACCGAGTTTATGGAAGACAGGACAAAAAATCTATCAGTCTAGATCGACTTTGCAAGGAACGTCCGCATTTTTCTCAAAAAGTCATGGTTTCCATCTTTATTTCAAAGTTAGAGAAATTAAAGATTGTTTTTGTTGATCAAAATGCCAAAATCACTGCTGCTTATTACCAAGAAAAAATCCTTGATGCGGCAGTACTGCCGTCGATAAGGGAGAAGTCAAAGTTGCGAGCGTGCATTGATAGTGGAGAGCACATTCCCATAATCTTGGACTTAATTAGGTAACTTTATAGAAACAAAGTTTTTCTACCCGTGTCTGTATAACAGCAAATTACAAAATAATGATTACAGTTAGCAAAACTCTAACTTCACCACGAGATAGACCATGAAATTCTATACAGGACACATACTGTATATTGATTGTACAAATAAGATTTGATGAAGGTAACGTTATTTAAAATTTTTTTACTAATAAATTCGTGTTATAAATGGTGTTTTAGAACAACGCTTACAGTATTACCATATCGAATTAATTGTGAACGAAACCCATTTTTACCAAATTTATCGGTTCCATTTTTGATGAAGACAAACGAAAAGAAATGAAAAACGATAAAATTATATTCCTTTCTTTTATCATAGAGATTAATACACAATTTATATCGTCTATAAAAAAAAAAATTGAGATAAGCAAATAATAAATAGACTCAGTGGTGGTGGTAATTTTTAATCTATATCCAGGGATTGGGGATATCTCTTACTCGTATTAGTTATTGTCACCGAAATTTTGCTAAAAGTGGTTAAGTGATCTATATAGCTAAGTACCGGTACAGTATATTTAAAGGCGTCAGGGATATGACAAAGTTCAACAAAAGTATGAGTATTTTCATATTTGTGTAAATATAAATTAGGTAAATATGGAGAACAATTTTCAGGTTAAGAATACCTTTTCCTCGCTTATAAATTTTAATAAATAAATAAATGACAATCATTATTTAAACAACATCTTAGTACCTTTTTAAACAAACATTCATTAATATCTACAGAAGCTAAGGCTAACAAAGACTCTAAGATCCACTCTAAGGTTATCCCGAGAGAAAGAAGAGAGTAGGGGGTTAAAAGAAGAGAATAAAGGGATAAGTAAGTAGCAAAACCCATCATTCGTGGGCAGGGCCGTAGCCAGGGGGGGATAGGGAGATATCCCCCCCCCCGAAATTCTTCCCAAACTTAGAAATACATTCAGACAAAATACTTCTCTCTGCTTACTCCCCTTTCATGGAGCTCTTATTTTCTGGAATGGATTTACGTTTCCGACTCACCGAACTCCATAGCCAGGTACACCCGGCTCATCTGGTACCGTCCTGAGCCAGGCATCTAGTCATCTTTTGAAGACTTCAACTTTGACCCCTGTAACGTTTGAGAGGTCCTTTGAAAGCTGGTTAAAG
Organism: Bathynomus jamesi; assembly: GCA_023014485.1. Classification (NCBI taxonomy): domain Eukaryota; kingdom Metazoa; phylum Arthropoda; class Malacostraca; order Isopoda; family Cirolanidae; genus Bathynomus; species Bathynomus jamesi. Next base: position 464,330 of record JAJOZX010000930.1, read on the forward strand.
TGTCTTGGCTCCCTGACAACCAAGCTATTTCCCTTCAGTACTGAAGAGGTCCCTTGCTGACCCTTTAATTTGGGAACATTACACATTCTGCCTTCCCTATTTTCCAGTGTTGTTTGAATGGTAACTGGGTTTAGTTTGAGGTTTGGTAACAGTTTTTCGATCATTTTCCGTATGTAGATTATGATGCACCTCTCTTCTTCTTCTTCTTCTTCTTTCCAGGGAGTACAGATTTAGTTTACATAGTCTTTCCCAGTAGTTGAGTTCTTTGCAGCCATCAATCTTGGCCGTGATGTGTTTGAGTTTCTTCTAGTTTATTAGTTTCTTCCTTTTTATATGGGGACGTCAAAACTGAGCAATATTCAAGTGTTGGTATAATCAGTGTTTTTAGCAGGGAAATCATTACTGTCCTATCCCTTCTTTTGAACGTTCTTAATACCTGTCCCGCGACTCTTTTTGCTTTATTTATCGCTATCTGATTTTGTGTTTCGAATTTCGCATCATCGGTCATTATCATCCCCAGATCGATCGCTTTCGTGCTTCTCTGAATTTCCTGTCTATCTGGAGCATAATATGCAGTCTGTTTAAGTTCCCCTTTTCTACCATATCTCAAGAGCTGAAATTTCTCGGTGTTAAATGTCATGTTGTTGTCTTCTGACCATTTGTATATTTTGTTCGTGTCCCTCTGCAAGGCCTCCACTTCATTTACATCGCTGATTTTTCTGCTGATCTTTGTATCGTCTGTAAAGGATGTTACTATACTGTTGCTGTTTACTCTGCTGTACATCTATGCATCTATGTCAGGTATCGCTTTGTCACTTTTTGGGGTACTGAAAACTGATTCACACTCGGCTCTCAATGTTTCAGATATTTCTTTTGGATCGTCGGTTAGTTCATTATTTCTCTTCCTTAAGGGCCCAATAGCGGCGCGCGTTTTTTGTTTTCCTTTTCGCATAACTATAGAAGTATTTTGGATTTTTCTTTATTGCTTCGCTTCTACCGCCTTTTCCTCTTCCCTCTCTGTATAGTCCTTAATCAGGGCTCGTATTTCCCTATCGATGCCCTTCTGTCTTTCTTGTATTACTTTCCTGGCATTATCTCCGCAGTTGGCTAACTTCGCCTTCACTCTTTCTTTTGCCTCTCCAACCAGCTCCTCTTTCTTTTTGGCTGTGATTTCGGAGCATATTTTTCTAAATTTCTCAGCGTTTTTTCTTCCAAGGTTGTTAGCATTTCTTCAGTTGTTTTATTCTCTAAAACTGTTCTCCACTCTATTTGGGCCATGTGCGATCTGATTGCTTCTCAATTTATAGTCTTGGAGCTAAAGTTAAAGGCCCCAAATTTGCTTCTTTCCTTAATATGTGTATTGTCTTTTAATGTTGTCGTCATATTTGTTGATATCTCGATTAAGTTGTGGTCTGAGGTAATGGTTGGGGCTACTTTTAAATCAGCAATCGTGTTAATAGTAAATACCAGATCCAGGAAGTTATTTTTTCTGGTATTTTCTGTTATCTCCTGTGTCAGCATAAACTCATTTGTGAAAGCCATCAACATTTTTGCTTGCTCCTGGTCTTCTCTTGTGTACCCCTTGTCCTGGTGTGTGTGTGTGTGTGTGTATGTAATATTATATATATATATATATATATATATATATATATATATATATATATATACAGGGTTTACATAAAGTCAGGATCTATTTTTGTGAAGCACTTGGAAATTATATGGAATTCAATCATAAAATGATAAAGTGGTAACATTTATTAAATAATTAAGAGTAGGATTCGACGTGACGCCCATCAGTATCCCTGCACAGCTCAAATCGTTCCGCAGCATTTCTAAACACATTCTGGAGCATTTGCGGGGTTATGTTATCTGCAGCAGTTCGTATACGTAAGTTTTCAAGACTCGTAATCTTCGTCTGATAGACGTGCGATTTGATAAAGCCCCATGCAAAGGAATCTAAAGTGGTTAAATCTGGTGATCTCGCTGGCCAAGGTCTGTTGCTTCCGCGTCCGATCTAGCGATTTGGAAAACGTCCATTTAGATAATCCTGAACAATTTTGGCATAGTGACAAGGAGCACCATCATGTTGATAGACGACGGGGATAGGATTGTTAGTACCGTCGTCTATCAACATGATGGTGATCCTTGTCACTATGCCAAAATTGTTCAGGATTATCTAAATGGACGTTTTCCAAATCGCTAGATCGGACGCGGAAGCAACAGACCTTGGCCAGCGAGATCACCAGATTTAACCCCTTTAGATTTCTTTGCATGGGGCTTTATCAAATCGCACGTCTATCAGACGAAGATTACGAGTCTTGAAAACTTACGTACACGTATACGAACTGCTGCAGATAACATAACCCCGCAAATACTGCAGAATGTGTTTAGAAATGCTGCGGAACGATTTGAGCTGTGCAGGGATACTGATGGGCGTCACGTCGAATCCTACTCTTAATTATTTAATAAATGTTACCACTTTATCATTTTATGATTGAATTCCATATAATTTCCAAGTGCTTCACAAAAATAGATCCTGACTTTATGTACACCCTGTATATTCCTATCCACCTTTTTGTATTTTATAAATGTGAAGTTAAATTCTCCGCAGATCATTATATTGGGGGATGGAGGGTTTATGGCCTTTATTAGCTTTCTAATGTCATCAATGGCCTCCGAGAATTTTTCGGTTGGGGTGTTTGAAGGTCTATAGATGACTATTAGTATCACGTTTAGTTTTTCTATTTCACTGCTTGGAGTTCCACAAAGCTGTTTGATTTACTTATTATCGTCTCTGTCATATGACCTTTATATATATATATATATATATATATATATAATATATATATATATATATTATATATATATATATATATATATATATATATATAATATAATTATATATATATATATATAGTACAGCCACCTTTACGTCTCGTTGTTCTATTCGCTCATAGTAAGTTGAAGCCCTCTATATTTATCTCTTTCTTATCAATACAATGTTCGCAGTTTTTACAATTTTCTTGGCAATTCTTAAGATGAGTTTCTGTGAGGCATGCGATGTCCGCCCTTGTTTCGTCCATAAATCCTTTCAGGTACGAAACTTTGTAGAATGATTGGTTTGGTCTTATTCCTTGAATATTAACCAGAACAGTATTTATGTTCTTTGCTTTTCGTTGCCCCGTGTGCATTTTAAGTTCGTTTTCCTTCGGTATCGCATGTTTCGTCGCCCTATGATCCTCCGAGAGATCCGTTTCCGCCTACCTGTTCTGGTAGCTTCTTGCCCGGAAGTGGTTTGGCTCGGGGGTTTCCAACTGTGTCAACTGCATCCGTTGGATGACATTTCGCAGCCGTATCGTGTCTGCGATGTTGAAAAAAATTTTTTGTTCATGTATTGTGTTCCTATTGTTATTGTTATTCCTATTATCATTTAAACTTTGTCCTCTGTTCTTTGGGTCCGTCAGATGTTGATAGTAGCATTTTTCTCCCGTATTTGCGGGTTCCATATTTGGCGTAAGTCCTGCAAATGTCCGGGTGATAGAATTTGCATCTCTCTCAAAACTTACAATCCATTATTATATAGGGTGATCCAGAGAAATGGGACCCAAAAGAAACCCCTGTAACTCTTAAAGTATAAGTCCTTTTATAAAATCATACGCATCATTCGAAAGAGGATAGTTACAAGTTTGTACAGGATTGTATAGGTTTTGACAATACAAGACAAGATATAAAACAAAATAAAAGTGTTAGTTAAAACTAACCCTTCAAGATGACTGCATGGACTGTGGAACAGCTGCGTTTCATAACTGAGCAATATTATGAGCATGGAAGAAGTGTAGTTTCAGCTCAAAGATCTTTCAAGACAAATTTTCAGATGTCAAAATCACCTTCTAAGAAAGTAATCCGTCGGTGTGTCAGAAATTTTTCCCTAACTGGCAGCATTGGAAAAAGAAAACCAACTGGAAGAGTCCGCACAGCAAGGATATACGAGATCATTAACAGAACTCATGAAATTGTACAGGATAATCCTAACATAAGCATCAGACGTGCTTCTCAGCTGTTAGGAGTTGGATATGGAACAACAACACCGTATATTCAAGCAAAATTTAATGCTCTTTCCATAAAAATTCAAACAGTGCAACAACTAAACGATGGAGATTTCGCACGAAGACGACAATTCTGTCAATGGATCCAACAGAAGGTAAATGACACCACCAATTTTCTAGCAACTTTGATTTTGTCAGACGAAGCCCATTTTCACTTGAATGGAACTGTAAACAAACAAAATTGTCGTTTCTGGGCAACAGAAAATCCATTGAATATTACCGAAGTCCCGTTGCATAGTCAGCGTGTAACTGTTTGGTGTGGTCTTACTGCATCTCAGATCATAGGGCCGTACTTTTTCGAGGATTCCACCGGAAACTCGGTCACTGTAAATGGTGATCGCTACGAAAAAATGTTGACCGATTTCCTTATTCCTAAATTAAGAGATCTTTGTCTAGAAAACCACTGGTTCCAACAAGACGGAGCTACCTGCCATACCACGAGGAACTGCATGGCAGTTTTGCGTCAAACGTTTCCAGGCGAGTTAATCTCAAGATTTGGAGACGTTGAATGGCCCGCAAGGTCTCCGGATTTTTCTCCCTTAGATTATTATCTCTGGGGATATTTAAAGAGTAGGGTCTACAGAAATAACCCAACGACCTTGCAAGAATTGAAGGCCGCCATCACAAATGAGATACAGGCCATACCACCGCACACTCTTGCAAAAGTGATGCAGAACTTACGAGCGAGAACACTGGAATGCTTGGCAACTAATGGAGCACATTTGAAAGGAGTCATTTTTAAAAAATAAATATTTCATAATAAACTTGTAACTCTACTCTTTCGAATGATATATAGTTTTTATGAAAGGAATTAAATATTAAGAATATTTGCTTTTTTTTATGGGTCCCATTTATCTGGATCACCCAGTAGAAGAAATTGCATATTGGGGGATGTTCATACGTACATTGTCCTCTTTCAAAACCGCAATTATCTTTTATATAATATCGGCATATAATTCCTTCCCCATATTTACTCGTGGCTTGTGTTTTTCGCTCCTTACTGGGGGACAGTTTCACTCCGTTTTCTTGATTGCCCTCTCGTCTTTTCCTATTCGCGTTATGTCCTTCGTTGCCCTTATACTATCTGTTGTCTTTATACTCTCTTTCGCCCGCATGGTTTCGGCCTCGTTGCGTGACGGAATTTAATTTTTTGACGGTATTTGATATTACTTGCGGGTCTTACTTTAATCAAATTTGTGGTACTTGAGAGTGGACTAGTTCTTAGCCCTTTCGCTATTAACTTATGAAAACCAATGAACGTCCCTTCCAGCCACGTTTGCAGAATTAAAATCGCAATTCAACCGGGAAGTTCTGAAATGGAGTTAAATACAATCATGGACTCTGAACTACGCTGGCTGGCAATCCATTCAACAAATTAACCGTACGATTTAAGAAAAAATGTTTAGTTTCATTAGAATTAAAATGTTTACTCGCTATTTTGAGTCCTTTACCGCGAGTTCTATCCGCATTTCTGACGGGGAAATATTTTTCGGCGTCGACATTATCAAAACCTTTAATCATTTTAAATACCCGCATTAAATCTCGAATTCGCCGCCTTTTTACGAGTGAGAATAAATTTAACGATGAAACAGAATGAATTTGTTTTCAGTGTTATAACTGCACTTAAATAAGATGGAAGGGGAAAAGGAAATATTACACTTTTTCTCGATATTACGCGCATTTGATGTCCACAGTAAGTGTACGCAAACGCATTTCACTTTCCATTCAAAAGGAAAAGGAAGTCGAAAGCGGTCTACCGATGAGGCAATGTCCTTTGTAAGGAAACAAAAGGTACTGGCCTCAACTAAACCGACCAGTCACTCGCGCAAACACGAAAAAAAAAATTCCATGTACGAATCAATTTCCTTACGAATGAAAGCTTCAGAGAGAAAATATGGATACCCTTACAACATCCCACACCCCAAGGGCCGCCGAGAGCTGCCACGGGCCCCGGAGAAGGATTAGTATATGGGCCCCCTCGTTTACTCAGTATTTTATTATGAATGCTTTTTGTGTACGTAACGAGCAAACTGATTATATGTCCGAGTTACTATTCAAAACATACAGTATGAATAAACAACTCGGAAGAAAATGACCATTTTATTTTTCGAATCAATTATATTAATTCTATCACCATACAATTTACAAATGCGGTACCAGTCCACGCAGGCAAGACAATTGTTTACTGCAGGATTTTCATAATTAGAAGCGTACTTCCTTTGCCTTCTCTCTAGCAAAGTGGTAAATGATTCTGATGAAATTTAAAGTACGGGCTAACTGGCTTTCAATTACAATGGTTCCCAGATCTGTTAGTCGGTCTTGGGCATTGGTGGACCGCAGATATTTTTTTTGTTTGTTTCATTTTGACTATGATAATCTCTATAAAATGTATGCTCATTAATTATATTTCCTCTCTGTTATTTAATCAATTGCTTTATTAATACAGTATTTTTAAATTTTACCCCCCCCCTCTTTCCGGGCCCAGGGGATTTTTCCACGGTATCCCCACCCTCTCGGTGGGCTTGGGCGCACACACACACACACACACACACGATCTTCGTATAGATTTTTTTCCGAAGAATTTCGGCAGAGGCCTCTCCCCCCACCGTGAAATCTGGAGGACGATTTCTGCTCGCTGGGAAAGAGTGGGGGAGTGGGGGGGGACGAGGCGCATGAATCTCGCATTGTATAATTATAAAATAACTTCTCAAATTTATTTATTTATTGTGGAGGAAAATATTTTCCACAGTTAACGATCATTTATCGATTAATAATATCTATAACACTTTGCTCTACGTACCTATTTTTAGCGTTCCATTTAATTCGATTAACCGCTTTTCCCGGCCCTCTCGCCCTGCCCACCCCAACACGCATCAAATAATTCCTATTCCTTTTCCACCTCATTCTTCTTCTGAATAAACAAAACCTTTCCTTTCACACTTTCTTTCTTTCTTTCCGGTTTGTGGAAGGAAGTATGGTCATTTTCCTTTTCGGAAAAACGGGTGAACAGAAGTCAAGGTGACATGATCGACTTGTTAACGTCTTAAACGTAAAAACCGACTGAAACGAACCCCAAAAATGACCAACTGCAACAAGCTGTATAGTTGTGTAAGTAATATCAGTATAGGGGCAAAGGGAATAAAGCTACAATGACAATTACAAGCGCAACTTTCCAGCCTACACTAACACCTAATGAAGACCTTAGTATAGGTGAAAAGATTATGCTTGTAATAAATCCATTTCTTATTGTGGCTTTATATACTCGTGTGTGTGTGTGTGTGTGTGTGTGTGTGTGTGTACACACACAGACACGAGTATGCCGTGGTTCGGATCCCACGTAAAGCTGTAGGTCCCCTCCGTCATATGACCTTAGATGTTGCGAAGGAGGTTAAACAAACCCAATTAAAAAAAAAATATATATATATATATGCACTTAAAAAGGAAATCGTTCCAATGTACACGTAGGGGATACAATAAATACGTAAACACACACGCAATCACTATCTTGTAGCCTTTCCAGTCTACGTCGTGGCCACGTCGCAACACTATTTCCCATTAAATCAGCAAAGTTAAGCGACTTTGGGCCTGTTCAATAGTTGGATGGGCAACCATCCTCCGCGTTACGATGCTGCATCGAGCCGTAGATGGTTCGAATTCCACGTAATGATGTAGGTATCCTCCGTCATGTGACCTTCGCTGTTTCGAAGATGAATCCCAAACATTATTACTGTAGTTTTTCCCTACGTTTCATGAAGGGCTTCGACGCGTTGCGGCATCGATGTTATCAGATATGAATGACGCCGCGTTCCACACTTTGCCAAAGTCGAGTCGATACTTGCTTTAAATTGAATAAAGACGTGGAAGGAGATTTTGTTTTCCGCACTGGCGATCGAGAGGGATTCAAAAAGTGATCAATACGACTCATTTCTCGGATGGTCGAAATCCAAGGAAGAACAAATGTATACGACCACAAAATTCTAACTATATATTGCTCGTAATTAGGTGGTAAAATCTTGCGTCTGTGATGTCTATGATTTTCAAGGTATGTAAGTATGAGGAGATTAAGGCCACAGAAATAATGATTCCTTTGATTTCCTCTATGAAGCCATTTAAATTACATTAAGCATCGGCCAAAAATTTTACTTTTTACGGCTACTACACGCGAGTCGTAACACCACACACGCCTATTCAGTATTTCCAATATGTATTAAATTCGAATTAACAGTTAACCGCAAACTGCAGTTCCTCGACACTTACTTATAATAATTTTTTTAGTTATACTTTTTACTTACAGTACATGAAAATAGTAGAAAAAGCTATCTAATAATATTTCTTTTCCAACAAATCACCCCAGAGCACAAACATTACATTACATTTGAAAAACATGGAGCCACTCGGGCTTATCGAGGTTATCTAAGTCATAAGCTATATTTAATAACGATAAAATTTTGCAAAATATCAATATCGAGTCAGCCAATCAACGCAAAACCATTTACAGAGCCATCAAATTAGCCTACATAAATGAAGCTAAAAATACACACAATTTACGCAATTTATAAACTCTCATTCATGAAAGCGTCCAACTTTTTCTTAAAATTAACTAAGGAACTACTATTTACACCATCATATGGTAAGTCATTCCAAAAATCTATTACTCTATGACGAGTATTTTTGTAGATCAAGTCTGCGAGTTTGTTTTCTGATTTTCATTTTATGCCCTCGAGTTTTTCCATCAGACTCTAATCAGAAAAACTTACATCCAAATTGTCTAAACCTGAAAATATTTTGAACATCTGTATCGTATCTCCCCTCAAACAACGTCTCTTAAAACTAGACATGGCCAGTTTATTTAATCTTTCCCCGTATTCCAATCTTCTTAGGTTAAAGATAAGCTTGGTTGCACACCTTGCACACCTTCAAGCATATCACTATCATGTCTATGGGGAGGGGACCAGGTTTGAATGCAATATTCTAACTGAGGTCTAACATAAGAATTATATAATTTACGGATAATATCCTTACTCTTGTAACTAACGTTTCTCTTAATAATACTGAGCATTTTATTTGCCTTATTTCTAGCCTCTAAGCACTGTTTAGAAAATTTTAGATTACTACGAGGGTTGTTCAAAAAGTAAGTTTACAAGGCGTTTTGAAGAAATTGTTTTATTACAAGTATTTCAACAACTTATTACTACTTTTCTACACAATCACCAAATAGATTCAAACGTTTGTCGTAGCGTGGGACAAGCTTTCCGATGCCGGTCGAGTAAAATGTACGGTCCTTAGTTTTTAATCAGTTTCGTACGGCCGCTTCTGCATCAGGGTCGTTTTGAAATTGTTTACCTCCGTGGTGTTCCTTTAGGGCTAGAAACAAATGAAAGTCGTTTGGTGCAAGGTCAGGACTATGGAGGGGATGATCCATGACTTCCAGGGTTGGCAAAAACCCAACTGGTTTTTTGCTGGGTTTTTGGGACTCCAAAAGTTGGCGTGTTTGATTTGCAGTGTGAGGGCGTGCAATGTCATGCAAGAACACCACACCTGCAGTAAGCAACTCGGGACTTTTCTTCTGATAGCCGTGCAGAGTCACTGTAAAGTTTTACAAGAGGAAGTGGCATTTATTGTTGTCCCTTTTTGCATGAATTCAACATGCAAAACGCCTTGATGGTCTCAAAAAATCGTTGCCATCACCTTACTAGCTGATGGTGCAATCTTGAACTTTTTGGTTCGTGGTGACCTCGGATGTTTCCCCTTGCCACACATGCTTAACAAAATAGTGTACTACCAACAACATTATTGTACTATGCATAATGCATCGGTAATTAACCTTGTAAACTTACTTTAACAACCCTCGTACTAACTATAACATTGAACAACAATTTTTAACTTTTATCCTGTCTCAGCAACAAAGTTGGTCTATATGAAGTCGACACTGCTGATTCCGAAAATGTTATTCATTTTGGGGTATCACGCATAGTTTCCATGACATCTTAAAAATTATTATACAATTATTGTATATAATATGTATAATTTTGTATATTGGATATAATTAATTATTATACAAAATATTAACATCACACATACCATAAGAGAAGCAATACACACGACGTAATAAGACAAACATCACATATGGTCAGAGTTGCGAGATAATAAAATAAATTAACAGCTTTTACAACAAAAGCTGGAAATGTTTTCCCAAAACAAAAACTGGAAATTTCTCAAAAACTAAATGTAATAAGAAAATAATAAGACCATTTTCGTAATCAACGTTAAAAACTCTATAATAATGACATAAAACTTTTCCTGAGACAAAATCATTGTTGAAGAGTGTAATATCAAGATCTTTTTTCTGTCGAACATCATCCAACCAATTTCCTTGCAGCTCATAACTGAAGTTTTCATTATTTCTACCAAAATGGATGACTGCATTTTTGAACATTGAACTCCATCTGTCATTTACTAGCCCAGGCAACTAATCTATCAAGATCTTTTTGCAGTTTTCAAGAATTTTCTATATTTGTAACTGGAGCAACTACAAGGGCCACTCAATATATTTTGCCCCACCTTTTTTTTTTTCTTTCCAAGTTTCCTTGTAAGTTCCAGAAATTTTGTACACGAGTAGTTACATACCTTTTATACAAGTTTTTATTTTTCCACACAGTCTCCATCCTCTTCTACGGCTTTCCTCCACCTCGAAACAAGGGCCTTTATTCCTTGTTGGTAAAAGTCCGCTGGGTTCCGCTGGAGCCACCTCTTAACCTCCTCAAGAACCTCATCGTCACTCTGAAACTTTCTTCTACGAATAGCATCTTTCATTGACCCAAACAAATGGAAGTCTGAAGGTGCCAGATCCGGGCTGTATGGAGGGTGGGGTAACACGGTCAAGCGCATTCTTGTGATGGACTCTCTTGTTTGCAAACTGTTGTGTGGTGTTGCGTTATCGTGCAAAAGAAGGACATCTTCCAGTTTTCTCTCCGGTCGAATTCGCTTTATACGTCTCTGTAGGGTAGCAATATATGCTTCTGAGTTGATTGTTTGTCCTTTCTTCATAATGTCCACCAGAATCACCCCTTTCATGTCCCAGAAGATGGTGGCCATAACCTTTCCTGCAGAGGGAGCCATTTTGAAACTTTTCTTGCGTGGGGAGTCTACGTGATGCCATTCCACGGATTGGCGTTTTGTTTCAGGTTCAAGGTCGTGTACCAAAGTCTCATACCCAGTCACAATTTGTGAAAGGAAGTCATCCCCTTCTGTCTCGTATCGAACCAACGACTCGGAAGCAATTTCTTCTCTTTGGGCTTTGTGATCTTCAGTCAGTTCGCGAGGAACAAACCGTGAACACACTTTTGAGTATCCCAGTTGCTGAATTATCGTATTCACAATTCCTTCACTAATTCCTAGTTCCAGTGATAGCTCCTTGTATGTGACGCGCCGATTTGATCGAATGATGCTGTTAGCACGTTGCACAGTGTGAGATGTCACAATCGATGCCGAGCGACCGCTGCGTGGCTCATCATCGAGGCTGGGTCTCCCTCTCTCCGATGATCTCACACGTTTAAACCAGCGTCGAAATGTGCTTCGATCAACAGCAGCATCTCCGTAAACGTTTTGTAGACGTTTGTGAATATTTCCAACTGTTTCCTTCTCTGCGGTTAAGAACTCGATAACAGCTCTCTGTTTACGACGCACATCACTGTCAGACGCCATTTTCGAAACTGTGCTAACCATCGGTTTTATACAAGCGCGTTTAAAAGCGGTTTTATACATACAAGGAGGGGGAGGTTCAAACCGGAAAAATCCGGTTATGTTAAGCGCAGAAAGTTCAAACTTACGGCCCAAAAGACATTTCAGCCCCATGGCCTATTGTTTAGCTAAGAAAAAAGGGTGGGGCAAAATATATTGAGTGGCCCAAGTACTTTTGTATCATCTGCAAATTTAGAAACTTTACTACCTACTTCCTTCTCTAGATCATTTAGATATAAAAATAAAGAGTAATGGACCTAACACCAAACTTTCTCCCACCCAGATTCACGACTATTTAGAATTACTGTCTGTTCTCTGTCTTCTAACTATTTTTCAACATAATTTATAACTGCCCCCCCGATATCCCATAATCTTTTAATTTATATTACTGTTCAAGTTATCTCTTACTTTTAATACACAAGACATGAATGAATGAATGAGGCAAAATGTTGGAAAAGCAAGAAACGGGTGAGTTTTTCGTAGTGGAAACAAATGCAAAAAGCATATTTTGTCTAATTTACTTTCCTAAACACGTCAATTTATATAAAGTCTTTCACTAAACAATGAAAATCAATTTGAAAAACTCTGAAATGCAGACCTCTTTGGAGCAAATATTAAAGAAAGATATTTAAAGTAATGAAGTGATGCTTTTCACATTTTACCAATAATAATTTTCAACCCGAGTATTTAAATTATAAACTGACGCATTCACAAATAACGCGTCCATTTATTTGTCAGGTACCTCTCACGACGAATAAAACAAAATAAAGCATTTCTCGTGACTTACATAAAGGTATCACGTTCCTAGTAAGTATTGATAGTGGGGTCAACGAGAAAGGCCTATACCCATACTCGCTGTCTTCGATACTATGAGTAGAAAAATAGGACATTTCTTCCATTATGAAGGCTAGTTTGAGCAGTGTTCATTTCAAACAAAATCATCCACTCAATTCACACCAAAAACATTCACATTTAAAAAAAAACTAAAATAAAAATACTTAATTCTAATATTAAAACATTATATGAAATAATAAAGTTCCTAGCAATAAAAATTCCAATTCATTAATTCTAGTTGGCAGTTCAATGTCATTTTTAAGTTGAAGGAAAATGGGTCAAAGGCAAATTGCGTGTTTACATATCGAGATATTGTGGCAATTTTTCGTTAAGGAAATCACTAAGTTTTGATCCCTTTAAAAATGTGTTCATTCCTTAACTTCATACATAGGTTTGGCAAACAAACGATACTATATTATCAGAGTCAAATCAGAAGTTATTCGAGTCCTCTTTTTTTAAATTTAAGGGCTTTGATCGATCAAATAATGCCTTTCACACCCATGAAAATGAGAGAGAGAATGCCAACTTTAAACTATTTGATCTGTACCAAATTGCCATTTACGAATGTGAACAGAAATTCAATTTAACTCTTCCCTCCAAATTATGTAGTTTTTTTTAGTACTCGGGGAAAACATTTCTCCACAATTCTACCGAAGCAGTCGAGAGACTAAGAACCCTTCATTGCACTTACCTCTTGCAGGTACTTTTTGTCCACGGCCATTTTGTTCGCTTGCAGCATCCTGACTGCGTTTTTGGCCCCTTCCATGCAACGACATTCCACGTGCAGGCGATGGATCAATTCTTCGATCCTCACTTCCACCGGTGTCTCCAGATTGTACGTGTCCGCCGAGTCGCCTACCAAAAAACGAACGTCTTAACCATCGGATTAACCACATTCCGTCGACGCGATACTTACCGATAAGTTATTTGGGAGGATTAGGTTAGGAATTATTTGCGTCGTTGAAATGAATATAAGTATAACCAAATTGCCTCACCTCACACCAATTAAACCCAACCCATTAAATTTAAGCAACCAACTAGATATACTAGTACCTTTTATTAACTCGTAAAAGACCGTCAGAATCAATCTTGATCAAACTTCAAATCAAATACTTGACTACCAAACGAAATTAATAAAAAAAAACCTGATTAAACGCACGCCGACAATCAGACAAAAAAAAAAGCAGTCTCGAAGTACAAGCGGGATCCTAATTAGTAGTTTTACCATTTCTTCTGAATACGAATATGCCTTTATATAAGACACGACAGTTCATACGACAAATGATAATGCGTGGTTAACTTTCGCGTGGATTATTAAGAATGAAGAAAAAATTGCCATGTTAGATTTTCAACATTTTTAATTTGAATCATTCACAGCAAACCAAAATGCAAGATTAAGAATATTTATTTCAATTACATTACTCTGAAATGAACTAAAAAGCAACAAAACTGGTTCGCCCACGAATGAATAAATTACAGGTAGTTAAGGTATTAAAGCTTTCGCAAAGTGCCATAAAATACTTCATCCCTAAACTTACACTCGAGAGGGGGGAAAAATACAGAAGGTTCACAAATATCAAAAAATGATGGATGATATTTTTAAAATCTAGGCATTTTTCTTTATAAATTTACGACGGCGACGACAAAGGTGACCATCAGTCAATGAACAAAAAGGAAAGTGAAGCTCTTCAACCTTAATCCCTAAATAACGCCTTCGATAACTATTAACAACACATGAGAATAAAAACCCACTCTAATAGACAGAGTTTATTTCCACGACAGTTTCGACGCCCACTGGCATCCTCCTCGGGTGGATACAGAAACACAAATGAAACAAAACAAGAGGGAAAAACAGTTCAGGGATCGACCGTTAAGAAATTCGCACCTAGGTTGGATTCCATTCTCTCGAGACAGGAGGGCATTTCATTAAGTACATTCGCACAAATTTTAAAACTATCTTCCTGTTCTAAACATACAGATTCTATTATTTTTACATAATTATTACATTTATAATTAAATTTATTACATTTAATATTGCATAATTATTAATTACAGAAATTATAAATTTATTATTACATTGGTTATTACATTGTTGTTTATTATACAGAAATTATAAACCGAAAAACGAATGAAAAAGGCGATTAGGAAATAATCCAGAGACCATTGAGAAATTCGCACCTAGGTTAGATATCGTTCTCCCGAAACCAGAAGGGCATTTTTATTACAGGGTCAGCTTATAACTACATTTCCACAAATTAAAAATATCTTCTTGTTCTATACATACAGATCCTAATGTTTGACATAATTACTGCATATATTTATTTCCACATTAATTACTTCCATTATTACATTTACTAAAAGCGAGTAAGGAAACATTCCAATCCAGAGACATTTAAGAAATTCACACTTAGGTACGAACACGTTCCCACGACTCCGTAAGGGATTTATTGACCAAGAATCTCATTAAAGGGTCTAACTTATAAGTACCTTCGCACAAATTAAAATTATCTACTTTTTCTATACACACAGATTCTATTATTTTTCTTTAAGTTTGCTTTGGCGTTCAAATATTCGTCTACCGTGAAAAGTAAATTGGTTAGGAATAACGTTGCAAAAGAGGAACAAGCCTGTGTCTACAGCATTCCCTGTAAAAGTTGTGATTTAGTATACGTGGGAGAAACTGGAAGAAATATTGAAACCCGTATCAAAGAACACAAATATGCCTTCAGAAGTTGTAATACTAATAATGCCATTTTTTATCACGCTAGCCAAAATAATCATGCTATAGATTGGGAATCAAGTAAGGTACTTTATAAATGTAATAATTATGTCAAAAGAAAAATAATAGAATCTGTGTGTATAGAAAAAGTAGATAATTTTAATTTGTGCGAAGGTACTTATAAGTTAGACCCTTTAATGAGATTCTTGGTCAATAAATCCCTTACGGAGTCGTGGGAACGTGTTCGTACCTAAGTGTGAATTTCTTAAATGTCTCTGGATTGGATGTTTCCTTACTCGCTTTTAGTAAATGTAATAATGGAAGTAATTAATGTGGAAATAAATATATGCAGTAATTATGTCAAACATTAGGATCTGTATGTATAGAACAAGAAGATATTTTTATTTGTGGAAATGTAGTTATAAGCTGACCCTGTAATAAAAATGCCCTTCTGGTTTCGGGAGAACGATATCTAACCTAGGTGCGAATTTCTCAATGGTCTCTGGATTATTTCCTAATCGCCTTTTTTCATTCGTTTTTCGGTTTATAATTTCTGTATAATAAACAACAATGTAATAACCAATGTAATAATAAATTTATAATTTCTGTAATTAATAATTATGCAATATTAAATGTAATAAATTTAATTATAAATGTAATAATTATGTAAAAATAATAGAATCTGTATGTTTAGAACAGGAAGATAGTTTTAAAATTTGTGCGAATGTACTTAATGAAAATGCCCCTCCTGTCTCGAGAGAATGGAATCCAACCTAGGTGCGAATTTCTTAACGGTCGATCCCTGAACTGTTTTTCCCTCTTGTTTTGTTTCATTTGTGGTTCTGTATCCACCCGAGGAGGATGCCAGTGGGCGTCGAAACTGTCGTGGAAATAAACTCTGTCTATTAGAGTGGGTTTTTATTCTCATATTTTGACCTTCACGTAAAAAAGTGAAGTTTTTTGCATTTATTAACAACACATTGAGCAACTTCATTCGTACTTAAAGATGCAACTAATTACGATAAAGGAAACACCAATACTAATATCATGGCTGAGAGAAGTAAACATCGTAGGTATGTCGTGTGGAAACTCCTTTGTGAAATTAGGTTTATTTATAAAATTATTTGGCTTAACTTTTAGTAATAAAATGCGTTCAACATTAGCAGAATGTCGCCATTTTATGCAGAGTGCCAATGGAAGATGAAGACGGATTTTATGAAGTTTAAGATGAATCACAAAATTGAATAGCATTTAATAACTGAATATTCACGGCTTTCATACCAAATTAGCAGCCGCACCCGTACTGGAAAGCATGTGTTAATTTTTTAATTTACCCGCTTACTCCCGTCTTGTCTCGTCTTTGTGCACGCACGCCGTCCTTTGAAAACAACGTAATCGATGCACTCGCTCGTCTTGTTTTTTAAAGTCAGTAGTTTCTAACCTTCTCCGGTTCAAAGAACCCCCAATGCCATCCGTTCTTCTTTCGTGGCACCGCGGAGAATCTTCGTCTTATACTGTTCAGCATTCAGCCCCCTTCTTTCCCCCCCAAGTACCACGTAACTTCAAACTGAGCCGATACAGTTTCCGCATTGAAATAAAAGTAATAAATTGCGAATGTTTTGTTTTATTTGAAATTAACATTTTCAGTAACTTTGCGAGAGTGCAATTATTTATTTTTGTCATTTTCGGGAAATTTCCCAGCAACCCAGAGGTACTCGAGTCAATCTGCTTGGTAAACAAACGGGACATAACCCATTTTGGCGCAAAGAAAAAAAATCAGTTGCGGTAATTATTCGGTCACTGCGTGATCATAAATGAAACCTGAACAGAAAGATGTCTAAACAGAAACACCTTAATTGAGGAATTAGTTTACCTTTAGCTCTTCCGCCTTGATCGTCGGCCGTTTCTGCTTTGGCTTGGTTCACCTTCATTACCCTCATTTTGATGTATTCTATTTTGGCCCTCGAATCGGCGAGCATTTGCTGCGCCTCCGCTAACAGCTTCTTGTCCCTCATAGGACCAGAATTGTACATTTGAATCATATTCTCAGCTCCCGCCTTCACCTTCAACAAGGAGAGAAAACTTTAGCACATTTACTAATTACTCAACTGAAAGACCAAAAGCCGACACATTACTCACAATAAAGTGCTACTTAAATTAAATTTCAAATAAAGTGACTAAAAACCGAGGTAATATAGAATTAATCGACCCTAAATTTTAGCTTATGCTCCACTATCCTCACATCAAATGGAAGCGGACTTCTCTGAATTTTAAATTTCTCTCTCGCTGAACTGTAGTTACAGTACAGACGACTTCAGTTCTGCCTGATTTTAAACTTTAATGGTGGGGCTGTTTAACCTCCTTCGCAACATCTAAGGTTGCAGGACGGAGGGGACCTACTAAAACTTTACGTGGGATTCGAACCACGGGTCGCCACATAGTCTGGACGGAGAGGACGGTCTCCCATCCAACTACTTACTATCCGACCCAATGTCGCTTAACTTCGCTGATCAATGGAAAGTGATGTTACGACATTGGCTGAGAATACCAACATACAAACAACAAAACCTCATCTAAACACGCTTCCGATATAAAACTTTGAATAGCATAAACAGCAACGATTAAAAAAAAAGCTATATGAACACAGTACCTACACTATCAACATTATTAATACATAGTCTGTCCCTACCTCCCTTACCTTTAATTCTATGTGTAGCTGCTTCTCCAAAGACTGTATTCTGCGGTCGCAGGAGGGAAGAGAAATAGACTCTGATTCTAACAACCTCTCCGGTGTTTCCATGGTAACTGGCGATAATGGAGGTTCTGCGAAAGGAATAAATTCATTAATAAAATCACTTCACGTCGCAATTAGCAAAAACACTAATAAAATAGATATAAGAGACATGCCGATATGGTTAAAATTCGCCGATTAATCGGCCAATAAGTAATTTCAGATTAAATTTGCACATTCAACTACTACATAATTTTATAAGTGCTTAGGTAAATTCATCAATGGAACACTAAATTTAATGAGGGTATCTGTAGCCTATAAACATTATTTACAAATTACTGACCCAACATGAATCGAAAACGATACAAAGACAAACAAAAGGTATATTTCAGAGAAGAAATTAGAGAAATATTGTATACTTTGAAGTACATTGGTGCAAATTTCACGGTCATATATATTTTTTTATATTTTAATAATAATTACTTAAAAGTATAAAGTAACTAAAATTCTACTCTTTGAATACTTCTTTGAATAACGAAAGTGTCTATGACAAAAGGGGAAAACAATTCAATGTGAGAGAGCGATTAATCTCTTATAGACTGCAATTAAAAGGCCGATACCTATGAAATCGAAAAAAAGAACCAACATGCTCATTGCCCATTAACTGGCAAATCCCTTCACCATAAAAGGTGAATCACACAAAAAAATGTTATGGAATTTATACTGTACACAAAACTATTAAAAACTTAAATGGCTCACTAAAATACTCTTATAAAATCCACGGTCGTTGTCTGGATATTCAAAAACCAACTCACTCTATCGTGTGAGTGTGTGAGTGTGTGTGAGTGTGAGTGTGTGTGTGTGTGTGTGTGTGTCACCAACTGAATCGTGACGATCTTGAGAATACACACAGCCCGTCGCGACACGAACGTGCGTACCACCACATTTGTGGTGTCGCGGTGAATTATCATCTTTAGAAATGGAGTATTCCAGGTCAAATCATGCAAAAAATAAGAAATAAATAACATCACACCATCTTCGATGTTCCTATAATTTGGTATATGGCATTGACTAAACCAGGGGTTCTTAACCTTCAGCGTTTATAGGGGTAATTCACAATCAAGAAAAAATAATAGCACCCTAACCCCTTACTAGAGACAGTATTGATGGCAAAATATATAACAAATAAAACTGTTTCATTATTAATGGCCCTTATTATTCACACTTCAGCAACTGAAAAAGCAACAATATTGAATTTATAATATAGAAGAACAAGAACAAGTTGCTTTGTATGTTATTTTTATCTTTCTGTGGACCACTGAGAAATGGGCCATGAACCACGGGTTAAGAACCTATGGTCTAAACTAACTAATCTCAAAATATAGTTCAATCGAAATGATTAAAAAGTTACTGCCCCCCTATCTTCGGGGGTTCCACATACTACTAAATATCAAATTGTCATATCTCAGTCCCTAATTCGGATAAAAGAATGACTCAAAAAGCATCTGAAAAGAAATTTCCCAAAGAAAACACCTTCGAGACAATAAAAAGTTAGATTATTTTTTATTTTTTTTCCATTTTGAGGGATCTTCCCACTTGATATAAATGAAAATTATTTTTTCTTTGAATGAAACTGAGTTTCAACTCTCTCTCTATCAGTAGAAGGCGAGAAAAAAAATGTGTTTTAGCATATAAATGTGGTGTTTTTACATTTGATCATTGTTAATTTCACTTAAAAATCCACAATTTAGGCCAGAATCAACTCATTCAAATATATAGCATTGTTCAGTTACAATAAAAATATATACCTAAGAAGTAGATATGTAAATAGGTACTATAGGGCCCAGTGTTTCCCAACCGGGGGCCATGGCACATTTCAAGGGGGCCACAGGTTTTGTAAAATAGAGTTAAATCTGCATATTACCTACTGAAAATAATGCTTATGGGGGCCACAGGAAAAAATAAGGTTCCTAAGGGGGCCATAAGCCAAAACCGGTTGGGAACCACTGCTATAGGCCACTGAAGAATATATAATATTCATGAAACTTTCATTGTATACCTACTTACCAACCTAACTATACAGTAGACTGTCCCAAAGTTGTAATGTTAAAAAAAAAATTATTCGTTCAAAGTCGCATAGGTTTTCATTTTGTGACACTTGATGAAACATGCATCACTTTTAGTGACTGCTCACAGCATTCAAAACTGAAATTTTGGGAGAAATCACAATTTCTTACCTTTGATACCAATTTGCGTCATAAATTTATATTGCTTGATTTTATAAAAAAAATTTCTTTTGTCGGGGTTAAAAATTTTCTACGATGGAACTGGGGAGAGAAATTTGGGGCGCTTTGAAACTAGCCCCTGGAGGGGCCCCTGAAGGCCTCCGCCATAAGGTGGCCCCCCTTTCTTAAGTTCTTCGCCCATTTATGGGACGTCACCGTCCTTAATGAAGGGCATTTGGGGGTCTGCCCTTGAGGGCCCCTTGCAGGGACCCTCCTTCAAAAAAAAAAATTTTTAATTAAAAAAATAAATTAAAAGGATTCATCCTCGCCTTCCTTCACGGTCTTTCATGAGACAAAAACAAACATTCGAGTAGGAAAAAAGGCACTTTTTACGCAGCGTTCCAGCACGTTCGTGGGCCCCCGCTAGTTTTAGCTGCAGGGTGAGCAACATTCCCACTCATCAGACATATTCTGTATATATATATATAACATGTGTGTATATATATATAATTTAGTGGTGGACCAGATTTCAGTTTTTCAACATCTGCGGATGCGGATCTTTAATTTCAATATCCGCGGATGCGGATGTTTAGTTAATCTATCAATATAATATAGAATTATGAATATACGACAATTTTTCAAATTTCGTGATATTACTATTATGGCAGGCATTGCATAAGAATTAAAATTAATATTAATGTTTTCATTATGATAAAAATAATAACTTTCTCGAGTTTCAGCCACAGAAAATTCAATGAAACAAGTTTCATTCAATTTTCTGTGTTAACAGGTATTTATATTTTGAGGTTTATATATTTGTTTGTTCATTAATAATAATTAATACTTTACATGAAATGTGCATGACTGGGCCTTATAAGCTACTTTATAAGCTAATTTAATTGTAAATTGCATAATTTATTAGAGGTAATATCCGCAGTCAGAAGTGCGGATGTGGATGTTAAAAATGATGCGGATATCCAGTCCACCACTATATAATATATATTATTATATATATATACACACACACACCACACATATATATATATATATATATATATTATATATATATATATATATATATATATATATGATGGGACGATTGTCATATTTCATACAATCGCTGTTGCGATTGCGATTGTCAGAATTTGAAAATCGCGCGATTGCGATTGCGATGTTTTAGCTTTAGCCTCACATAACGCTCATTTATGCTTTAAATATACCTAAACGCGTTACCTACCATAGGGTTAGCTTGATTTTTTAACATTCCAATTTTACATAGAGCAAATAAAGAGGTGTACTTATTGTTATTATTAAACCAATTTTTTATTCTGTTTTCAACTAATTCGCAACCCGTTTTCATTTCTGTTTTTGACTTATTTATTTATTTATTTATTATTCCGTATTGTTGTTAGCTAAACTTTCCTTTAAGTATGCATGAAAGAGCAGCTTTCATAGCACCTTTTGTAGAGATTTAAATCTTTTGTTCACAATCGCAACAATAACACTCATTAAATGCGATTGCAATTGCGATTGCGATGCATCGTCCCATCACTAATATATATATATATATATATATATATCGCCTGTCTCTCTGTCCTTTATGCAAGCGCAAACCGTTTGACCTAGAGCTACCAAATTTGGCACGGGAACCTCTTATGGGATGAAGAATGTCAACATAGAGTCGGTCAGCCTGTCTGTTTGTATGTTAGCGGAACGACCCGGCGTTGCCTGGGTGGATGTTGAACACTAAGCTAACGAAAATATCACGACTTGACCTAACCAATCGTCAAGGGACATAATCGGGCATTCAGTTGACCTAACCGGGCATTCAATTAACCCGGGCAACGCCGGGTACCTCACCTAGTATATATATATATATATATATATATATATATATATGATAAAAGTAAAACTTTAAAACTAAAAACATTCAAACAAATTAGTTAAAAACTTCACTAATAAAAAGTTAAATGAAAAAACGCAAAAGTGCACGAAACATACCATGCTCACTTGACATCCTCAAACAACTGAGGCGAAAAGGAGACAGGGTCAAGGCACGTTTAAGTTTTGTTTTTTTGGCTAAAAATACAATAGTTACCCCTTTTTCTTTGATTTATTCAATCCGACGTGAATGCAACGAGTCTTTTACTTATATAGAGGTTCTGAATGTAGTGGGACTAGGCTTGCTTTAAACCCTAGATCCATGTCCCAAAGCTGGATCCTGTCTGCTTTGCAGATAGCTGGTGAGGGAAGCTATATTTATGGGACCTCTTTGCGAGAGACCCGTTGCCCACGTCGGGCTAGCATCATGAAAAAGAAAAACTATGGTATTTGTCATTTACCATTACTTATTCGGACTATAGTGGATTTAATTTTCCCAGAAGAGTTCCTTGTTCCATGCACGGTCTGTGTTTAACATATATATATATATATATATATATATATATATATATATTATATATATATATGTCAAAATCAAATAGAGTCGCCTTAATGGCTACAGAGCTTGGCATTCAGTCTTGAACCTTATACCCTTAAACAATAGAAATTAAAACTTAAATAAATAACTCGTGCATTAAAAAAGTTTAAAAGTCAGAAATAGACTCATACGTATGGATCTCAAAAACATGCAAGAAGTTGCGTTGTATTCTCAAAGCGTATTATTATAATTTAATACCACATTACCTTTTCGAGGGTAGTTCTATCGCATCGTTTTCGTATGTTAACTAATGCGAACATCACAAAACAAAATCAGGTTAAATACATTTTAAATCAAAAACAATTTCTTTGTTTTATGAAAAATAAAATGAAGGTTTATTATTTTAATTTAAATAAATTAATATCTCTCTTTTTTTAAGGGAAACTGACTTATTTTCATCAGATCTGAAGCTCAAACACAAACTTTTTTTCGTAACACATGCTTAATTGTTTATTTACTTTTAAATATGTAGTTTTCTGTTATTTACCTCGATATATAAATATCTTCTGGTCGTTTTCATTACTATGGTTTCTAATTGCGGATTGTGGAGGGCTACTGAGGGGACGGTTGGTAATGAAAACGACCATCCCCTTCACAAAACTCAGTTTGAAATTTTAACTAGATCCAATAACCGTACAGAACTCCGAATTTTAGAATCTTTGTACATCTATAGAAACAAACCCTCCCTTAATAATAATAGCTCATCCTACAAATTACAACTCTTAAACTAACCAACCGTTTTTCACAGACATACCCTTTCTAATCCTCTGACCATCCAGTATTCCCTTAGACTTTGCCAAGTATGGAGGTGGATGTAAACATTGTGTATTTACCTATTGAGGTAATTTAATTTTAGTTTTTATAGTGATGAAATTTAATTTAATTTTAGTTTTTATAGTGATGAAATTTAAATGATTTTAATTTTGTATTGATGCAATTTTCATTTTGCTTTAAGGTTTTAATTTTAATGGTTTTAATATTGTATTGATGTAACTTTCACTTTTCAATTTTGTTTTAAGGTTTTAAGACTTAACTCACTGATGATGACAAAAGATTTGTCGAAAACGTCTGATGTACAAATAAATGAAAATGTTTGCCGTTGTGTTGATTCTTCTTTTCATATATATATATGATGAATAAAACCACGAAAGAAAGGAAACACAAAATGGTGCTCAAGCGCTTTCGTCTAATGACATCCTCAGGAACACTGAAGTACATAAAAGGGTAACAGCCTATATATAGGTTACAGAAAGAAAAAAAAAGAAAAATAAATAACATACATACATACATACACACACACACACATATATATATACATATGCAATAAACAGAGAAGTAAAAATAAAAATTAAAAATTAAAGGATTATCAGTGAGGCGTACAGATTTGTAAGGAATATCATCTATTTTTAGCACAAGATCAAATGGATTATAAAAATACAAATTTATATTGGAAAACCGCCTATGGTCAGGTTTCGATATAAATAAAAATAAAATGCAAATTAAAAGTTAATAAAGTAGCAGACAAGTTTACCAAAGATTTAGTGTTCTACCCTTCTTATCTAAATCTGTTTGGAAGGAATTCAAAATAACAGGATCGAGTTGAAAAAGACCTTTGCTTATGTTGAAGTTATTTGAAAGTTGGATAATGGCAGACTCAAGAATATTTCTATTAACAATGTTGCTAGAATGGAATAAAACTGAAGCATTATTCCAATCAATACAGTGGGCTAACTCTGACAAATGGACAAAAAGGGCACTGGACAACTGTCCTGTTCTAACGGAATATTGATGCTGTTTTATACGTGTGTGCAAATCCTTTCCCGTCTGACCTATGTAAAAGGAATCACATTGTTTACAACCAATTTTATAGATAATGCCTGAATTATTGGTAGGGCTATTTTTTACTATGATATTTTTCACAATATTGTTATATGAAAATACTACATTAATATCCAAAAGTTTAAGTACATTAGCAATGCCTAAAAAGCCCGGGAAAAATGGAAGTACTAAAATATTTTTTTACAAAGTACGTGTGTTATTATTGACATGATAGAAAGTTCGTTTTGCCTTGTTGAGACAAGATTCCATAAACGCAGATGGATAACACAAATCACTTCCAATACCGTTGATTTTTTCCAATTCGGCATCGATGTATTCCGGACTGGCGATCCTAAGGGCGCGGAAACACATTGATGAAAAAATGGCCTTCTTAGTGGGGGTGTCATGTCCCGAGTAAAAGTGTACGTAGGACAAATTGTTTGTTGTTTTCCGATAGACGAAAGCGCTTGAGCACCATTTTGTGTTTCCTTTCCTTCGTGGTTTTATTCATCATATATATATATATATATATATATATATATATATATATATATATATATATATATATACAGGGTGTCCCATAAGTCCGGCATCATAGGAGAAATTCATATTTTTCTATTTCTACAAACCATAATTCATATTAAAATAAAAACCCACTCTAATAGACAGAGTTTATTTCCACGACAGTTTCGACGCCCACTGGCATCCTCCTCGGGTGGATACAGAAACACGAATGAACCAAAACAAGAGGGAAAATTTATTTCCACGACAGTTTCGACGCCCACTGGCATCCTCCTCGGGTGGATACAGAAACACGAATGAACCAAAACAAGAGGGAAAAACAGTCCAGGGACCGACCGTTAAGAAATTCGCACCTAGGTTAGATCCCATTCTCCCGACACCGGAAAGGCATTTTCCTTAAGTACATTCGCGCAAATTTAAAACTATCTTCCTCTTCTAAACATACAGATTCTATTATATTTTTTACATAATTATTACATTTATTATTAAATTTATTACATTTAATATTGCATAATTATTTATTACAGAAATTATAAATTTATTATTACATTATTGTTTATTATACAGAACTTATAAACCGAAAAACGAATGAAAAAAGCCGATTAGGAAACAATTCAGAAACCAATGAGAAATTCGCACCTAGGTTAGATACAGTAATTATGTCAAAATATTAGAATCTGTATGTATAGAACAAGAAGATAGTTTTAATTTGTGGGAATGTACTTATAAGCGGACCCTGTAATAAAATGCCCTTCCAGTGTCGGGAGAACGGTATCTAACCTAGGTGCGAATTTCTCATTGGTTTCTGGATTGTTTCCTAATCGGCTTTTTTCATTCGTTTTTCGGTTTATAAGTTCTGTATAATAAACAATAATGTACAGTAATAATAAATTTATAATTTCTGTAATAAATAATTATGCAATATTAAATGTAATAAATTTAATAATAAATGTAATAATTATGTAAAAAATATAATAGAATCTGTATGTTTAGAAGAGGAAGATAGTTTTAAATTTGCGCGAATGTACTTAAGGAAAATGCCTTTCCGGTGTCGGGAGAATGGGATCTAACCTAGGTGCGAATTTCTTAACGGTCGGTCCCTGGACTGTTTTTCCCTCTTGTTTTGGTTCATTCGTGTTTCTGTATCCACCCGAGGAGGATGCCAGTGGGCGTCGAAACTGTCGTGGAAATAAATTTTCCCTCTTGTTTTGGTTCATTCGTGTTTCTGTATCCACCCGAGGAGGATGCCAGTGGGCGTCGAAACTGTCGTGGAAATAAACTCTGTCTATTAGAGTGGGTTTTTATTTTCATATTTTGACCTTCACGTAGAAAAAAGTGAAGTTTTTTGCATTCATAATTCATATTTTTCTTATGCTCGGGATGCCAATTTCCCGTCCACCATTCTGTTCAGTGACGAGGCTGTTTTTTATGGAAATGGTGAGGTAAATCGACAGAACACCCGCTACTGGTCTCAAAACAACCCTCACTGATATACCTCTTCAAATCTTCAAAGGAACAAGGTGCATCTCGGGTGATGGTATGGTGTGGCATTTGGAAGGATCGCATCACAGGCCCCCTCTTTTTCGATGAACATGTGACTGGAGGCACCTACCTACATATGCTCAAGGAAGAAGCATTTCCCAGTGTCTTGAACGAAGAAGGAAATTTCCCAACATGGTTCCAGCAAGACGGCGCTCCTGCACATTACAGCACCCAAGTAAGGGAATACCTGTACCAACAATTCCCTGGTCATTGGATAGGACGTCGAGGGCCTGTGGAATGGCCAGCTAGAAGCCCGGATCTCACGCCACTAGATTTTTATCTCTGGGGCCACTTGAAAGCGCTGGTATACGCAGAGAAAATTAGGTGTGTTGAACATTTGCGGCAGCGCATTATTGGAGCATGTAACACCATCACTCCTGACATCATTCACCGTGTGCTTGCTGACTGGGTATCACGTCTGAATTTGTGTATTGAAAACAATGGTGGATATATTGAGCACGTTCTGTAAATAAAAGCTTTCGTTTTGCCTTTTTTTTATTATTTTTCCTATGATGCCGGACTTATGGGACACCATATTATATATATATATATATATATATATATATATATATATATATATATATATATATATATATATATATATACAGTGCCCGCGAAAAGTATCCGATCACTCAAGAAAATACAATATTTTCCCTTAATATTCAGAGACACGTAATTCACTTTCTATTTGTTCTAGCGACATCTGGTAACTTTGAGGTTGCTCGCTGATATGAGAGCTATCCAACGCATTCTCAAATTAGTGTTCTGGTAGCCTTCGTTGCGGGTGGCTGTGTCTCAAATTTGTCAGATTTCACTGTTTGTGTAAATTTCTTGATTTTTTTTTTTTTTTTTACAGAAAGTGGTGTAAATAAAATTTATATATAATGTGTGCTAAAAAACAACTTAAGAGTGATTGTCGAGGTGCTATTGTTGCTTTGCATGCATGTGGGAAATCACAGAGACAGATAGCTAAGGAATTAAACATATCCCAAAGTACCGTTAATTTATGGGTTTCACGGGCTAAGAACAATGGTGGCCTAACCACGCCAGTCCCTAAAAAACGATCTGGCAGACCGAGAAAAACAAATTCGCGAACAGACAAACTTATGAAACGTTTAGTATTGAAAAACCCAACAATAACTGCGAAAGAAATAAAATTTAATATGAATAATTTGTTATCTGGTGTTTTTGAACGAACTATCCAGGAGCGGCTCCAAAAAGAACTCGGATTACCATCTCGCCATGCTGCTAAGAAACCGTTCATTAATGAAAAAATGCGTAAAAAACGTGTCGCATTTTGTAAAAAATACATTCATTGGACTGTTGATGACTGGAAGAAGGTTTTATTTAGCGATGAGTCGACATTTTTGACATTCAGAAGTTGTCCAAAAAAGGTTCGCCGGCCTATTGGCTCAAATAGGATGGACCCTAAATACACCCTAAAGACAATGAAACACCCTCCAAGTGTGATGGTTTGGGGTTGTTTCGGTTACTATGGGCGTGGAAACTTATATTTTCTTCCGAAGAACACAACTATGAATGGTGCACGGTATTTAGCAATGCTACAGGATAAACTTCTAATGGCAATGGCAATCCAAAGGACAAAAACATACATGCATGATGGTGCACCATGTCACAGGGCCAAAATAGTGACAAAATGGATTACTGACAATAAATTTGATATTTTGGATTGGCCTGGTAATAGTCCAGATCTCAATCCGATAGAAAATCTGTGGCTAATAATAAAAAATAAGGTTGAATGCCACGACACTGGCTCAGTCGAAAAATTACAAGAGGCCATCAAAAAGGTATGGTGCAAGGAAATATCAGTGGAAGTTTGTCAAAACTTGATTAAATCCATGCCAAAACGTCTAGAACAAGTCATCCAAACCAAAGGACAGATGACAAAATACTAATATAAGGTTAGTATACATTTAAACATTGTTTTTTATGTAAAAAATACAAATTTCAAGGGTGATCGGATACTTTTCGCGGGCACTGTATATATATATATACATATACACATATATATATTATATATAGGCGTGCACACTGGGTACGCAGTGTGTATCCAATTTTTTTTATTAAATTTAAAAATTTTAAACTTTTTTAAATAACGGTAAATTGCTATTATAAATACCAATAAATTTTATAATTTATTCAGTATACTTAAGCAATACAAAGTAAAATTAAGTGAAACTTCGTTTTTTTCATGTGCTTTCTTACAAGGTACGCTCTGAGCATAGAATGTACTTGCATAAGAATATGATCGTTAAGTGCTGGGCGGGGCTTAACAAATACTGCCTTACTATTGGCCGAAAAATGACCTGGGATACGCTGGAGTGTTTCAGCGTAGTTACAGAAAGTGGCGAAGTGGCTTTGATGATTGTGTGGCAAAGGCGAAATATCGCATGCCATCGACTGCTGATGCAGAACCAAAACGAATAAGACTAGCACAGACTGATCAGCCAGATTTGGAAATGAAAAGACTATTTAGAAATCATAGATACGGTTTGCATGCAACTTACTGCTCGGTTTGGAAATCTGTCATAGTTGAAATTTTTGGAACTTTTGAATCCCGAAAATTTTCTGAAATTTAGCCAAGCATTCCCTGATGAAATTCTTAAAAACTTTGCGGAGTTACACAGTGGCTCTTTTGATTTTATAAGACTGAAAAATGAACTAAGTGTCCTATACTCATCTGAAAAATTTCAAGGAAAATATCCTGCCATATTGCAAAATTCTTGAGCCTGAACAACTTGAGTGAAAGCATGCCTGAACTTAAAATACTCGTAGAACTAGTACTAACCATTCCCTCTACAACTTCATCAGTAGAAAGATAATTTTTGGCTTTGAGGAGAATTAAAATGTATCTAAGAAGTACAATGGGCGAAGAAAGGCTGTCATACTTAGCCTGATGAGCATCGAAAATGAGTTATTAGTTCAAGTAAAATCTGACCCCTTACTCTACGCTTCAGTAATAGATGAATATTCCACTAAGAATCGTAGGGTCGATCTGAAATATCGATAAAAATCGCGCTGTCGCATATAAATAGTTAAATATATACCGTATCCAGTGCCCACCCCATCATCCAGATTTGGTAAGTACCGTTACTACCGTACCAAGGTCATAATTTATTATAGTTTATTGAAAATTCTAGCATAATAAAATTTATATATATATATATACACCGGGTGTCCGAGAATTATCTGTACAATTTTTGGCTGTTATTAAAAGTCAACCATGAAGTGTAGAAATTCCAGTGTTGTCCCATTTTACAGAGAATCTCTAAGTTTTTTCTGATACCACGTTTTGACAAGTTTTTTAGAAATGTACGCGGGTGACAGACATTGATGATTTAAAAGCAAGAATCACAGCTGCTATTGAGCGAATTGATGTGGATATGCTTGCAGCGTACATGGCAACATTTGGAGTATCGATTGGATGTTTTGCGAATCACTAATGGTGCACATATCGAATGTTTGTAACAACGTTACTTTAATAAAAGAAACTTTTGAAAATACAGATTCTAAATAATCTTGTTTAATTAAGAATTTTACGTGTGTTATCAAGAATTTTATTAAAAGATGAAATTGTACAGATAATGTTCGGACACACTGGAATTTCTAAAAAACTTGTCAAAACTTGGTATCAGAAAAAAACTTAATGAGATTCTCTGTAAAATGGGACAACACTGGAATTTCTACACTTCATGGTTGACTTTTAATAACAGCCAAAAATTGTACAGATAATTCTCGGACACCCGGTATATATATATATATATATATATATATATATATATATATATATATATATACCGGGTGAACCAAAAGTAGGTGGACAGTAAATGATAACGTTTATTTTGAGAATACATATACAATTATATTTATTTTTTTTGTATACTATAATACAAAATAAAAAAAAAATTAACTTATACCAATACAATACAAAAGCACTGAAAATTTTATCAACGCAGGTGCTCAAATTGCTGTCCATCACAATTTACACAGCTTTGAAGTCTACCTTTCACACTTCGACAAACATTTTTGCACAAGTTTCTTTGTGCATTAATTTCTTGAAATGCATCTCTGATGTAATTTTTCAAATCACCAACACTTCGTGGTTTTCGACTATAAACTTTGTCCTTGAGTACTTCCCAAAAGAAAAAATCCATTGGGGTAAAGTCAGGTGAACGTGCAGGCCATTCAATTTGACCTCTTCGGCCGATCCATTTCTCGGGAAATGTTTCATCAAGATACTCACGGACTGCTCTTGAATAATGTGGAGGGGCCCCATCTTGTTGGAAATAGAGGTCATGTGAATTAGGCTGTTGTTGTAAGTGTGGAACAACTTCATTCATTAGAATTTCGAGATACTTATCACCTGTGACTGTTCCATCAACAAAAATTGGTCCTAAAACACCAGAACTTGAAATACCACCCCAAACAGTGACACCAGGCTGGTTTAGTTGCTGCTCTAATGTTAAATGCATGTTCTCACTATACCAGTAAACACAATTATGTCGGTTAACATGACATGAATTAGCCGTGGACGATAAGCTTTCAACCCAATAGATTTCAGAATTCGTATAATAGAGGTTTGTGAAATGTCCAGTTCTGCTGAGGCTCTTCTGGTGGACTTTTTGGGACTGTGAACAAATGCTTCGGCAACAAGTTGCTTATTGTCCTCTGTGCAAACTGTTTTGGGTCGACCAGTTCTTGGGGCATTAAGAATTGAGCCAGTGGCATCAAATTTGTCACGAATGCGGTAAATGGTTTGTCTCTTTGGGGCTTGAGTACCAAATGTTTCAACCAATTTTGTTCTAAGTTTCAGTATTTTGAGATTTCCAATACTCTTTTAACACCCATTTTCTGGCATCAGTATTTAGATTATTTGCCATTATGGGTTCTCTGAACTATCTGAAAAAAAAAGATTAAATTTAAATAAATATAGTTATAATATTTAATATAATATAACACAAACACCATAGTTATAATGAACACCATAGTTATAATATAATATAACACAAACCGTATTCAACCTACTGTCCACCTACTTTTGGTTCACCAGTCGTGAAGCGCTCCATGTTACGCGTACTACGTCCGATTTAAGAATGCCCGCGGCAAGCGCGAGTCTAGCCCACTTCACCTTTTAGCCAATTGCAGCGGCGCCCTCTCGCGCCGAATGGTGACGTCAGCGGACATACACTTATAGACGAAAAGGGTTTGTCTTGGTGTTGCCTATCCCCCATTACAATTTGTACAGGAAGTTTTCAAACACCCTGTATATATATATATATATATATATATATATATATATATTAGTGATGTAGGTCACATCCGCATCCGCGGAACATCCGCACATTTTCTCGCATCCGCATCCGCACCCGCACTTTGGACTGCGGATGTCGTGCGGATGTGGACCGTTGAGATAAAATGTCATTAATAAGCGGAAATTATCAAATTCTACTATATTAATAGAACTAGTTCATTGTGCGCAAAAGTGATGCAAGCGACAAGACGAGAGGCTGTTCTTGTATGAAGTTACTCTCTTGCAACCTACTTAGATCCACGTTACAAAGCTAAGTTATTTTTACCTAGTACATTAGAACGAGTTAAATCATCACTTGGCAAAGCAGTTGAAGAGCTTCAATCTCTTGAATCTGTCGCTTCGCCACCCACCAAAAGAATAAAAGTTTCAGTGACAGAACCAACACCTTCAACAAGCAAATCTATCACAGAATCTGTCTCTCAGTTTCTTGAGTCAAGCAGCAATGACGAGACCTACGCGATGTCAAAAGATGTAGTAAAAATGATCGAGAGCTATCACCAAGAAAAACGCCTGGCTGCATGTGACAATCCTATTAGTTGGTGGAAAAATACGCAGAATATCTATCCATACTTGAGTAAACTCGTAAGGAAACATTTAGCCTGTCCTCCAACAAACGTACCAAGCGAGAGATTATTTAGCAGTGCTGGATTAATATATGATGAAAAGAGAAACAGACTGGCAGCAGAAAAGGCAGAAAAATTAATGTTCCTTAAGCATAACCTTCCTATAATTAAGTTTGAACATTAAACGATGAACATCTTAGTTTACTTTATTTTAATTACTCATTTATAAATATGCCTAATAAAACTTTAAACTTAATATAAATAGTTATCAAGCTAATTAAAGATCTTTCTATAAGGGTGGAGGTTGGGGAAAGAGGTCGGTGGGATGCATTTGAGTTGGGTTCACGTCCCGCATCCTGGTAACACAATTATGGTTTCTAATTGTGGCTGAAACTAAACAAAATATAACGAATTTATTTGCAGACGAATTCACTAATTGATTTCTATATTAATTGATTTCTATATTAGTTAGATGCTTGATATTATTTTATATGTTCAGAGAAAAGTACAGCAATTATTGTACAATTAATCAATTATACTACATTATAGCTACAGCTCTCTATATATAATAACTTATTATATACGTTAAACACAACAAATCTCGAATATATCCTAAAAAAATAACGAAAATGTAGACATCCGCATCCGCGGATGTTGAAATCAAACATCCGCATCCGCGGATGTGAAAAAAATGACATCCGCTACATCACTAATATATATATATATATATATATATATATATATATATATATATATATATACTGTATATATATATTATATATAGTAGAGAGAGGGGAAGGCTATA
This sequence comes from Bathynomus jamesi, assembly GCA_023014485.1. Classification (NCBI taxonomy): domain Eukaryota; kingdom Metazoa; phylum Arthropoda; class Malacostraca; order Isopoda; family Cirolanidae; genus Bathynomus; species Bathynomus jamesi. The sequence continues at coordinate 497,746 of JAJOZX010000930.1, forward strand.
TTATCTCGGTTTATTTACATGTATACATTCACGAAATGTATAGTCTAAATATCAGTGCATACATACAAATATTACATACAAATAGCAGATCATTAAAATTTTTAAATTACGTTGCCTTTAACGTTTAAAGAGAAATTTCTTTAAACACACAATTTTATAAAAATATTTGATGTGCAGTAAAATTATTAGTTCACATGCCAGAAGATATTTATATATCGAGGTAAATAACAGAAAACTACATATTTAAAAGTAAATAAACAAATAAGTATGTGTTATGAAAAAAAAAGTGTGTGTTTGAGCTTGAGATCGAATGAAAATAAGTGTTTCCCTTAAAAAAAAAAAAGAGAAATTTATTTAAATTAAAATAAACCTTCATTTTATTTTTCATAAAACAGGTATTAACAAAGAAATTATTGTTGATTTAAAATGTATTTAACCTGATTTTGTGTTTTGTGATGTTCGCATTAGTTAACATACGAAAACGATGCGATAGAACTACCCTCGAAGAGGTAATGTGGTATTAAATTATGATAATACGCTTTGAGAATACAACGCAACTTCTTGTATGTTTTGAGGTCCATACATACTCTCGTATCAGTCTATTTCTAACTTTTAAACTTTTTTAATGCAAGAGTTATTTATTTTAAGTTTTCATTTCTATTGTTTAAGGGTATAAGGTTCAAAATTGAATGCCAAGCTCTGTAGCCATTAAGGCGACTCCGTTATTTGATTTTTACGTGTGTGTGTGTGTGTGTGTGTGTGTGTGTGTGTGTGTGTGTGTGTATATATATATATATATATATATACTTACTATGTGTGTGTGTGTATATATATATATACATATATATATATATATATATATACTTACTATGTGTGTGTGTGTATATATATACAGAATATCAGTCTGATGAGTGGGAATGTTGCGCGCCCTGCAGCTAAAACTAGCGGGGGCCCACGAACACTCCGGAATGCTGCGTAAAATGTGCATATTTTTCCTACTCGAATGTATGTTTGTTTTTGTCTCATGAAAGACCGTGAAGGAAGGCAAGGATGAATCCTTTAATTTATTATTATTTTTTTTTAAATTTAAATTTCCTTTTTAAGGAGGAGGGGCCCTCAAGGGGCAGACCCCAAAATGCCCTTCATTAAGGACGGTGAGGTCCCATAAATGGTGGCCCCCTTATAAAGAAGGCGAAGGCCTTCAAGAGCCCCTCCAGGGGCTAGTTTCAAAGCGCCCCAAATTCCTCTCCCCAAATACCATCATACTACTACTACTAAACTCAACAACTTGAAAAAGAAACTGGCGTTGTTCTTCACTGGTCGTAATGGTCTCATTAAAATCAGTGGTAAGTTTTCCCGCTCTTTCAGCGCAGTCATTAATCACTTTCAGCTGGGAAACTAAATCCTTTCCATGAATATATGATGGGTGTTCAAACCGTCCAGCTGGATCTACTGTCAAAAATGATTCATCAGTTTTCATAGCCTTGAAAAAATTTAATGATCTACACGTTATAAAGTCAGAAAGATTCTTACATTTGAAAGTCCGAATTGTTTTGCATTCTACTCTGCGAAGATCTTTAGTTTTAGCTTGGTTTCCAAGAGCTTGCACCATTACACCCTTTTCTGAGTTGTTGACTTCTGAAAAAAATACTAAAGGTGCTAAATCCTCGCATAAGTATCAAAAGGTGGAATCTGAGTTTGCTCTTGTTCCATTAAACCAGGCTTTTATATATACTGATACGCAAAATATGTTAATACGTCTGATGGCTTCTTTTTCTCTCTCTCTCTCAAATTGAATTGATCTCGGAACAAATATATTTTTAAGCAATAAATGCCTTTTACCATCCACCTTGCCCTATGCTATGCTCCAGGAGCTGTAAAGTGTATCCCTCTTGATGGTTCTCCCCCCAAAGAAATGAGGGCTAGCTCTAGGAATTCCTGATAATCGTGGCGCTCATGGTTGTCTCGCAATTTTTCATGCAGAAATTGTACCAGGTCATCCCGTTCCGCTTCACCAATTATAATTCTTTTTCTGACATTTCTCTGGCATCACTTTCAAGGGGAGTATATTTACTTTTGTCTAACCAAGACCACTGATCTTGCAAAAATATCTATATCAGGCCCTCGAGATACAAAGAATTTGTCAAAAACAGCTCCAACTACTATTTCAAGAATGTGGTGGCGGCAAACTAGGAAAAGTATTTTCTGCTAGAGTCCCTGCTCAATGGTGGTGCAGGTTCCTCCATGGATGCCAGTATTGCTGGCTGTTGTATCAAAACAAAGACCAGCAATCCAGTTTCGTATGCCATCCCATTCCTCTATTAACTGTAATATTGCTCTACCCATCTTTACTCCCGTACCTTCCACCAATTTAGGGATTCCTAGGAGTTTTTCTACACTTCTACCCGAGGCAGCAACAGCTAAACGGTCAGATTTTCCTCCATCAGAATTGGGGAGTAGCTTTCCATCGAAATGTATAATGAGAGGAGTTTCTGGGTTAAATATTTTCCTTATTTCTTTACTTAACTTGGCTCTAGATTTCAGTCTTGATCTTTGTATTGATGATTTTGAGATAGGAACCTCACTAATATCAACTCCAGCTGCTTGGAGAGCAGGAGTAACTATGTGCATTGCTTCTCTTAAAGATGTATTTGTACGATCCAATGCAGCAGAGAACCTAGGATCGTTGATTATTTGCCGAGGATTTGGGATTTGATATTTGTCGTTTCAAGGGAGTTGAAATAGAAGTAGAAGGCACGGGATTGGAGATTTTTCGTTTATGGTATTCACTTATGCATGTTTCCTCTTCAGTGTCACTTGATGTAGAATCTAGTCCATCCTTTGAATTCCCCGTCTTTGTTTGCTTTTCATCAGTGTTCATGTCATATGTTTTTTTCGACGCTCATTTTCTGCCCCTAGCCTCTTTTCCTTTCTTTCCGTTTTCGCCACAAAAACTATATCTTGACCAGCCATGTACATTTTTCGCACTCCACGTTGATCTTCCAGAAATTCCCAATCTTCTCCAATCTTTATTAGACCACTTGCATTTGCATGAGATATGTCAAAAAGAATATCAAGCTGTTCTTCAAATGCTTTTGTATTAGATTCTTGGGTGCTGCTTTTTCTATACTTATTTTTCCCCAAGCATACATACTGGTTATAGATTTTCTCGAGTTTGACGACATTTGGTTTTTGTGATGTTGGTATATTGGCCTTCCTCCACATTATCAACGTTTCATTAAGAGTAATTGATGCTGCTTCTGGTAGCGTTTGCTTCTTTTTGATGCCAAGGAATAAGTGACAAAGCACTTGTCTAAGTGTTGGAAGCTAATTTCCATCAGCATTACTTACCATGACACCAATCAGCCATACTGTATTTTGCCTTCTAGTTTCAGTCATTTTTGTGGTGAGCCTAAATATAGTTAGATAAATTTGCTGCCAAAAAAGATTATGCTATCCTTCTGAAACTTTATTGTACTGAGCCTAAATATAGTTAGATAAATTTGCTAGCCAAATAAGCTAATGCAATCTTTATTAGGCCACTTGCATTTACATGGGCTATGTCAAACATAATTTCTGAAACATAAATGATAACCATTAGTAACAAGAAAAAGCCATAATACAGGGTGTACATAAAGTCAGGATCTATTTTTGTGAAGCACTTGGAAATTATATGGAATTCAATCATAAAATGATAAAGTGGTAACATTTATTAAATAATTAAGAGTAGAATTCGACGTGACGCCCATCAGTACCCCTGCACAGCTCAAATCGTTCCGCAGCATTTCTAAACACATTCTGGAGCATTTGCGGGGTTATGTTATCTGCAGCAGTTCGTATACGTAAGTTTTCAAGACTCGTAATCTTCGTCTGATAGACGTGCGATTTGATAAAGCCCCATGCAAAGAAATCTAAAGGGGTTAAATCTGGTGATCTCGCTGGCCAAGGTCTGTTGCTTCCGCGTCCGATCCAGCGATTTGGAAAACGTCCATTTAGATAATCCTGAACAATTTTGGCATAGTGACAAGGAGCACCACCATGTTGATAGACGATGGGGATAGGATTGTTAGTACCGTCGTCTATCAACATGATGGTGCTCCTTGTCACTATGCTAAAATTGTTCAGGATTATCTAAATGGACGTTTTCCAAATCGCTGCATCGGACGCGGAAGCAACAGACCTTGGCCAGCGAGATCACCAGATTTAACCCCTTTAGATTTCTTTGCATGGGGCTTTATCAAATCGCACGTCTATCAGACGAAGATTACGAGTCTTGGAAACTTACGTACACGTATACGAACTGCTGCAGATAACATAACCCCGCAAATGTTCCAGAATGTGTTTAGAAATGCTGCGGAACGATTTGAGCTGTGCAGGGATACTGATGGGCGTCACGTCGAATCCTACTCTTAATTATTTAATAAATGTTACCACTTTATCATTTTATGATTGAATTCCATATAATTTCCAAGTGCTTCACAAAAATAGATCCTGACTTTATGTACACCCTGTATATAAATGAAAAAAAAAAATTAAATATTGTTCTGTACACTACACTGATGCGAAATTTACCCTATTTCAGCAAAATTCATGTCTTCTGAGCAGTCACTTAATATTACTCAATCAACCCTATATTTTACCAGGCATATTCTAAGACCAAACCTCATCAACTGACAGGGTATGCGAACTCGATTTTCAAAAATATTTTTTGGGAGACAGTCTACTATACAGTATATTATATACAGGGTGTCCCGTAAGTCTGGAACCATAGGGTAAAATATGTAATTCATGTTTTTCCGTTTATGGAATTGCCCATGATGTCTGAGTAAGGAAGAACGGACCCAGGTAATTCTGCTCGTAGGAAATCAGAGTCAGAGTGAGGTCGCTAAGGAATTTAACAGATTGCATCCGGACCGCGCGCCGATAACACAGCTGTGTCGGCAAACTTGTAGCAAAGTTCAGGGAAACGGGATCCATAGGATAAACCACGCAGTGGACCTCCGAGGACATCGACCTCCGAGGACATCCACCGACGATGACACAGCCGCTACCATCCTCGCTCATTTCACAGTCCCCAAAGGTCTCTTCGGCGGTTGTCCGCTTAGACAGGAGAGTCGAAAAGCAGCATCCACCATATTCAAGCACACAAATGGCATCCTTACAAACTTCAAATCCTGCAGAAATTAAGCGAAGATGATCCAGACCGACGGATGGAATTTTGTGAATGGGCTACGGACCAATGTGCTCAAAATGCCAATTTCCCGTCCACCATTCTGTTCACTGATGAGGCTGTTTTTTAAGCAAATGGTGAGGTGAACAGACAGAACACCCTCTACTGGTCGCAAGACAACCCTCACTGGTTTACTGCTTCAAAGGAACAAGGTGTCGCTCGTGTGATGGTATGGTGTGGCATTTGGAAAAACCGTATCATAGGCCCCTTCTTTTTTGATGACAGTCACAGGAAACGCCTACTTGCGTATACTCAACGAGGAAGCATTCCCCAGTGTCTTGAACACAGATGGGGATTTCCCAACATGGTTCCAGCAGGATGGTGCTTCTGCCCATTACAGAATCCGGGTAAAAGAGTGGCTGCACCGACAATTCCCTGGTCATTGGATAGGACGTCGAGGGCCTGTGGAGTGGCCGGCGAGGAGCCCCGATCTCACCCCGTTGGATTTTTATCTCTGAGGTCACTTGAAGGCGTTGGTCTACGCGGAGAAAATTCAGTGTTGTACATTTGCAGGAGCGCATCACCGACGTATGTAACACCATCACTCCTGATACCATTCGCCGTGTGTTTGCTGACTAGATATCTCATCTGCATTCGTGTATCAATAATAATGGTGGACACATTGAACACGTTCTGTGAATAAAAGCCGTTTTTATTGCAGTTTTTATTGCCGTATTTATCATTTTGCCCTATGGTTCCAGAGTTACGGGACACCCTGTATGTATATATATATATACACACACACACACGAGGGTAATTCAATAAGTATCAGCACTTTTTATTTTCACAATTTTATTTTCACATCTGATAGATTATAAACACATCACTTCTCAACATCGTCTCCGTTTCTCAATAGACTTAGTCCAGCGATCAAGAAGCTTCCTAATGCCATCACAAAGGAAATGTTTTTGGCTGTGCGTGTAGCCAGTCATGCACCACCTCCTTCAGGTCATCATCGCCTTGGAATCGCTGACCTCTCAAAGCGTCTTTCAGTGGTCCAAACAGGTAAAAATCCGAAGATGCCAGGTGTGGACTATAAGCTGGATGGTCGAGAACTTCAAATTTAAGTTCTTGAAGGCATTTTCTAGTCTGTGCAGCGGTATGAGGGCGCGCATTGTCGTGTAACAGAATAACACCTTCCGACAATCTCCCTCTCCGTTTTGTGCGAATTGCTTGTTTTAACTCATTCCGAAGCATGTCACAATACGATGCACTTGTTACTGTAGTTCCACGCTCCAGATAATGTTCAAGGATAGGGCCTCGTATATCCCAAAATAGTGTTAGCTAAATTTACCTGCTGACGGCTGCGCTTTGAACTTCCTTGCAACGGGAGATGTTGGATGCTTCCATTGCATGCTTCCATTAAGTACCGCTGCACAGACTACAAAATGCCTTCAAGAACTTAAATTTGAAGTTCTCAACCATCCAGCTTACAGTCCAGACCAAGCACCTTCGGATTTTTACCGGTTTGGACCACTAAAAGATGCTTTGAGAGGTCAGCGATTCCAAGGCGATCATGACCTGAAGGAGGCAGTGCACGACTGGCTACGCACACAGCCAAAAACATTCTTTTGTGATGGCATTAGTAAGCTTGTAGATCGCTGGACTAAGTCTATTGAGAAACAGGCAGACTATGTTGAGAAGTGATGTGTTTATAATCTATCAGATGTGAAAATAAAATTGTGAAAATAAAAAGTGCGGATACTTATTGAATTACCCTCGTGTGTGTGTGTGTGTGTGTGTGTGTGTGTGTGTACACAGGGACGTACACAGAGGGGGGCTACGGGGGCTTTAGCCGCCCCCGAAATGAAATCATAGGTTTGATATTTCTATGCATTACTTACGAGTAAGTACGCCATGCCAAGTACCTTCAGCACATGTTTAATTATTGTAATAAATTAAGGAATGTTTTTTTTCACCAGGGTTGGAAAACTGAGAAAATTTTAAGTCCAGTTTTCGGTTTAAGCTTGCAAAAATATCGATTTTAGTTTTTAATTTTTTTTCGATTTGAGTTTATTTTTCGATTCAAGTTTTATATTTTTCGGTTCGATTTAAATCTCAATTCCAGGTTTTTTTCAGATTTCTTTAAGAATTTCTTTGTACTATTTATATTATTTTTTTTGGGGGGTACCCCAATGACAAATTCGGATTTATGCGCCTCGGTGGTGTAGTGGTTAGCGTCGCTGACTACGAATCTATTGGCCCCGGGTTCAAGACCCAACGGCAGCCGGCGCGCAGCAAAACCCAGCTGTTCATCCTTCCACACAATAAAGAAAGTGGTTGGTAGATAAATGGGTACCCTAGGTGGCCTAGTGGTTAAGTCGCTGGGCTGCTGCTGATGGGGCGTGGTTCGGATTCCACGTTAAACTGTAGGTCTAAGGTGGAGTGAAAAACTTGACCATCGTCAGAATGAACAATTCGGAGGGAAGCTAACCAAAGGTATATGTATTTGCATTCGATTTGTTTTTCAAAGCAAGAATTTGCTTTAGTAACTATCTTTACTTTTGTACGATTAAATATGTAGGCATCTAGAGCCAACTGAATCAGCACGAAACATCATTTTTTTTTTTTATTTATTCGCTTCATTTCTTTCACAAAGTTTTATTTAACAAAAACTTTCAATTCAAAATGTTTTATTAATTGGTAAACTTTTTAAATTTTAAAACGCACAACACGTATAAAATATGTAAATAATAGTATTAGAAAAGGGAATAAAACAATTAAATGCAATTAAATGCGCCTCTGCTTATTATATACAAATACCTCGTAAACTCGCGTGTTAAAATTAGAGCGAACGATTAAAATATTGTCAATGTTTTCGGGCAACAAACTGTTTCTTTGAGGACTTAAAATTAATCTGAAAAGAGAAAAAAGCCGTTCCACACTAACTCGCGTCACTGGAACAGTACGCACAACTAAAGACAATTTGTACAGCTCGTCATGCTTTATCTTCATCGCGTTCCACCACGCAATTAGGCTACTGTCTGCTGAAATTCTTTCAATATTCTTAAAATCTCGAAGAGCCGAAATGATGCTTCTATTCGTAGCACTGGTTGAGCTTTTCTTTATTTTTGCGGCAGTTCTAAACGTGTTTTCCAAATCCTCCTCTGAAGTACTGGATGTTAAGCTTCCAATATATAGAGGAGGAGATCGATCCGAGGCCAAAAAATATAGGCCAGTATCGCTTACATCCCATCTCACTAAAATATTTGAAAGAATAGTTAGACAGAAAATCTATGACTTTTTAGAAACGCAAAAAAAATTCAATGATAACCAACGCGGGTTTCGGTCAGGCAGATCATGCCTATCACAACTAATGGAACAATACAACAACATTATTGATTCACTGGAAATTAATGAAAACTATGATGTACTATACACAGACTTTGCTAAAGCGTTCGACAAGTGTGACCACGGAATCATAATACATAAACTGAAATATATGGGAATAACAGGAAAAGTAGGGAAATGGATATATAATTTCCTTAGTGAGCGGAGGCAAGTCGTTACAGTACAAGGAGTATCTTCATCAGAATCAGAGCTCCTCAGCTCAGCACCACAAGGAACAGTATTAGCTCCACTACTCTTCATAATCATGCTAACTGACATAGATGAGGAAGTTACCAGAGACAGCACAGTAACATCCTTTGCGGATGACACAAAGATCAGTAGAAAAATAAGAAACCCAGAAGACGTAGGATCTCTACAAACCGACATAAACAGAATCTACAAGTGGACGGAAGACAACAATACGAAGTTTAACACCGAGAAATTTCAGCTATTACGGTATGGAAAAAGAGAAGACCTAAAATCCATGGAATATTATACCCCAAATGGACAGGAAATTCAGAGAAATTCTAGAGCAAAAGATTTAGGGGTTGTAATGACGGATGATGCGAAATTTGAGACACAAAATAAGATAGCAGTAAACAGAGCAGAGAGAATACCGGGACAGATATTGAGAACCTTTAAACGAAGGGATAGGAATGTAATGATTCCTCTACTGAAAACCCTGATAATACCCAAATTGTAATACTGCTCGGTCCTAACATCCCCATATAAAAAAGAAGACATTAGACAGCTGGAAGGGATCCAGAGAAGCTTCACAGCCAAGATCAATGGGTGCAAAGAACTAAATTACTGGGAAAGTTTACGCGAACTAGACCTATACTCACTGGAAAGGAGGAGAGAGATACACCATTATTTACACTTGGAAAATAATGGAGAAACTAGTCCCTAATCTTACTCTGAACCCTATAACTCCTCAAACAACGGTGGACAGTAGAAACGGCAGACTGTGCCGTATTCCCAAATTGAAGGCGAGACAGGGCACATCCTTAACTCTGAAAGAAAATAGTTTTGTAGTGAGAGGACCATAACTGTTTAATCAGTTGCCCAAAGACCTAAGAAACACGAAGGGAGTTGCAGTGGAAATCTTCAAAAGAAGACTAGACGCTTGTATCAGAACAATCCCCGATGAGCCGGGCGTACCTGGCTATGTGGGGTGGAGAGCGGAAGAATCAAACTCACTACTTCACCAGGCCAATTCGAGAGGAGGGGCGACAAGCTTGACCTTCGCGAAATGAGAGATCATCACGCGAAACCTTTGTAAGGTTGTAAGATAAGGTGTGTCTATATATATATAACCTTTGGTTAGCTTCCGCCCGAATTGTTCATTATGACGAAGGTCAAGCTTTTTACTCCACCTTAGACCGACAGTTTAACGTGGAATCCGAACAACGCCCCACCAGCAGCCCAGCGCAGCGTCTAGGCCACCCAGGGTACCCATTTATCTACCAACCATTTTTTGTGTGGAAGGATGAACAGATGGGTTTTGCTGCGCGGTGGCTGCAGTCACTGGGTCTCGAACCCGGGGCCGATGGATTCGTAGTCAGCGACGTTAACCACTACACCACCGAGGCGGGCATATATATATATTAGTAATGTAGCGGATGTCATTTTTTTGACATCCGCGGATGCGGATGCGTATGAGGATGTTTGATTTCAACACCCGCGGATGCGGATGCGGATGTCTACATTTTCGTTATTTTTTAGGATATATTCGAGATTTGTTGTGTTTAACGTATATAATAAGTTATTATATAGAGAGAGCTGTAGCTATAATGTAGTATAATTGATTAATTGTACAATAATTGCTGTACTTTTCTCTGAACATAAAATAATATCAAGCATCTAACTAATATAGAAATCAACTAGTGAATTCGTCTGCAAATAAATTCGTTATATTTTGTTGAGTTTCAGCCACAATTAGAATCCATAATTGTGTTACCAGGATGCGGGACGTGAACCCAACTCTAATGCACCCACCGACCTCTTTCCCCAACCTCCACCCTTATAGAAAGAGATCTTTAATTAGCTTGATAACTATTTATATTAAGTTTAAAGTTTTATTAGGCATATTTATAAATGAGTAATTAAAATAAAGTAAACTAAGATGTTCATCGTTTAATGTTCAAACTTAATTATAGGAAGGTTATGCTTAAGGAACATTAATTTTTCTGCCTTTTCTGCTGCCAGTCTGTTTCTCTTTTCATCATATATTAATCCAACACTGCTAAATAATCTCTCGCTTGGTACGTTTGTTGGAGGACAGGCTAAATGTTTCCTTGCAAGTTTACTCAAGTATGGATAGATATTCTGCGTATTTTTCCACCAAACTAATAGGATTGTCACATGCAGCCAGGCGTTTTTCTTGGTGATAGCTCTCGATCATTTTTACTACATCTTTTGACATCGCGTAGGTCTCGTCATTGCTGCTTGACTCAAGAAACTGAGAGACAGATTCTGTGATAGATTTGCTTGTTGAAGGTGTTGGTTCTGTCACTGAAACTTTTATTCTTTTGGTGGGTGGCGAAGCGACAGATTCAAGAGATTGAAACTCTTCAACTGCTTTGCCAAGTGATGATTTAACTCGTTCTAATGTACTAGGTGAAAATAACAGCTTTGTAACGTGGATCTAAGTAGGTTGCAAGAGAGTAACTTCATACAAGAACAGCCTCTCGTCTTGTCGCTTGCATCACTTTTGCGCACAATGAACTAGTTCTATTAATATAGTAGAATTTGATAATTTCCGCTTATTAATGACATTTTATCTCAACGGTCCACATCCGCACGACATCCGCAGTCCAAAGTGCGGATGCGGGTGCGAGAAAATGTGCGGATGTGACCTACATCACTAATATATATATATATATATATATATATATATATATATATTATATATATATATATATATAAACTGCAAACACGCAGTATAATTAACGTAAAGAACGACGCTTGTATAGGAGAATATTCCGCGCAAGATGAGAGCGAGAGAACGAAACAAATGAAAAAATGAGGTAACCATGTATGTAGAGGAATTACGGCATTTGATTGAGTGAGGCCCGTGGTGTAATGGTTATCATATCTGACCGGCAATCGGAAGATCCCGAGTTCGATTCCCGGGTGGTTACCTCATTTTTTCATTTGTTTCGTTCTCTCGCTCTCATCTTGCGCGGAATATTCTCCTATACAAGCGTCGTTCTTTACATTGAGATATATATATATATATATATATATATATATATATATATATATATATATATATATATATATATATATATCAAAGCTATTGACTTCTCTTTAGGGAAACGGAGCTTACAGATAAACAGAAGGACCAACACAACGGCAAACATTTTCATTTATTTTTTGTACTTCAGACGTTTCGACAAATCTTTCGTCATCATCAGTGAATTAAGTCTTAAAACCTTAAAACAAAAATAAAAAGTGAAAATTACATCAATACAATATCAAAACCATTAAAATTAAAACGTTAAAACAAAAAAATAATGAAAATTGCATCAATACAAAATTAAAATCATTAAAATTAAATTAAATTACCTCAACAGGTAAATACACAATGTTTACATCAACCTCCATACTTGACAAAACCTAAGAGAAAACTGTATGGTTAGTAAATTAGATGGTATGATATGTCTATGAAAATCGGTTGGTTAGTTAAAAGAGCTGTAATTTGTAAGATGAACTATTATTGTTAATGGAGGGTTTGTTTCTATAGATGTACAAAGATTCTAAAATTCGGAGTTCTGAGAGGTTATTGGATCTAGTTAAAATTTCAAACATTTGGGCTTATCAGTCCGTACCAACCGTCCCCTCAGTAGCCCACCACAATCCGCAATTAGAAACCATAGTAATGAAAACAACCATCCCCTTCACAAAACTTCACGGCCGTCCTATCGACCGTTGAATATCCCAGTCCACTTCGAATCTAGAGCCTCCCTCTCCCTTCCAAGTATCCACAAATTCCTGGTGATTCGGCCTACATCTGGGTCCCTCCCGACCAACTCTGAACGGACGTTCCAGGCGATCCGAACCCACAGCAACTCCAGCCGCTATGACGTACGCCCACAGAGGGATAGCTCCCTCCTCATAAAATCACGCTAAGCCGCAGAGACAAAAGCCTTACTCTCCGTCACTGAACTCCTTGGATGCTCGGTGTCTGTTTCCCCACACCCTCGCCTGAACCAGAGTCAGGACACTATTTATGCCACCCGCCTATTGTCGATCGCAGTGAACGAGCTCCTGGAGGACCTCGCACCCCCAAGGAGTCACTAAGATTTATCGCTTCACATCCCGACAGGGAGGCACCCCTCCCCCACCCCACGTCTGCTCCTTACTTTCAATACCTTAATCCCCCCCCGACCGCATTGTATGGGGTATGGGAGACCGCGCGTCATGCGAGTTTTCTATCCGCCCATACATCCCAGACCCGACCCGTTGCTTTAAATGCAATAAGTTTGGACACGTTAGCTCCGTTTGTCGGCAGCCGCATCAACTGTGTGTTCACTGTGGACAACTCGCTCACCCTGACAGGTGCCCCAACACACCCAAATGCTCCAACTGTGAAGGCGCACACCCCTCTTCATCCCGCGAATGCCTTTTCTTCAAGTTCGAGGAGGTCCGAGGCCTACAAATAACGGACTTCCTTAGCCCCCTTGAAGCACGAGACAGGGTGCGGAGTCGGGAGGTGAGGCCGGGGGTCTCTTATGCCGCTGGTCTCGGCTCTATCATCTCGGCACGCCGCCTTGGCCTGCCGCCGAAACCACCCCCAGCCACTGCTCCCTGTCCCCCCCAAAGAAAATCCTCGCAGGACCCGACGGTCTCCTGTCCCCCCCACCATCCCTCCTCTTCCCACACCTCACCTGCCACGAACCCCCCCAGGAGTCTGGGACCAGGACACCCAGGCCCCATCCACCTAAAACCCTGCCTTCCCAGTACTCTCTGCACACGCCCGAACCTGCCGCCCGGAGCAAGCCGTCGAGGCGAGTCGCCAGACCCTCCGGCCTTCCAACGTCTCTCTCCTCCTTCCCCTAGAAGCAAGAAGACGGCTCGGACCCTCACACCGCCCACTACGTCTACTATGTCCATCTCTCCCCACCGCAGAAGTCCCACCACTCTACCCCCACAGACTCTGACAATAGTAGCTGAAATCCATGACCCGCTCCCTACGACGAAACCCAATCTGAACAATATCCTTTCCCCCGAGGATCCAGTGGATGCGGCCCTGGCGCAGCTGCACGGTGTGACCGAGGGGAGCTCGGCCGCGCCCACGAGTCTCATGGATCTGCCCTTGCCTCCTGGTGCCATTTTCTCCACCCCTCCACGAGACCACTCTGGTTCACCTCCTTCCACCCGCATAGTACCTACCCCCCCAACATCCCCGGCCCCCTCCTTGTCAGCCACCCTGACTACGCCCTCCCTCCTACCCACCCGGTCCTTCTGGTACCCTCTGTCGCCACCTAGGATCCGGACAGGGGGTGGCGCCACTTTTGGGGTTAACGTGCCCCCTCCTGGCCCGACCACAGAAGCCCGTCAAAACACTTCTGACCCTTTCAGCCCACGATGTTCCTCTGTCTCCCGTGATCCACGCCTCGGGTCTCGCTCGGCCGACTCGACCCCGCAACCTCCGCGGGGTTCGACAGGCCGACCGATTCCTTCCCTGGTGAACGGTAGATAGCCAGCCATGCTCCCGACCCATCCTTCAATTTCGCGAACTCCAGATCTCCCTTCACACTCCAACCTCCTAGCGCCTACACCTTTACCCATCCCCCTTCATCAACTAATGGATCCCCCGAAAACCACAATAGTCCATTGGAACTGTAGAGGAATATTCGCGAACTATGAAGGCCTTAACTCCTTGATTGCCACTTCCCGTCCGGTGTGTGTCTGTCTCCAGGAGCTAATCCTGGGGACCAGGCCCATGCCCTGCCCTACTGGTTATTCTTGCATCGCCACCCCGCCTCCTACCTGCACTCGAAGGGGAGCTGCCATTCTCGTACACCACGCAGTCCCCTTCCACAATCTCTCCATCCGGTACCCGCTACAGGTGATTGCCGCCCGGCTCTCCCTGGATAGACAGTACATCATCTGTTCAATCTACCTCCCCCCCCCCCACGCTCAAGTCTCCCGCGATGACCTGGTGGAAGTCGTACAACTCCCCAGGCCCTTCCTACTACTGGGCGATTTCAATAGTCGCCACCCCTTGTGGGGCGACACACACACCAACTATATTGCCCCAACCCTGATATCTGTCATGACCGAGCTCTCCTTCGAGTGCCTCAATGATGGCCCTCCTACATTCTACCATGCCACCACCTGCACTCCATTCTGTATAGACCTGTCCCTCGTTTCAACTGATGCCCTAGATTTCACGTGGCAAGTCCTCCGAGAGGACCATGGGAGTGACCATTTCCCCATTCAACTCACGCTCAATCGACCCGACCAGACTGTTCGGGTACCGGTAAAGTGGGTTACTACCAACGCGAATTAGGCCTGCTTCCGCGACAACACGTATACAACCCTTACAACTGCCCACTTCCCATCCATCGACGAGTGCATCGCATATTTCGAGTCCGTCGTTCTAGCGGCTGCAAGCACTAGCGTACCACGATCTTCCGCCTAACCCCGCGCCCGACAGGTGCCTTGGTGGACCCAGGAGTGCGCGGAGGCCGTGCGCGCCAAGAAGGCAAATCGGCGCTTCTACCGGACGCGACTCCCCATCCATCGCCCACCGCACAATGAAGACAGCGCGTCGAGCCTCTTGGCGTGCCTTTGTGTCCGGCATCACCGCCACCACACCTTTGGCTACCATCTGGAAGAAGGTACGGGGTGTTGAGAGGCGACATGTCCCCTCCCGACCCCCGGTGCTCCGAACTAATGACGGACTCCTATGTGAGCCCAAGTTGGTGGCAAACTACCTCGCTTCTACCTTCGCCGCCGTTTCTTCCTCTGCAGCCGATTCCGTACCCGCCCCTGACGATAGCCCCTCTCCACCGTCCATAGACAGCACCTACAACCGATTGTTTACCATGCGTGAACTACAGGCGGCACTGGCCTCTCGACGATCCCCTTGTCCCTGTCCGTACGGTATGATCCAGCACATCCACACTACCTTACAGATTTTCCTGCTAGACCTATACAATCGCATATGGATAGAGGGCGCCTTCCCCTCTAGGTGGAAGGAGGCCCACGTCATCCCTATCCCCAAACCCGGCAAAGATTCCCTGGACCCCACAAACTACAGACCAATCGCCCTGACGTGTTGTGCCTGCAAAATCCTCGAAAAAATGGTCGCTACGCGATTATCGTTCGTCCTTGAAAATAGCAATTCCTTCCCGGCTACCCAGTCCGGCTTCAGACAATTCCGCTCCACCACTGATCCCCTCCTGCTTCTCAGCCGAGACATACAGGATGCCTTCGACAATGGACAGTTCGTACTGTCAATTTTTTTCGACATCCAGAAGGCCTATGACACCACCCGTCGAGCAATGATCCTCGGTCAGCTCCGACATCTGGGCCTCGTCGGAGCCATGCCGACCTTCATCAGGGGCTTCCTTTCCTCCCGGACCTTTAAAGTCCGGGTGGGCTCAGTCCTCTCTGACACCTTCGTGCAGGAGGACGGGGTCCCACAGGGAAGCATCCTCAGTGTTCTCTGCTTCTCCGTCGTGATGAACACGGTCTCACAATGCCTTCCACCCACCATCCGCTCTTCCATTTACGCGGATGACCTTGCGATCTACTTCGCAGGGCGAGAACCGTCCGTCGTTCAACGACAAATGCAGCTCGCCATCTACCGGGTGGAAAGGTGGGCGACGTCGGTGGGTTTCCGCCTCTCCATCCCTAAGTCCAAGTGTATGCTCTTCAGTAGAAGAAGACCCACAACCCTTCCTCTACCCTCTGTCACATTATACGGCAGTCCTCTTGAGGTGGTACCCTCCACGCGTTTTCTGGGCATGACCCTAAGCCGACGGCTCAATTGGGTTCCCCATCTGAAGCACCTAAAGCAATCCCTTCGACGCCCCCTCGCTCTCCTGGATCACCTCTCCCACACCACATGGGGTGCAGATTGACGCTCTCTTCTTCGCCTTTACACTTCCATAGTACAGTCGAAGCTGGACTATGGTAGTGTAATTTACGGTTCAGCCTCCAACGCCCGCCTCCGTATCCTGGACCCGGTACTTAATAGAGGCCTCGGCCTCGCCACCGGTGCTTTCCGCTCCTCCCCAGCCTCCACGTGGAATGCGATCATCTCCCTCTCGCCCTCCGACGGGGTCTACTCCTCATGAGGACATACCTCCGTGCACAGAGGCTACCTTCTTCGCTTCTGGGCACGGCGGTTTCTGAACTACCACCTCAGGGACGGAGCTGGCACTTCACTGAAGTGGTCCGCTCAAGAATATTTCTTAATAGAAATATTCTTGAGTCTGCCATTATCCAACTTTCAAATAACTTCAACATAAGCAAAGGTCTTTTTCAACTCGATCCTGTTATTTTGAATTCCTTCCAAACAGATTTAGATAAGAAGGGTAGAACACTAAATCTTTGGTAAACTTGTCTGCTACTTTATTAACTTTTAATTTGCATTTTATTTTTATATATATCGAAACCTGACCATAGGCAGAGTGTTAAAAACCCGGGCAGTTTTCCAATATAAATTTGTATTTTTATAATCCATTTGATCTTGTGCTAAAAATCGATATTATTCCTTACAAATCTGTACGCCTCACTGATAATCCTTTAATTTTTAATTATTATTTTTACTTCTCTGTTTATTGCACACACACACACACATATATATATATATATATCAGTGGCGATTTCTTAATGAATGCAACGCATGCAATGCATGCGTTAAATATGTTCTCTTTTCAGATCTAAGTAAGGATTATAATTGACAAAAATAATTTTCAGAAACTAAAAATAGGCTAAGGCTTCAATCACGCATGTACTGGCTATTGGGCGGTGTAAACAAAATTATGTCTTATTTCATTAGACAATTAAGAACATTTTTCTGTACACAGATCGAAATACTTGTAGCTAAAGCATTCACTAATTCAGTCTGGGTACAGAAAAATGTTCTTAATTGTCTAGTGAAATAAGACATGATTTTGTTTACACCGCCTTGCCTTGGGCAATTTTTTAAGGAGACTTCTCACTATCCATAAGATTTTTTTTTTGAGCCTCATAGCTAAATTCAAAAGGCAATATGTTTTAAAATATGCTTAGAAAATTTACTTAATATTTTACTAAAAATAATTAAAAAGCTTTTTGTTCTGATTTTTTTTAATTAATGAAAATAATACGGCATGCATGCAGTTTTATAGGTGCATTCACCAAAAAGTAACATCTGGCAATTCTGACAAGGCTTCTTTCCAGTACCACAGCCGCAAGCACCCACTTGTGTTCGGTGTTCCCTTTTGTGCTTTAGTTATTTTGGATAATCAGTTAAATAAATTATAGCATTGTAGTGCCCATAATGACTGACGATGTGTTTAATCAATTGAAGACTAGAAGATTTTACTCTCTCTTTTGATGAGAAAAAGCGCATATTGAATAATGGCAGACCGATTCCACATTTGAATTTAAGCAAAGAAAATAAAGGCTTCACTAGGAAATTTAATCCTAAGCTGTATGATGATGTTCCCTGGTTATGTGGAAATATTTCAAATAAAAAATTGTACTGTTGGTCGTGTTTCCTATTTCAAGAGATAACTCTGTGTGGAATTCTGTTAGTCGTGGATACGACGATTTAAACAATTTACATACTGCAATTTCTCGCCATGAAAAATCTCTTGCTCACATAAATGCATTTGTTGATCTTAAAACATTTGGAAAGTCAGAAAGAATTGATTTAATACTCGACAAGCAGAAATCAGTTGCCATTTCCAGACATAACGAAGAAGTTAATAAGAATCGAGAAATTTTGAAACGTTTGATTAGGATAACATGTTTTTTAGGTATGCAAGAATTAGCATTTCGCGGTCACAATGAAGAAGAAAACGCTGACAATAGGGGTAACTATATTGAATTGGTATTTTGTATGGGAGAATTCGATGAAAAGCTTCAAAACCATTTAAAAACTGCGACTGTTTTTAAGGGAACATCATCTGCTATTCAGAATGACATAATTCAATCTATTAGTGCAGTTATGTTAGAACAAATAAAACGTGAGCTTATCGACTGCATGTATGTGGCGATTTTATTAGATGAAACATCTGATGTCAGCTGTTTTTCTCAACTCTCTACTGTTGTTCGTTATGTTAATAAACATGGAGAGATTTGTGAACGATTTATAAAATTCAATGACGTCAGCAATGATAGAAGTGCAGGAGCGATTTCTGATTTATCTATAAGGCAACTAGGTGAACTGGGCTGTTTGAAAAAATGAGTTGCTCAAACCTACGACGGTGCTGCTGTTATGGGGAGCGATCTTAATGGAGTACAAACAAAGATTAGAGAAACTGTACCAGAGGCTATTTTTTCTTCACTGCTACGCCCATAAACTTAACCTTGTTTTATCCAAGCTGTCGCTGAAATTTCCGAATGTAATAATTTTTTTCAGTATTAGGAAGTTTGTCATCATTTTTCAGCAGTTCAACTAAGCGAACTTCAATGCTTGACAAAGTTGTTGGAAAGCGTTTCCCTAAACTGGCTCCAACGCGGTGGAACTATTCATCTCGTCTAGTTGAAAGAGTTAAGGAAAATAAAGAAGATATAATAGATCTTTTAAAAAGCATTCTTGAAAACTCAAAGAAATTTGATGAAAAAAAAAATAGTGCACGCGGATTGCTTGCTGGTATCGATACTTTCGATTTTAATTTTTTATTAGAAGTATTTTCTTCAATTTTTCCTTTTACTGAATATCTATTTAATGTGCTGCAAACAAAATCTATGGATATTGTGTATAGCTCAATCACCGTTGAAAGCACTATGAAAAAAATCAAACAAATAAGGGATACAAAATTTGCAGATATGTGGGACTTGATAACAGAAAGATGTGGTGAACCTGTATGTAAAAGGAAACAGTCTTTCTCCACAAGAGAGTATAGTCAACTATTTCATGAAATATTCGATAATATACTTCTTCAAATGAAAGAGCGTTTCAGTTCAATGGAAAAATTGGAATTCATTGAGCTTTTAGATTGCAAAAAATTTGAGTTCTATGATGTTACTTTCCCAGAGAGAGCTTTTGAATCTTTGAAAAGAAGCTACAATTCATTTTTTGAGTTTCCTCGTCTCCGTTCTGAATTGTGTGTTTTATATTCGCACAAATCTTTTGCCAAAAAGAATGTTGCTGAGCATCTAAAATATCTACTGGAAAGCGAAATGCACAAAGGTCTTAAGGAAATATATAAATTGACGAATTTGATTCTAACTATACCAATATCGACAGCAAGTGTTGAGCGATCATTTTCTGCGCTTAAAAGAATTAAAAGTTATTTACGGAGTTCCCAAAGTGAAGAAAGGCTATCTAATCTTGCCTTAATTTCAATTGAAAAAAATTTCCTCAAGAAGCTTATGAAGAATCGAGAGTACTTTTACAATTTGGTCATCGAAGAATTTTGCAGGAAAACTAGGAGAGCAGAATTTCAATTCAAATAATGCTTCACAATTATTTAAGGTAAATTTTAAATTTGTATCTTTTTCTTTAGATCAATTCGGTAACTACTATATATAAATATGTCTAATTTTTTGTTCGCATATTTAAGCCTAACATTAAATGAACTTTCCTTCAAAGAGGTCCCCAAAAGTTTGTAAAACACCTTTAACTTGCTAAGTTCTATGTAAACAATATGCAAAGTTTGGGCAAGAGGGTTAGGCGGATGTTTTTCTTCCATTCCATAACATTGCATGCCTGAACAAAAATGTCACGAGTCGCCAGTGATATATATATATATATATATATATATATATATATATATATATATTATATATATATATGTATGTATGTATGTATGTATGTATAGATATGTATGTATATATATGTGTGTGTGTGTGTATGTAATTTATTTTTCTTTTTTTTTCTTTCTGTAACCTATATATAGGCTGTTACCCCTTTTATGTACTTCAGTCCTGAGGATGTCATTAGACGAAAGCGCTTGAGCACCATTTTGTGTTTCCTTTCCTTCGTGGTTTTATTCATCATATATATATATATATATATATATGGTAACCTTTGGTTAGTTTCCGCCCAAATTGTTCATTCTGACGAAGGTCAAGCTTGCCACTTCACATTAGACCTACAGTCTAACGTGGAACCCGAACCACGCCCCACCAGCAGCCCAGCGTCTTAACCACTAGGCCACCCAGGGTACCCATTTATCTACCAACCATTCTTTATTGTGTGGAAGGATGAACAGCTGGGTTTGGCTGTGCACCGGCTGCTGTCACCGGGTCTCGATCCCGGGGCCGATGGATTCGTAGTCAGCGACGCTAACCACTCCACCACAGAGGCGCATATATACAGGGTCTGTCAAAAAAAACTAAGCCAATTTGAAATCTCTATAAAATGCACAATTTGATAGAGATTTCAAATATTTTTTTACACTAAATAAATAAAAGGCTCATAAATAATCTGTGATAATTTTATAACTTTATTTTAAATATTTTAGGAGTTATGCGGTTATTTCTACAGATTGCGAAAATTTCAGTTTTTCTCATTATGTAATATCTTCTTTTTTCTCTTTTTCAGAATTTGTTTAGAAATTACTTTCTGAATTCGATTATAAAGGATGGACTAGATCAGGTTTAGATTACTTATTGAGAACTATCGATGAAACAGGAAGCATTGAAAGGAATGTTGTTAGTGGGCGACCAAAATCAGTTAGAGTAGATGAAAATATTCAGAAAGTGGAGGAACATATCCTTAGTCAAGAGGATCGACCTGGTAGCCACATGACACCTGCTCAAATATCAAAAGAACTAGAAATATCAGAATCAAGCGTAAGAAGGATTATTAAATCTGATCTGCAATTTAAACCATTTAAAAGAGTGCATGGACAAAGATTGTCAGAAGTAAACTGTCAGAAAAGAGTTGAGAAATCCAAACGTATTTCACGTATAATAACTGAAGATAAACTTTCCAAGACATTTTTTACGGATGAAAATCGTTTTACGGTAGAGCCACCAAGAAACTCACAGAATGACCGGGTTTATTCTGATGTTGCGAAGAAAAATGAAATCCAAGATGAAAGACTGTACGCAACAAGGAGTCACTTTTCTTCTAGCGTCATGGTTTCTGTTGGAGTGTCCAAGTTGGGAAAAACTTCAATATTTTTTATTGAGCCAGGAGTGAAAATTAATGCTCAATATTATTCAAATACCCTGCTTGAGAAAATGCTTCCAGAAATGAGAAACTTAGCTAGTCAAGGTTACTTTATTTTTCAACAAGATGGTGCAACATCACATACTGCCAAAACAACCATCGAATATTTGAAAAAGAATGTGCCTGAATTTCTGGAACCGAATAATTGGCCACCTAACAGCCCTGACCTAAACACTGTAGACTACGGAATATGGGAAAACTTGGCAGAGAGAGTGTATAGGAACAGAATAAGGGATGTCAATCATTCGCGTGAGTTGATTATCGCAAAATGGGCAGAGCTCCCCCAAGAGCAAATAAATCGAGCAATAAACGAATTCAGACCAAGATTAAAAAAAGTGATAGAAATGCAAGGGAATCATATTGAACAGTTCTTTTAATTTTATTAAACTAAAAATTATCTACAGTATATCGTAAAAAAAAAAATTTTCATGTTAAGTAGGAGAATCTCACATTTTAGTTAATTATTAATAAAATTAACAATTCTGAAGATATCGTAATAAAAATTTAAAGGATAATAGGTGATTACCTATTCTTTATTGTGCAAAAAATTCAACTTAATTAGATAAATGGTTTTGTTTTAATAAAGGTTTGAATTTGGCTTAGTTTTTTTTGACAGACCCGTTATAAAGGGTGATCCAGAGAAATGGGACCCAAAAGAAACCCCTCTAACTCTTAAAGTATAAGTCCTTTTATAAAATCATACGCATCATTCGAAAGAGGATAGTTACAAGTTTGTGCAGGATTGTATAGGTTTTGACAATACAAGACAAGATACAAAACAAAATAAAAGTGTTAGTTAAAACTAACCCTTCAAAATGACTGCATGGACTGTGGAACAGCTGCGTTTCATAACTGAGCAATATTATGAGCATGGAAGAAGTGTAGTTTCAGCTCAAAGATCTTTCAAGACAAATTTTCAGATGTCAAAATCACCTTCTAAGAAAGTAATCCCGTTGCATAGTCAGCGTGTAAATGTTTGGTGTGGTCTTACCGGAAACACGGTCACTGTAAATGGTGATCGCTACGAAAAAATGTTGACCGATTTCCTTATTCCTAAATTAAGAGATCTTTGTCTAGAAAACTACTGGTTCCAACAAGACGGAGCTACCTGCCATACCACGAGGAACTGCATGGCAGTTTTGCGTCAAACGTTTCCAGGCGAGTTAATCTCAAGATTTGGAGACGTTGAATGGCCCGCAAGGTCTCCGGATTTTTCTCCCTTAGATTATCATCTCTGGGGATATTTAAAGAGTAGGGTCTACAGAAATAACCCAACGACCTTGCAAGTATTGAAGGCCGCCATCACAAATGAGATACAGGCCATACCACCGCACACTCTTGCAAAAGTGATGCAGAACTTACAAGCGAAAACAATGGAATGCTTGGCAACTAATGGAGCACATTTGAAAGGAGTCATTTTTTAAAAATAAATATTTCATAATAAACTTGTAACTCTACTCTTTCGAATGATATATAGTTTTTATGAAAGGAATTAAATATTAAGAATATTTGGCTTTTTTTTATGGGTCCCATTTATCTGGATCACCCAGTATATATATATATATATATATATATATATATATATATATTATATATATATATTAGATATAGAGACGATCATTAGACACGGGAGAAATACCGGGCATCCTGAAGAGCGCGAACATAGTCCCAATATATAAAGGAGGAGATCGATCCCAGGCCAAAAACTATAGGTCAGTGTCGCTTACATCTCATCTCACTAAAATATTTGAAAGAATAGTTAGACAGAAAATCTATGACTTTTTGGAAACTCAGAAAAAATTCAATGATAACCAACACGGGTTTCGATCAGGCAGATCATGCCTATCACAACTAATGGAACACTACAACAACATTATTGATTCACTTGAAAGTAATGAAAACTATGATGTACTATACACAGACTTTGCTAAAGCGTTCGACAAGTGTGACCACGGAATCATAATACATAAACTGAAATATATGGGAATAACAGGAAAAGTAGGGAAATGGATATATAATTTCCTTAGTGAGCGGAGGCAAGTCGTTACAGTACAAGGAGTATCTTCATCAGAATCAGAGCTCCTCAGCTCAGTACCACAAGGAACAGTATTAGCTCCACTACTCTTCATAATCATGCTAACTGACATAGATGAGGACGTTACCAGAGACAGCACAGTAACATCCTTTGCGGATGACACAAAGATCAGTAGAAAAATAAGAACCCAGAAGACATAGGATCTTTACAAACCGACATAAACAAAATCTACAAGTGGACTGAAGACAACAATATGAAGTTTAACACCGATAAATTTCAGCTATTACGGTACGGAAAAAGAGAAGACCTAAAGTGCATGGAATATTATACCCCAATGGACAGGAAATTCAGAGAATTCCAGAGCAAAAGATTTAGGGGTTGTAATGACAGATGATGCGAAATTTGAAACACAAATAAGATTGCAGTAAACAGAGCAAAGAGAATAACGGTCAGATATTGAGAACCTTTAAACGAAGGGATAGGAATGTAATGATTCCTCTACTGAAAACCTTGATAATACCCAAATTAGAATACTGCTCGGTCCTAACATCCCCATATAAAAAAGAAGACATTAGACAGCTGGAGGGGATCCAAAGAAGCAACACAGCCAAGATCAATGGGTGCAAAGAACTAAATTACTGGGAAAGGTTACGAGAACTAGACCTATATTCACTGGAAAGGAGAAGAGAGGGATACACCATTATTTACACTTGGAAAATAATGGAGAAACTAGTCCCTAATCTTACTCTGAATCCCATAACTCCCCAAACAACGATGGAAAGTAGAAACGGCAGACTGTGCCGTATTCCCAAATTGAAGGCGAGACAGGGCACATCCTTAACTCTGAAAGAAAATAGTTTTGTAGTGAGAGGACCAAAACTGTTTAATCAGTTGCCCAAAGACCTAAGAAACACGAAGGGAGTTGCAGTGGAAATCTTCAAAAGAAGACTAGACGCCTGGCTCAGAACAATCCCCGATGAGCCGGGCGTACCTGGCTATGTGAGGTGGAGAGCGCAAGAATCCAACTCACTACTTCACCAGGCCAACTCGAGAGGAGGGGCGACAAGCTTGACCTTCGCGAAATGAGAAATCATCGCGCGGAACCTTTGTAAGGTTGTAAGGTAAGGTAAGGTATATATATATATATATATATATATATATATATATATATATATATATATATATATATATATATATATATATATATATATATATATCGGGTGGGTCCAAAAAAACGCCTTGAGATTTGAACATCAATAACTTCAAAAATATGCAGTTCACACTTCCAAAATTTACCTAACTTTTACCTCAATCTACTGATAAGCCATCATAAAAATTTCAGACCTCTACATAAAATACTTTTTCTACAGCTGAGGGAACAATGAGGTATGGTGAAAAAAACGAATATCATAAACTGAAAAATTTTTATTATTCACATCTTAACAAATATGATCAATATGTCTGCCGTCCTGCTTACAAACTAATTTTAACCTTTTCTTCCACGACATGATACATTTTCTGATTTCTGCTAATGTTATTTTGTCCCAACATTCGACTATTTTTTTCTTAAATTGCATTTCTGTAAACTTTTCTGTTTGGCCTTCATAAATCTTCTCTGCTAGTGTTCCATATGCAATAATCCATGGGATGCAATCAGGTGATTGCGGGGGCCAGTCGTTTTTTCCAATGAAGTTGACTACATTCTGTTGTAGATAATCCTGTGTGAACTTGCTAGTATGAGCTGTAGCACCATCTTGTTGGAGAATGAAATAGTTTTTTATGATACGCACAGACCGTGCATGGAACAAGGAACTCTTCCAGGATAATTAAATCCACTATAGTCCGAATAAGTAATGGTAAATGACAAATACTATATCTTTGCTCTTCCTGGGGGGAAAGACTGGTGGTCAACTCTTTATCCGAGCTCCGGGTCCCATGCACCACGCGAGATGGCTATAGTTTTTCTTTTTCATGATGCTAGCCCGACGTGGGCAACGGATCACTCGCAGAGGTGTCACAAAAATACAGCTTCCCTCACCAGCTATCTGCAAAGCAGATAGGATCCAGCTTTGGGACAGGATCTAGGGTTTAAAGCAGCCTAGCCCAGCTACATTTAGAACCTCAATATAAGCAAAAGGTTCGCTGCCTTCACGTCATATTAAATACATCAAAGAAAAAGGGGTAACTATTATATTTTTAGCCAAAAAACAAAACTTAAACCTCAACTGGCAGAATTGAGCGTCCACTTTTCAAGGCACATAACATGTCCGTTTCAAGATGGGAATGAGGTTCTAAATGTAGCTGGGCTAGGCTGCTTTAAATCCTAGCTCCTGTCCCAAAGCTGGATCCTATCTGCTTTGCAGATAGCTGGTGAGGGAAGCTGTATTTTTGGGACCTCTTTGCGAGTGATCCGTTGCCCACGTCGGGCTAGCATCATGAAAAAGAAAAACTATAGTATTTGTCATTTATCATTACTTATTCGGATTATAGTGAATTTAATTATCCTAGAAGAGTTCCTTGTTCCATGCACGATCTGTGTGTATCATATATATATATATATATATATATATATATATATATATATATATATATATATATATATACACACGGCGTCCCCAAAAAATGTATACACACTTTAAATAATTATAAAGGCAGTGTTTATTAAAATACATTTCATTTTCAAAATGTAATAGAATCTACAGACATTATTTAATTGTTTTGTCAACGCCTGTTTTCAAACTGACGTCCGTTCTGGTCCAGGCACTGCTGATAACGCGAAGCAATGGAATCGTAAACATCACGAAACATTTCGTTTGGTATTTGTGTGCATTCCCGTTCAATGGCTGCTCTCAATTCAGCGACTGTTGCAGGTTTTATAGCGTAGACTTTGTCTTTTAAGTATCCCCATAAAAAAAGTCTAGTGGTGTGAGGTGTGGTGAACGCGGAGGGTATTCTACGAAACCCCTTCGTCCAATCCACATCCACATCGTGCCAAGTACCACTCGCAATACTCCACTCTTCGGTCCGGATCATCTTCATTAATAGCATGGACTAATCTTGGAATGTAACTTTTCCATTGACAGCGCTTCAAAATGCGTTGGACAGACGATTCTGAAATTCCTACCTCACGACTCGCTTGCCGCACAGATTTTCTTGGACTTTGGTGATACGTTTCCAGTACTCTTTCTTGCTTTGTGGGGCTTGTCGATGTCCGTGGTCTTCCGGAACGCTTCTTGTGGACATTCTGAACAGTTCCATCGGCTTCAAACTTATCTCTAATTCGAGTGATGGTACGTCGCGTTGGTGGATCTGTTTGAAACTCCCTCCTAAACTGTCTTTGCACTTCAACTGCGTTTTCACACTTCCAGTAGCATTTTAGAATGAATTTCCTTTGTTCAAAGCTTAGTCTGACTGCCATTATTAATTCTAATGGGTTTAACTTGGAAAGAAAGAAACATCAATTGAGCTATCAGCTGTTAAAGTGTGTATACATTTCTTTGGGACGCCCTGTATATATATATATATATATATATATATATATATATATATATATATATATATATATATATATAGCTACACCTTTATACTGGATATGGAGAAGATCCCTAGACACTATATAGCTACACCTTTATACTGGATATGGAGAAGATCCCTAGACACTGGGGAAATACCGAGCATCTGGAAAAGAGCAAACATTGTCCCTATATATAAAGGAGGGGACAGATCTCAAGCAAAGAACTATAGACCAGTGTCATTGACGTCCCACCTCACCAAAGTATTTGAAAGAATAGTTAGACAGAAAATTTATGATTTCCTGGAGACACGGGAAAGATTCAACGAAAATCAGCATGGATTCCGATCAGGTAGATCATGCCTATCACAACTAATAGAGCACTACAACAATATCCTAGATGCATTGGAAGGCAATGACAACTACGATGTTGTATACACAGATTTTGCTAAAGCTTTCGATAAATGTGACCATGGTATAATAGGACATAAAATTAAAGACATGGGAATAGCAGGCAAAGTGGGAAAATGGATCTACAGCTTCCTTAGTGATCGTCTGCAGGTCGTCAAAATTCAAGGTATATCATCATCAGAATCGGAAGTACGCAGCTCAGTACCACAAGGGACAGTACTGGCCCCACTCCTGTTCATTATCATGCTAACAGACATAGACAGCGGAGTAAACAGCAATAGTATAGTAACATCCTTTGCAGACGATACAAAGATCAGCAGAAAAATCAGCGATGTACATGACGTGGAGGCCTTGCAGAGGGACACGAACAAAATATACAAATGGTCAGAAGACAACATGTCATTCAACGCCGAGAAATTTCAGCTCTTGAGATATGGTAGAAAAGAAGAACTTAAACAGACTGCATATTATGCTCCAGATAGACAGGAAATTCAGAGAAGCATGAAAGCGATTGATCTCGGGATAATAATGACAGATGATGCGAAATTCGAAACACAAAATCAGATAGCGATAAATAAAGCAAAAAGAGTCGCCGGACAGGTTCTAAGAACGTTCAAGAGAAGGGACAGGACAGTAATGATTCCCCTACTAAAAACACTGATTATACCAAAACTTGAATACTGCTCAGTTTTGACGTCCCCATATAAAAAGGAAGAAACTAATAAACTAGAAGAAACGCAAAGGCATTTCACAGCCAAGATTGATGGCTGCAAAGAACTCAACTACTGGGAAAGACTACGTAAACTAAATCTGTACTCACTGGAAAGAAGAAGAGAGAGGTACATCATAATCTACATATGGAAAATGATCGGAAAACTGGTACCAAACCTAAAACTAAACCCAATTACCATTCAAACAACACTGGAAAATAGGAAAGGCAGAATGTGTAGTGTTCCCAAATTAAAAGCACGACAAGGGACCTCCTCAACCCTGAAGGAAAATAGCTTGGTTGTCAGGGGGCCAAGACTTTTCAACCAGCTTCCTAAGGACCTCAGAAACGTAACGGGGGTCAAAGTTGAAGTCTTCAAGAAAAGACTGGATGCCTGGCTCAGGACAGTACCAGATGAGCCGGGCGTGCCTGGCTATGTACGGTGGAGAGCGCAAGAAAGTAACTCGCTCCTCCACCAGGCCAGACCTAGAGGCGGGGCCACCAGCTTGACCTCCGTGTGAAGAGAGACCCACACACGAAACAACATAAGGTTCATAAGGTAAGGTATATATATATATATATTAGCCCCTCCCAAAAAGAAGTTCTGGCTACGCCCGTGTATATATATATATATAAGGTATGAATGCTTGTTTTCTTTGTTTTTCCTTTCTACTCCAGCTGGAGGCAGTTTCTTACTTCCGGGGTTAAACCTTAACCATAAGGAATTTTTAGGTATAGCCTAGTACTAGGCGTAAGATAGAGGTGCTATATCGTAGTATCTCCCCTACAATTTCTCCAGATGTTATACTTATGGGCAGTTGGTCAAGGAACTCGTGTAGATTTCTTTACTGCCCCTGTCGCTCCCACCACTATTGGGATGATCTCAGGTTCTACATTCCACATTCTCCTTATTTCATGTTTGAGTCTGGTATTTTAAGACCTTTTCCCTTTCATAGTTAGTCACACTCCAGTCCGCTGGGATTCTTACTTCCACCAAGAGGCATTTGTTACCCTCTTTCTCTCTCATTACTATGCCTGGCCCGCATCTTGATACCCTGATGTCAGTTAGTATCTCATGATCATATAGGAGCAGCACTTTATCATTGTCTTCTATTCCTTGTGGAATATAAATGCAGAAATGAGGTTTTATAGAATTAAAACAAAGTTGTCAGAATTGAGTTTGGTGTACTTGGCACCTCCGGCCGGAGCAGGTGGTTTTCTAAAATGGCCGGAACTCCTGCTCGGCCGGAGCCGGAGCTCCGGTGCATCACTAGTTTCTTCCGTGTAGGAGTATTTCGCATCCAGAT
This sequence comes from Bathynomus jamesi, assembly GCA_023014485.1. Classification (NCBI taxonomy): domain Eukaryota; kingdom Metazoa; phylum Arthropoda; class Malacostraca; order Isopoda; family Cirolanidae; genus Bathynomus; species Bathynomus jamesi. The sequence goes on from JAJOZX010000930.1 coordinate 527,633, forward strand.
AGTATGTGACTCACAGTCTCTGGGCTCTTTGAGCACAGGTATGAAAGAGAAGGCTGAAACGAATGGTTATTTGAAATAAACTTGAGCGTGCATGTCTTTTAAAGGTCAATCAATGTTTGAGTCTCGTTAAAATAGATGAGTCGAGCCATTTAAACAATATTTACACGGTTAACGTTTTCTCTCTACATGCTCTTCTTCTACTCATATACATGTATGTACATACTATTTACACTGAACACCTATAGCTACTACAAAGTATATTCAAGAAGATGCTATTAACGGAAACACAGAATTCATTTCCATAATGTATACACCAAACACACATTTACATTTATTATATATATATATATATATATATATATATATATTATGGGATGAATTTCACAATTAAACACGTGAAGTGAATGAATGATGCAAACCCACGAGGTGTACTTCTGAATACACGAAAGGCCTTGGAATCCTTTTTTTTCTTGTGGGTTTGCATTATATATATATATATATATATATATATATATATATATATATATATTAATGGCGTTCATAAGTATTCGTAGAGAGAAATGTTTCAATTATATTCGTCCTTGTCTTTTGTACCATGCATAGGATAATTATGAAAAGTTTACTGTTAGTTTGGAAAAATTTAACAAATAAAAAAAATTACTTCAACTCCAACACACACGTAAACCATTAAAGAGTTTGAGGTAAATATAATAAGAGTTAAAACGCAAAAGTTTTCGTACATATACTTACAAACTTATTTAATACTCTGCGCATCCTCCTTAGGCTTGAAGAATTTAACACTTTTATCAGTAGTTGGCTGTTTATTGATTAGAGACTGTTGACAATTCTGAATTCAAGCATTTTCTCTGTGAATCTTCGTAGAAGACGGATAACTGTATGAGCCATTAGTAAGCAATGGGTCGTCGTGGTAAAAAGCCGTCTACGGATCTTGAGAGATCTGTTATTGCTGCGCGCGAGTCTGGAAAGCGTTACGGGAAGATAGGAGAACAATTTCGAATTCCATTTACAATATGATAGCTGCAGTTAAAAAGAAATGGAAGGGTTCTGGAACAATCAAAACTCTAGCAAGGCGTGGATGACCTCGCGAGATTTCAGAACGTAGAGTTGAACGGATTGAAAGAATGGGTGCCGCGAATCCACGAGTGACTACGGGCGATATTTGTCAAACATTAAGACTAAGATCGATGTACATCCCTCTACTCTTCTCAATTTAATCGACAATTTATGGTTTCATTTGAAAAAAAAAATCTGTCCGCGAGAGAAACCCTTCGAATCTGAATGAATTGCAACAATTTTCTTTAGAAGAATGAGCTAAAATTTCTACTGAGAGATGTCGAAACATTGTAGAAAAATACCCCAAAACAAATCACCGAAGTCATTCAAGCAAAAGGTGGACTCGCAAAGTATTAAATAATTTTGTAAATAAAAGTACGAAAACTTTTACATTTTAACTTTTTTATTATTTTCCTAAAATTCTTTGATGTTTTACATTATATATGTTAGAGTTAGACGAATTTTATTCTTTGTTACATTTTCCAAACGAAATGTTAACTTTTCATAACTTATCGTATGCATGGTACAAAAGATAAGGACGAATATAACTGAAATATTTCTATATTTCTCTCTACCAATATTTATATGAGTTCCATTGTGTGTGTGTGTGTGTGTGTGTGTGTGTGTGTGTGTGTGTGTGTGTGTGTGTGTGTGTAAATTAAATATTTTATGTGTTGACATCAATTGAAAGCAATAAAGATTCTATTTAAGTACATAGCGACAACAGATAACGCATCTTTCAAGTTTTTCTTCAAACGAATGTTGAAAAAAAGAGAGGACAATCGGGTATACAAGGAGTATAGTGACATTTTGCACTCGCCGCCACCACTTCTTCAGGCAAGAACAATCCCTGAAAGAATGGGTGCGATCTTACTACTGCAGCTTCTTCTTCTTCATCATCATCATATCTTAGGGTCTTTGTTAGCCTTAGGTTCTGTAGATCTGTAGATCATCATCATATCTTAGGGTCTTCGTTAGCCTTAGGTTCTGTAGATCTGTAGATCATCGTCATCATCATATCTTAGGGTCTTTGTTAGCCTTAGGTTCTGTAGATCTGTAGATCATCATCATCATCATATCTTAGGGTCTTTGTTAGCCTTAGGTTCTGTAGATCTGTAGATCATCATCATCATATCTTAGGGTCTTTGTTAGCCTTAGTTTCTGTTGATCATCATCATCATATTTTAGGGTCTTTGTTAGCCTTAGTTTCTGTAGATCTGTAGATCATCATATCTTAGGGTCTTTGTTAGCCTTAGGTTCTGTAGATCATCATCATCATATCTTAGGGTCTTTGTTAGCCTTAGTTTCTGTAGATCTGTAGATCAACATCATCATATCTTAGGGTCTTTGTTAGCCTTAGGTTCTGTAGATCTGTAGATCATCATATCTTAGGGTCTTTGTTAGCCTTAGGTTCTGTAGATCATCATCATCATATCTTAGGGTCTTTGTTAGCCTTAGGTTCTGTAGATCTGTAGATCATCATCATCATATCTTAGGGTGTTTGTTAGCCTTAGTTTCTGTAGATCTGTAGATCATCATCATATCTTAGGGTCTTTGTTAGCCTTAGGTTCTGTAGATCTGTAGATCATCATCATCATCATCATCATCATATCTTAGGGTCTTTGTTAGCCTTAGGTTCTGTAGATCTGTAGATCATCGTCATCATCATATCTTAGGGTCTTTGTTAGCCTTAGGTTCTGTAGATCTGTAGATCATCATCATCATATCTTAGGGTCTTTGTTAGCCTTAGGTTCTGTAGATCATCATCATCATCACCATATCTTAGGGTCTTTGTTAGCCTTAGGTTCTGTAGATCATCATCATCATCATATCTTAGGGTCTTTGTTAGCCTTAGGTTCTGTAGATCATCATCATATCTTAGGGTCTTTGTTAGCCTTAGGTTCTGTAGATCTGTAGATCATCATCATCATATCTTAGGGTCTTTGTTAGCCTTAGGTTCTGTAGATCATCATCATCATCACCATATCTTAGGGTCTTTGTTAGCCTTAGGTTCTGTAGATCATCATCATCATCATATCTTAGGGTCTTTGTTAGCCTTAGGTTCTGTAGATCTGTAGATCATCATCATATCTTAGGGTCTTTGTTAGCCTTAGGTTCTGTAGATCTGTAGATCATCATCATCATAATATCTTAGGGTCTTTGTTAGCCTTAGGTTCTGTAGATCATCATCATTATCATCATAGGTTCTCGCAACAATAATTACACGTACACGATGGATAATAGGGTTAGCGAGCGTTGACGAGGAAGTAGATTTAGGCGTACGCGTATCTAAGGATTTAAAGGTTAGGAACCAGTGCCTGGAGTCTTGCGCAAAAGCTAATAGGATGTTAGGCTTCATAGCGCGTAATTTCGAATTTAAATCGAAGGATATTATATTACCCCTTTACAAGTCCCTAGTCAGGCCTCATTTAGAATATGCAGTTCAGTTTTGGTGCCCGTACTTGCGTGAGGATATTGATAGGTTAGAAAGGGTTCAACGTCGTGCCACGAAACTAATTCCGTCATTGCGCAACAAGCCTTATGAAGATAGGATTAAAGAGTTAGACCTGTATTCACTCGAAACTAGGAGATTAAGGGGGGAGCTTATTGAAGTTTTCAAAATCGTTAATAACATCGATAATGTAAATTTTGACAAATTGTTCACTTTCGATAATAGTAATACTCGTAATAACGGATTTAAGTTGCGTGGCAGACGTTTCATTACTAATATCGCTAAAAACTTCTTTACGTTTAAAGTAATTGATAAATGGAATAATCTTCCCGCGTCAGTCGTTCATTCTACCAGCGTTAATATGTTTAAGAACCGTTTAGATAGGCATTTTAAAAATATTAACGTTGTTTAAAATAAAAAAAATACAATTAGTCACAGGAGCTCTAGGGGTGGTGGTCGAGGATGAGTCTGTTGACGATTAATGCCAGCTTGTGACATGCCAGCAAAAAAAAAAAAAAAAAAAAAAAAAACTAACGAACGTAGATGTAGCTCGTAGAGTAAACTAACCCACTTTTTGTTTAACTTTACCTACTTTTTTTTTTTTTTTTTATTCTCTTCTTACTTTGCATGTCTGTAACTCTCTTTTCTTGCATGTTTGTAATTTGCATGGTATGACTGAGTTAAGGCTGTGTTTGCATGGTTTGTAAGCGTTCTTATTTTACTTCTTTTCATCTTTCACCCCTCTCCTATTCTCTCCGGACTATTTTTCTGACTTGTCGGCAGTGGCCGGCGGATGATGATGGCGAGTCTTTTTTCTCTTTTTCTGAATGAATGTTAACCCACGAATGATAGGTGTTGCTCCTTACTTAACCCCTTATTCTCTTCTCTTAACCCCCTACTCTTTCCTTTCTCTCGGGCTAACCTTAGAGTCGATCTTAGGGTCTTTGTTAGCCTTAGCTTCTGTAGATCTGTAGATCATCATCATCATGCATAATCATAAACGCATCATCAATAAGCAGAAAATTAAATGAATAAATTTAATATCGTCTCGGAATAAACTTACGTAAATTCCAAACTAAATTATTACCCAAAATAGGCATAAATTAATTAATTACAAAACCCGATTAAATTCTGCATAAAAATTTAATATTAATCCTCGAAACTAATTCTGACTCACGACATTCCACTGAAACACTCCATTTCACTTTTATTAAATACTCTTAGTATCTACTTTGAGGTAGTCAGCATTATAGTACGTCATCCGATCACAGATCATGTAGTCACATCACGTGACGTAAATTCACATAAAATATATATATATATATATATATATATATATATATATATATATATATATATATATATATATATATATATATATGATACACACAGACTGTCCAATTTAGTGTGGACCAAAATGGGGGGTAAATTATAAAGTTGAAGAAATCCTTGTTCCACATTAATGCCCTTGTTCCTTTGGACCAGATAGACATGTCAGCAAAATTTTGGTCAAATATGAGAATATTTAGGGGACCCGAGATTTAATGACTTATAAAAAATTTCCAATGAATAGGCGCGCTTAGAACATCAATGATCAACTCGTCTTGAGTTGCAACTTATGAAAAAATTTCTTCTTATTTAAGAAATTTTTGGTGTTAATAGAGTACAAAAACAATCTTAGATCATTATTTCAGAGAAAATTATTAATAAGGAAAACAAAAATTTTGGATAAAATATATTATCCTTAATTGGTCAACTCTAAATTAAAGGCTTTGCCTAATTGGCTTGAACCTTTTAGTTATCCTTTTTATCTCCTAATTTAACTGGTTTATTTTACTATTTCAGAAATTTAATTTTTTAAACTAAAAATGGCTACTCGTTCTAAAACTAAAGTTTGGCTCATTGGCCATTTATATAAAGATATACTTTGTTGCCGCTTACCTACAAAACTGCAAGTTTTGCAAAAATATTTCTTCCATCAAAAAGAGGAAAAATTGGGACGAAGAAGATCCATTAATCTTTGCTTAGATGAAGTGATGACCTACTGGGAGAAAGCCAGGATTCCCACAATGCGTAGAGACAGTGCCATCCAAAAGATTGACTCTTTAATAAGCTGTTATGATAAATTGATGAAAAACAGAAAAAGGCCCGAGGAAAAGTGCCGTATTGAAGAAGCTATGTTTAAAGATGAAATTAAGGCTGAAATTCTTGATATTGGTCACTCTAATGCCCTTTTGATGATGTCAAATGAAGAAGACAAGCTTTTCTACTTAAGCCAGCAAGAAGATCCTACACAAAGTAGCATGGGTACAGTAGACCAAATTCTTGCAGAGAGAAAAAAAGGCTTCATCGTGAAGAATTAGTGTGAAAGAGCCCTCAAAGAGCAGAAGCGATCTAAAAGATCATTCTTGCCTGCCAATAGAGATGATTTCACATCGTCATCATCATTAGTGATGTAGGTCACATCCGCATCCGCATAACATCCGCACATTTTCTCGCATCCGCATCCGCACTTTGGGCTGCGGATGTCGTGCGGATGTGGACCGTTGAGATAAAACGTCATTAATAAGCGGAAATTATCAAATTCTACTATATTAATAGAACTAGTTCATTGTGCGCAAAAGTGATGCAAGCGACAAGACGAGAGGCTGTTCTTGTATGAAGTTACGCTCTTGCAACCTACTTAGATCCACGTTACAAAGCTAAGTTATTTTTACCTAGTACATTAGAACGAGTTAAATCATCACTTGGCAAAGCAGTTGAAGAGCTTCAATCTCTTGAATCTGTCGCTTCGCCACCCACCAAAAGAATAAAAGTTTCAGTGACAGAACCAACACCTTCAACAAGCAAATCTATCACAGAATCTGTCTCTCAGTTTCTTGAGTCAAGCAGCAATGACGAGACCTACGCGATGTCAAAAGATGTAGTAAAAATGATCGAGAGCTATCACCAAGAAAAACGCCTGGCTGCATGTGACAATCCTATTAGTTGGTGGAAAAGTACGCAGAATATCTATCCATACTTGAGTAAACTTGCAAGGAAACATTTAGCCTGTCCTCCAACAAACGTACCAAGCGAGAGATTATTTAGCAGTGCTGGATTAATATATGATGAAAAGAGAAACAGACTGGCAGCAGAAAAGGCAGAAAAGTTAATGTTCCTTAAGCATAACCTTCCTATAATTAAGTTTGAACATTAAACGATGAACATCTTAGTTTAATTTATTTTAATTACTCATTTATAAATATGGCTAATAAAACTTTAAACTTAATATAAATAGTTATCAAGCTAATTAAAGATCTCTTTCTATAAGGGTGGAGGTTGGGGAAAGAGGTCGGTGGGGTGCATTTGAGTTGGGTTCACGTCCCGCATCCTGGTAACACAATTATGGTTTCTAATTGTGGCTGAAACTCAACAAAATATAACGAATTTATTTGCAGACGAATTCACTAATTGATTTCTATATTAGTTAGATGCTTGATATTATTTTATATGTTCAGAGAAAAGTACAGCAATTATTGTACAATTAATCAATTATACTACATTATAGCTACAGCTCTCTCTATATAATAACTTATTATATACGTTAAACACAACACATCTCGAATATATCCTAAAAAATAACGAAAATGTAGACATCCGCATCCGCATCCGCGGATGTTGAAATCAAACATCCTCATCCGCATCCGCAGATGTGAAAAAAATGACATCCGCTACATCACTAATTCATCATCACCACCATCAACTAATGACGACAACCTTGAAATGAATTTTCAAGGTCCCTCTGAAGAGCAATTTAAAAAGAAAATGTTGGCTCCTAAAAAGTCAAAGCCTATTGACAAAAATGTTGTAGCAGCCTATGATAGAATGAATCTTTCCAATCGAGATGCAGCTATGTCTTATGCTGTTGTTGCTCAGTCTTTGGGCCATAATTTGGAAAACAAATGTTGATCTTAAATTTTTGCAAGATATTGCAATAATGGAGGAAAATTCTTTGATATCAAGTGTTATCAAGCAAGCCCAAAATGCCATTAAACGACATCTGTGGTACCTCTCAGAAACACTTGTTGGATTAAGCTTCTTTGACAAAAGCATGTCCCTTGAAGAAAAGGAGCAAATGCGAAATAATATCAAAATGCCTCCAAGAAATAAGGGACTGAAACGTTTAGAAGCAAAGGTAACCCTAGCTTCTTTTAAAGAAAAAAGGATTTCTGATTTTGTTACTTCAAGGACTAAATCTCTTTTTGATGCTCTACATCTCAATTCTCTCTTCACTGAAAATTCTGCATCAACATGGGGAATAGATCCTGAGTACCAAAGAGGCTGTGCTAGAGTTCGTGCCCTTAGAGTGACAAATGACACAGCTGAGCGGGTGTTGCATTGATTGAAAAATTTAATCAAGCAGTGACAACTAAAGAAGAGGACAAACAATACCTGCTCAAAACAGTTTTCAAGAATCGTAAAGAATTTCCAACAAAAAATAAAGCAGAACTTATAAAAATGAGGAAAAACTAATTTTTTCAGCATTAAAAGGAAAAGTGCAATTTTCTCGGGACCCCTAAAACTTGACGTAGAGGTTTCAAATTTTGTAATTTGATTAAGGTAAGCAAAAGGAATAACATTACTCATGTGGAACAAAGATTTTTAAACCTTCATTTTTTTGGTCCACACTACCTGAGTGTCCATGAAACAAGGAACTCTAGGATAATTAAATCCACTATAGTCCGAATAAGTAATGGTAAATGACAGATACTATAGTTTTTCTTTTTCATGATGCTAACCCGACGTGGGCAACGGATCACTCGCAAAGCGGTCCCCCCCCAAAAAAAAAATATATATATATATTATATATGTATATTATTGGGTTAGCCTCCTCCGCAACATCTAAGGTCATATGACGGAGGGGACCTGCAGCTTTACGTGGGATCCGAACCACAGGTCGCTACATAATCTGGTCGCGGAGGACGGTCTCCCATCCAACTACTACCCAGATCCAATGTCGCTGAACTTCGCTGATCTCCGGGAAGGTATATATATATCACAAACTCAGAATGGTCCCCCGAGAAACTTATATGTTAAACACAGACCGTGCATGGAACAGCTTTGGGACAGCTTTGGTGAGGGAAGCTATATTCTGGGGCCTCTTTGCGAGTAACCCGGTGCCCACGTTGGGCTTTCCATCATGAAAAAGAAAAAACTATAGTATTTGTCATTTATCATTACTTATTCGAACTACAGTATAGTGGGTGTAATTTCCCAGAAGAGTTCCTTGTTCCATGCACGGTCTGTGTTTAATATATATATATATATATATATATATATATATATATATATATATATATATATATATATATATATATATATATATATATATATATATATATATATATATATATATATATATATACACACACACAGGGTGGGCCGAAAGTCTGGATCCATAGGAAAATATTTATTTTAATACATAAATTACAACAAATGGTAAATACTTAAAATGAATATCAACTTTAACTCGTAAATGCGTATCCGTGATACTGTACAGTAGTTCGTACTCCAGTATAAATACTCAAATACTTTTTTTATTTCAGCCCAGAAATGGCTTCGAATCTAACAACAGAAGACCGGGTAGAACTTGTGCTCATGTACGCAAGACAGGGCGCTACACACACAGAAGTTGCTACCGAATTCAATAGAAATCATCCTGATAAGCATCCAGTAACACATGCGACTGTTGGCAAGTTGTTTAAACGTTTCAAAGAAACAGGAAGTGTACATGATCGACGGCGTTCTGGTCGTCCAAAAACTGCAACTGATGAAAATACCTCTGCAATGGTATGTGAAACTTTAACGAATAGTCCAGTAAAGTCAACAAGAAGATTATCAAATGAAACACGCATCTCGAGAACGTCAATTCGAAGAATTATTAAAAATCATAAATTCCATCCCTAAGTGTCTCGATGTCAGAGGCCGCCAATTTGAGCATTTGTTATAATTTGTTGTTTATACTGGAGTACGAACCACTGTACAGCAGTGGTGCACAAACTTTTTTGATGTGAGGGCCAAACCAACCATCTGTTTTATATGTAGGGGCCAGATATATAGATATTCTATTTTTTATAAATGTGCATTTTTATAACCAGGGGTAATATTTTAGATTTTTCACTTTTTCATTGAATTGAAAAGACCCGTGGGGGGCAACATTTGGCCCGCGGGCCAGGGTTTGTGCATCACTGCTGTACAGTATCACGGATACGCATTTACGAGTTAAAGTTGATATTCATTTTAAGTATTTACCATTTGTTGTAATTTATGTATTAAAATAAATATTTTCCTATGGATCCAGACTTTCGGCCCACCCTGTATATATATAATATATATATATATATATATATATATATATATATATATATATATATATATGAACCTTATGTTGTTTCGCGCGTTGGTCTCTCTTCACATAGAGGTCAAGCTGGTGGCCCCGCCTCTAGGTCTGGCCTGGTGGAGGAGCGAGTTGCTTTCTTGCGCTCTCCACCGTACATAGCCAGGCACGCCCGGCTCATCTGATACTGTCCTGAGCCAGGCATCCAGTCTTTTCTTGAAGACTTCAACTTTGACCCCCGTTACGTTTCTGAGGTCCTTAGGAAGCTAGTTGAAAAGTCTTGGCCCTCTGACAACCAAGCTATTTTCCTTCAGGGTTGAGGAGGTCCCTTGTCGTGCCTTTAATTTGGGAACACTACACACACTGCCTTTCCTATTTTCCAGTGTTGTTTGAATGGTAATTGGGTTTAGTTTTAGGTTTGGTACCAGTTTTTCGATCATTTTCCATATGTAGATTATGATGTACCTCTCTCTTCTTCTTTCCAGTGAGTACAGATTTAGTTTACGTAGTCTTTCCCAGTAGTTGAGTTCTTTGCAGCCATCCATCTTGGCTGTGAAATGCCTTTGCGTTTCTTCTAGTTTATTAGTTTCTTCCTTTTTATATGGGGACGTCAAAACTGAGCAGTATTCAAGTTTTGGTATAATCAGTGTTTTTAGCAGGGGAATCATTACTGTCCTGTCCCTTCTATTGAACGTTCTTAGAACCTGTCCGGCGACTCTTTTTGCTTTATTTATCGCTATCTGATTTTGTGTTTCGAATTTCGCATCATCTGTCATTATTATCCCGAGATCAATCGCTTTCATGCTTCTCTGAATTTCCTGTCTATCTGGAGCATAATATGCAGTCTGTTTAAGTTCTTCTTTTCTACCATATCTCAAGAGCTGAAATTTCTCGGCGTTGAATGACATGTTGTTGTCTTCTGACCATTTGTATATTTTGTTCGTGTCCCTCTGCAAGGCCTCCACGTCATGTACATCGCTGATTTTTCTGCTGATCTTTGTATCGTCTGCAAAGGATGTTACTATACTATTGCTGTTTACTCCGCTGTCTATGTCTGTTAGCATCATGATAAACAGGAGTGGGGCCAGTACTGTCCCTTGTGGTACTGAGCTGCGTACTTCCGATTCTGATGATGATATACCTTGAATTTTGACGACCTGCAGACGATCACTAAGGAAGTTGTAGATCCATTTTCCCACTTTGCCTGTTATTCCCATGTCTTTAATTTTATGTGCTATTATACCATGGTCACATTTATCGAAAGCTTTAGCAAAATCTGTGTATATAACATCGTAGTTGTCATTGCCTTCCAATGCATCTAGGATATTGTTGTAGTGCTCTATTAGTTGTGATAGGCATGATCTACCTGACCGGAATCCATGCTGATTTTCGTTGAATCTTTCCCGTGTCTCCAGGAAATCATAAATTTTCTGTCTAACTATTCTTTCAAATACTTTGGTGAGGTGGGACGTCAATGACACTGGTCTATAGTTCTTTGCTTGAGATCTGTCCCCTCCTTTATATATAGGGACAATGTTTGCTCTTTTCAAGATGCTCGGTATTTCCCCAGTGTCTAGGGATCTTCTCCATATCCAGTATAAAGGTGTAGCTATTTCATTTTTACAGTTTTTAATCAATAATGCGTTCCAATTGTCCGGACCTGCAGCTGAATGTAGTTTCATTTGTCCTATAGCTCTCGCTACATCTTCTGGGGTAAACTCAAAGTCTGTTATATACTCTCCTTGCAATTCCTCTTCAAAGAATGCATTTATGTCAGGTATCGCTTTGTCACTTTTTGGGGTACTGAAAACTGATTCATATTGAGCTCTCAATGTATCAGATATTTCTTTTGGATCGTCGGTTAGTTCATTATTTCCCGTCCTTAAGGGCCCAATAGCGGCGCGCGTTTTGTTTTCCTTTTTGCATAGCTATAGAAGTATTTTGGATTTTCCTTTATTGCTTCTACCGCCTTTTCCTCTTCCCTCTCTGTATGGTCCTTAATCAGGGCTTGTATTTCCCTATCGATACCCTCCAGTTTTTCTTTTATTGTTTTCCTGTCATTATCTCCGCAGTTTCCTAACTTCGCCTCCACTCTCTTTCTTTTGCGGAATAGTCTTCTCTTTTGCCTTTCTAGCCAGCTCCTCTTTCCTTTTGGCTGTGATTTCGGAGCATATTTTTCTAAAATTCTCAGCGTTTTTCCTCCAAGGTTGTTAGCATTTCTTCAGTTGTTTTTATTCTCGAAAATTGTTCTCCATTCTATTTGGGCCATGTGCGATCTGATTGCTTCCCAATTTATAGTCTTCGAGTTTAAGTTAAAGGCCCCGAATTTACTTCTTCCACACAATATGTGTATTGTCTTCTAATGCTGCCGTCATATTGTTTGATATCTCGATTAAGTTGTGGTCTGAGATAATGGTTGGGGTTATTTTTATATCAGCAATCAGTTCGTGTTATTCGTGAATACCAGATCCAGGCAGTTATTTTTTCTGGTATTTTCTGTTATCTGTGCAGCATAAACTCGTTTGTGAGAGCCATCAAATTTTTGCTGGTTCCTGATCTTCTCTTGAGTCCCCCTTGTCCTGGTGAATATATATATTCCTATTCACCTTTTTTGTATTTTATAAATAGGAAGTTAAAGTCTCCGCAGATTAATATTGGGGGATGGAGCGTTTATGGCCTTTATTAGCTTTCTAATGTCATCAATGACCTCCGAGAATTTTTCGGTTGGGGTGCTTGGAGGTCTATAGATGACTATTTACTATCGTTTAGTTTTTTCTATTTTCACTGCTAGGAGTTCCACATAGGTTTGATTTACTTATTATCGTCTCTGTCATATGACCTTCCTGTACATATATAGCACAGCCACCTTTCCGTCTCGTCGTTCTATCCGCTGTTAGTAAGTTGAAGCCTTCTATATTTATCTCTTTCTTATCAATACAATGTTCGCAATTTTCACAATTTCCTTGGCAATCTTTAAGATGAGTTTCTGTAAGGCATGCGATGTCCGCCCTTGTTTCGTCCATAAATCCTTTCAGGTACGAAACCTTACTGAGTGATTGGTTTGGTCTTATTCCTTGAATATTAGCCAGGACAATTTTTATGTTCTCTGTTTTTCGTTGCCCCTTGTGCATTTCATGTTCGTTTTCCTTCGATATCGCTTGATTCGTTGCTCTATGATCCTCCGAAAGAGATCCGTTTCCTCCTACTTGTATTGATAGCTTCTTGCCCGGTAGCGATTTGGCTCGGGGGTTTCCAGCTGTGTCAACTGCATGTGGATGACATTTAGCATTCGTAAGGTTCCTTAACACTTATGTCGTTTCTATTCATTTATATACTGCGCGGTCATTGCAGTTATATGCGCATATTCACGATTTGCGAGGGTGCCCTCTCAGGGCATTGGTTTCTGCCCTATGTGGGAGAATTTCGATTTGTGATTGAGTGAGGTCCGTAGCATAATGGTAGAGCGTCCGACCGGCAATTGGAAGGCCCTGGGTTCGATTCCTGGGCGGTTCGCCTCATTTTTCATTATTCGTTATCTCTCCTCCTCGTGTGCAGAAACGTTCCTTAACACTTATGTCGTTTCTATTCATATATATATATATATATATATATATATATTAGTGGTGGGCCGGATGTCAGTTTTTCAACATCTGCGGATGCGGATCTTTAATTTCAATACCCGCGGATGCGGATGTTTAGTTAATCTATCAATATAATATAGAATTATGAATATATGACAATTTTTCAAATTTCGTGATATTACTATTATGGGAGACAATGCATAAGAATTAAAATTAATATTTTCATTATGATAAAAATAATAACTTTCTCAAGAGTTTCAGCCACAGAAAATTCAATGAAACAAGCAAGTTTCATTCAATTTTCTGTGTAACCAGGTATTTATATTTTGAGGTTTATATATTTGTTTGTTCATTAATAATTAATACTTTACATGAAATGTGCATGACTGGGCCTTATAAGCTACTTTATAAGCTAATTTAATTGTAAATTGCATAATTTATTAGAGGTAGAATCCGCATAACATCCGCAGTCAGAAGTGCGGATGCGGGTGTTAAAAATTATGCTGATGCGGAATCCGGTCCACCACTAATATATATATATAATAATATTATATATATATATGATATATATATATAATGGCGTTTAAAAATCTGCGTCCACCTTATAATCACCCAATTTATTGTAAAGTGCAAATATTTGATAATTACAACAAAATTTGATTTTTTATTGTTACATTATTTGCTTCCAAATGTAATTATTATAAATTAGCAAAGAAATTAACAATTTAATGACATAATCATATTAATAATCGATATGACCTCCTTTTGCTTTAATTAATGACAGCTTCCCCTCTGTGAGGCATAGATTCGACAAGTTGCTTGATAACATCTTGTGCTATGCCCGTTCCAACATTCTTCTACATTCTCAGAGAGAGAATCAAGAGAAGTTATAGTCTTTTTAGCTTTCAAACTCTTCAAATGGTCCCAAAGATGCTCTATTGGATTGAGATCAGGACTTTGTGGAGGAAACTTCATAATTTGTAGAACACCATCTTTTTCTTGTCGAGATAGTTCATGCAAAGGTTAGAAGTATGCTTTGGGTCGTTATCCTGCTGGAAAATGAATCCTTGCCCACAAAGCCTCAATCCTGATGGTATTACGTGTCTCACAAGTATGGAGTGGTACTTCTCTTTTGTGAGAGTTGAAGTGATTCTGTGAAGACCTCCAACTCCAAAATAACTGAAACAACCACAAACTTGAATGTTGCCTCCACCACGTTTTAGTGAATGTTTTATGCAGGGATCTATCAGTTTTTCGTCGGTACTACATCCAACATAAACTCTTTTATGAGAACCAAAGAGTTCCACTTTTGATTCATCAGTAAAAAACTTTTTTTCCGGTCGTCTACATTAAAATTTCGATATTCTCTTGCTCACTCCAATCTTTTAGCCTTATTTTGTTTCCTCAGTAGTGGTTTGGACATAGCAACTCTGCTATGGAGACCAGCTTTTATGAGTCTTCATTTTATAGTACTTGTACTTATTGGAGAGTCCCGCTGTTCACTCAACTGTGCTGAATCTGTGTAGCTGTGCCAGTGATGAGCTGCCAAAATCTTAACAACCAGTTCCCTATATAAAAAGTTCTGATTTAAAGGATGTGCCACAGTATGTAGTTTTTGTACCTTTCTCCATAAGAAGTGGCAATGCATTGTGTCATTGGGAGTTGTACTCGTACTTAACAATAAAAAAATAAATTTAGAATGAATTTGAAAAGAAAATATGAAGAATATTTAAGTATATTAGTTATTACTAATTAGGTAGTAATTACAAAATAGCCTCAAGATTATTATTTTGAACACCGTTTTATAAGATTATTCGGTTTTAAGATCATTTTATAACAATATTTGTTTTCGTAACAATTTTTAACAACCGGTTCTAAAATGCTTCAAAATCTTAACAACCGGTTCGCGCGAACCGGCGCGAACCGGCTCCAGCTCACCACTGGCTGTGGCTTTGCTGTCATGCAGTGATGTAACCTTCGTGTAATAATCCTCAGAATCAGTAGTCAATTTAGGTCTGCCAGATCTCGTCTTTGAAGAGCACGATCCAGATTCTTTATATCCGCTTATAGTTCTTTGGACGGCCCATTTTGAAACGTTAATTTTTGCCGAGATCTGGCGTTGGGACATTCCCTCTCTTGAAAGTACAATTATTCGTCCTCTCTGGGATAAACTTAGTTCCTTAAACATCAGTAGTCAATTTAGGTCTGCCAGATCTCGGCTTTGACGAGCACGATCCAGATTCTTTATATCCGCTTATTGTTCTTTGGACGGCCCATTTTGAAACGTTAATTTTTGCCGAGATCTGGCGTTGGGACATTCCCTCTCGGCCCATTTTGAAACGTTAATTTTTGCCGAGATCTGGCGTTGGGACATTCCCTCTCTTGAAAGTACAATTATTCGTCCTCTCTGGGATAAACTTAGTTCCTTAAACATTTCAATTACAGCCTGTAAAGAGAGAATAAAGGAAATGATTGATTACACTGGGCAACAAAAAAATTTTTTTCGTGTCCCAAGAATGAAAATACCTTATTCTTATAGTATTTTCTGTGCTGAATCCAAATAAGTTTGTAAAATTTCTCAATCAGGTCTGGTTTTTGTGTGACATGCAATTTAATTTTTAAAAACCCATATAGTTACATACTTATTAAAATATGATCGAAAAGACATACCTGTAGTTTAAAAAGTAGCTTGTTTTGATTTTCTGCTGTGCTTTGCCTCAGGCATGTCTCTCTTAAGAGTCCAGCAATAGTCAGCCAGCATACTGGGGTTCCATTTGCCTTGGTAACGGTTTTCCATGGCAGAAATATCCTGATGAAAACGCTCACCATGTTCGTCGCTTACGGCACCCAGGTTTTCCGGAAAAAAGTCCAAGTGAGAGTCCAAGAAATGAACCTTTAATGACATATTGCACCCCATTGCTTGGTAAGACTTAAGAAGATCTCCTACTATTTCACGATAGTTTTCGGCCTTGTGATTTCCCAAAAAATTTGTGCAGACACTTTTGAAACTCTGCCACGCAGCTTTCTCAACTTCATTCAACTCTCCTTCAAATCTCTCATCTCTTAGCAATTCTCTGATCTGAGGGCCTACAAAAATGCCTTCTTTAATCTTGGCATCACTGATCCGGGGAAACTTATTTCTCAAGTATGTGAATCCTGTTTGCGCTTTATCCATCGCTTTAACAAAGTTTTTCATAAGTCCAAGCTTGATATGCAAAGGAGGAAGGTACACTTTCTCAGGGTCAACAAGTGAACTATTCACAACATTTTTCTTGCCTGGAACAAGTGAGGTGCGTTTTGGCCAATCCTTCTTAACGTAGTGGTTTTGCTTGTCCCTACTGTCCCACTCACATAAAAAACAACAGTACTTGGTGTAACCTAGCTGCAACCCTAGCAAAAGTGCAATGACCTTCAGATCTCCACAGATATTCCACTTATATTTCTGATACTGAAACTTTTCTAAAAGCAACTTCATGTTGTCGTATGACTCTTTCATGTTTGCAGCATGTGCAATAGGTACAGAAGGAAATTTATTTCCGTTGTGAAGAAGGACTGCTTTCAAGCTGACTTTTGAGGAGTCAATGAACAATCGCCACTCATCCACGTTATGTTCATGACCAAGAGCCCCATGACTGAATTAACATCTTTACAAAACACAAGTCCATCTTCATGGGAGAACCATTCTTTGAATTCATCATGTCGGCTGCGGAAAAAACAAACTTTAGTGTCACGTTGCAGTAGATTCCAACCCTTTAATCTTGAACCTAAAAGTTCAGCCTGCTTCTTAGATAATTTCAAATCACGAACTAGGTCATTTAGATCTCCTTGTGACAGTAAATGTGGTTCATTGGAGGAACAGGTAGCCTGGAATGTTGGATCAGAAATGTCTTCATCTTTTTCCTCGTGATATGCTACAGCTACGTTTGATTCCTCATCACTTAAACTTACATGTTCAGGAGGATTTGGTACTGGAAGTTGAGCACTGTGGGGAACTGGTCTCATTGCAGACGGTAGATTAGGGTATTTCATAAGGCTCTTTGTTTTTGAAGTGATCCCCTTTGTATTTACCAGGCAGAAATAGCAGTCTGTTGTGTGATCTTTGGGTTCTCTCCAAATCATTGGAGCCCAACTCTTGTCCTGATCGCCTACTTTACATTCGAAATAAAGTTCATAGCATTTTTTTACTAATGGTGTAAAGTTACGTTTCTGGGATTTTAAAGTTAGATCACCACATACATAACAAAAGGAATTAGGATGATTCACACAGTTCCGCGGCATTACAAAACATCTATGAATACAACACTGGTGTAAAATTAACAAGAAGCAACAGACACTAGCTGTTAACACTGTGACATTTACAAGCAGACTGACTTGGAGCTGCTCTACACACAGAAACTAGGCTCATGTCTGAACAGGTACAAACATGTTTCAACCTGCACAGTCTGCTGCTCCGACCAAATTTATCCTGCCAGCATTATCAGAACTTTCTCCCCAAAGGAATAAATTGTACTAATTTTACAGAAAAATTAATACAACATATATATATTAATATATTTTATTATAGTTATATTAATTAATATAATATATTATTATATTTATTATTTTTATAATGTTTTATATTATAATATTGTTATATACTTAATTATATATATGTTGTTATTTTTTTATCCGGTGATCATGCTAAATGAGGAAAAAATGAACATAGCGTCACAAGTAAACTAAGCCTGATAGAAAAAATCTGATTTCATATTTAGATTCAGCATGAAAAAGTACACTTAGAACACCCATCAAAACCCTTCCTTGTGACAAAATTGTTGTTGACCAGTGTTATTTTTTAAGCAAATTACTACAATGTCATTGACTAATTGGTTTTAACAGTTACAATAGACCAGTTGTTAAAATTACCGTATGAATACACTATTTTGAAGATTAATAACATTTAGCTATGGTCTTTCACTAATACCTGGGTTAAAATCGGTGGTGTTATACTGCAAAGAAAAATAAAACGTAACAGGACAAAAAGGACCATTTTCATTAATGGGTCCTTTCTTATGAAATAAAAGCTACATTACTTACACACGTAGTACAATATATGAAATACCATTTCTTGTAAAAGAAAATACCTTAATATAGCGGACATACTTTCTCAGAGTTGTATTATTTTCTAAAAATTGTCTAAAACTGAGGTGGACGCAGTCTTTTCAACGCCATATATATATATATATATATATATATGCACTAGAATCACAAAATAACACGTGACCTTATTAATATATCACGAAAGCGCTCGGACTTTGTGTTTCCTTTTCCTTGTGGTTGTTTGCTTATATTTATATATATATATATATATATATATATATATACCCTTGAAACTCCTCTAAAAAATTTAATTAATTTCTGTACATGCAAACTATTACAAAAGACACGAAACAGGGGAAACAGTAGTAGCAGTGCAGAGGACACTGGGCCTAATTAGAGGAAGAAGAAGGGGCAGTGGCGGATTATCACTGAGGCTATTGAGGCTGAAGCCTCAGGCTCCCACGCTTGAGGGACCCCCCAATCAACCGAGTTTCGATGATATAATTCGAGATTTCGCAAACTTCTTTAATTAAATATGACAGAGTACACAAAGTGACAAATTCCCCGTTTTATTTTATGTTTTATAGGCCCTAAAGTAAAGTTTGTTTTAATACTGTTTGGTTTTGGCGAACGTCAAAATACACTGTTGAGGTTTTTTTTAAGTTTGTTTCTCAATTAGCCCGAGCACCGTACATATAATTCGTGTAAATGTGCTGTACACGTACGTGTATTATTAATAAAAAGCTATAGAAAGGGCCCCCATATTCTTCATTGCCCCGGGGCCCCGAGGTGTCTTAATCCGCCTCTGAGAAGGGGTGGTTGCGAATGAGAGCGAGAAAAAAAAAAGTTTGTCCCTCCAACTTTTAATACTTCACGCGACTAAGGACGAGAGGAGGTCAGTGGAGGGAGGGCGTCGTTTGTGGGTCACCGGAGGAATCGTTCGGGTCGAGACGCGAAAAATGCGCTTTCTAAGAAAGAAAACAAACGAACGAACGAACGAACGCACGCACGCACGTATCAGCATCGAGCGAGCGAGTCATTAGAGAAAGCCCCAGGGCCCCAGGGGAGAGGTAGGAAGAGAGAAAGGGGGAGGCACACGACAAGATCATTTCGCAATTTCCGCTTTTCACCTTCTCCCACCACGCAATTGCTACCATACACCACAGTCAAAAATATTATCGTTACCACTATCTTCTTTCACATCTATTTTTATTATTACTTAACTATTATCATCATCGACGTTGTCAAAATTTATTAAATTTCTAACAGGAAATCCGACACATTTCCATTACCAAATTATATACTTCATCTACACTTTCCATCAAAAAATTTATTATATATATATATATATATATATGGCCCCCATACTGAAGTGTGTGTGTAATTCCACCAATTCTATGAATACTACTATTCTGCAAAGCATTATTGGTCACTAGAACTGTAATACAATACTTAATAATGATTGCATATTGTCCGTAAACAGACACCTTCAAAGTCAAAATGCAGTACCCAAAATATCTATATCTATATCTATATCTATATATCTATATATCTATATATCTATATATATATATATACATATATATATGTGTGTGTGTGTGTGTGTGTGTGTTTCAGTGAAGAACGAATTAGAAAGTGAGAGAGAATCTCCCCTGGAAAAGTTGGCAAAGACATAAAAGTGAAACACACACACACACACACAGTACAATCACCACCCCCAAACCAAAAAATTTTATATGATGATGAATGGAAGATGCAGGTACAAAACATCTCCTATGAGCCATGTGCAGACAGTCAATTAGGAAAAAAAAAAAAACTAAATATAGAGCGGCCGTAAATATTTTCACATTGAGGGTACTCAAAGAGAACTAGAAAGAACGGATCACATCCTGAATAGAAGTAATAAGAAGAGCAATGACGCATATTTTTTAGAGGAAATGAGAATCATAAAAGCACAGCTAGCCCTTTTCACAAGAAACGACGGAACTTCAGAGATACATGCACCGCATGCATCATCCTTCTACTCAACACCAGCCACCGATAATACACAACCACAGTGGTATCAGGGATCGTACAACCCCAATACTCCCAAATGCAGCGGCCCAACCAATAACAACCAAACGGGAACCGACATCGACCAGGAAACGACCATTATCTAGGAAAACCGAACACGAAGATTAGAAACCCTATAAATTTATTATACGCGGATATACGGGGCTCCAATAAACCTTAGCCCCCCCCGCCCATGGCCTAAACCATTAGAGGTACAGTAAAACTAAACATACCTTACAAAAGAGAATTTAATCCTGCATTTAATGAGAAACATTTAAAATTTGGTGTTCCCGTCATTGGCTTCCAAGACAGCCTGAATTCGCTTTGGGTAGCTTGGCAAAAGTGACGTGAATAGATCTTGATCGTTACGTAAATTTGCTAAAACAGTTTCAATGTGTTGCGTCATTGTATCCTTCGAAAATCGATTTGCTGCAGGTTCTTGAAACAAGAGACATTCAACCTTGTCCTTTATAACTGATCCAATGTGTTCACAGACGTTCAGGTCAGGAGAATTTCGTGGCCATTCTTCATTTCCAAAGAAATCGATCTCATGGTTCCGCAACAACTGTTGAGTGGCTAATGCCTTAAAACAGGGGGCCTTATCGTGTAGAAGTGTGACCTGATCGACATCCATAACATTGTTTGGGTTTCTTAGAAAAGGAATGACATGCTGGGATAGAATAATATCACGAAAATACTGTCCATCCCAACTCTGACCATTTGGCTTCAGCACCCACATGAGCTTCTTTGCAGTGAACAAAACAAACACACCAACACAGTCTGGACTTTTTAATAATTCGCGATAATGTTCATTGTCATCGATTTCATCTGGTGTTGTGGCCCACACTCGATCATTTTGGTAGTTAGGCCGACGTGTTACGTAAACAAAAAATTCATCGGAGACAGCTAAATGCATGAAATCATCCACATCCCAATCTTCAAGATAATGGGCAAACCACATTCTGTCATCGATGTTAAGTTGAGTTTTTCTTGGCTTTGGAAGTTCACGTCAAGGCTTTAAACCTTGCCTATGACGGTACAGTCGAATCATCTCACCATTAACGATCTTTCCTCTCAACACTTCGATCTCTCTAGAAAATTTAGCACAGCTGTTTTTCTGCTTACGCGTACCGCTTTCAATGATGTCCTTTATTTCCCGAGAGAGTGGCAAATTTGGGCGCCCAGATTTGGTTGTATCCATTTCACATTCATCCAAAGTTTTATTCCAATTTCTTTTGACGAAGTCCTCACTTCTTCGAAACTTTTTGGCAACCCATGAACGTGTTATAAAGGTGCCTCCAGCATCACGAGCTTCCCAAAATGTTATTGCTCGTATGCGATCTATCACACATTGCCTCTGGTGCTACTATAGCGTGATTCCTACCTCGATTCGGCGGTCTACCTTTTAATTATAGCCTCTTACTTTGTTTACTAATTGCTTGTTTACACTCCAATGTCCATCGCCCTTGACGATTGGTTAGGTTTAGTCATGATATTTTCGTTAGTTTTAATGAAAATATCGTGACTAAACCTAACCAATCGTAGGTAGACCACATACTATAGTAGCACCGAAACTATTTTTTAAATAAATAAAATTGAATAATAAATAGCATTTTATATTTATTATATTTTCATTTATACCTTGGATAGGAATCACACACTACAGTACTGTAGTTTCGAACCAAAACGGGTAGGAATCACCCTATAGTATCGAAGTCACCGGTAGGAATCACGCTATAGTAGCAGTGTAG
>JAJOZX010000930.1:555000-635000 GCA_023014485.1 Bathynomus jamesi
GTAAATGAAATGGTTTTAAGTCAAGAGGAACAACCGGGAACAAGTAAAAGTGAACGTGAAGTTGCGAAAGAAACCGGGATTTCACGTTCATCAGTACAGCGAATTATTCGCTGTACTGATGAACGTGAAATCCCGGTTTCTTTCGCAACTTCACGTTCACTTTTACTTGTTCCCGGTTGTTCCTCTTAACTTAAAACCATTTCATTTACTTTTTCAATGTTTTCTGGCGTTCTAATAGTTTCTGGTCGACCACTTCCCAGACGCCGTTGACTGCTGCCGGTTTCTTTAAGTTTTTGTAAAAAATGTGCCACAGTTCTTTTTTTCCAATTTCTATTTGGAAATTCGTAAAGGATTATGTTTAATGAATATCCTTTTTCTTCACGTAGTGCTTGTATAATGTTCTTATCAGATTCTCTCAATCCCATCTTGAGGGGTCTGGAATAGAAAAATTTCATTTAAAATTAGGATCAAGGAATAAATATAAATGCGCAACTTTTTTTTGTATATTTTTTTTGGAAGCCAATTTTGGGCATTATATTGGCTTATAACCATCAAGCCATTGAATAAGTATTTAAAGAGAAAAGAATTATCTTTCATTTGATTGTTTTTTTAAGTCCTTACCTGCAATGGTTATTGAGATATCACTTCTCAAAATTGGTGCCATTTTTTTTGGGCCAGCCGGGATATATACAGTATATAAAGAGAAGAAAATTTAAAAACATACTGAGTTTGCCTTCTCAAAAAAAATTTCATTCACCTCACTTACTCATGCTAAGAAACGTGGGAATTAATATTGTGTTTACTTCCAAAAATTTAGTCAAGTGTTTATTATATAGTAATACCACTGTGAATGTCCCTCGATGTATCTATTATATTAAATGTAAAGACTGTAATTTAGTATATATCGGTCAAACGGGCAAAACTCTGGCCATTACGGGCTGGACTATTAGAATCAAACGGCATATATTCGCGCAGCTAATGGAATCTAGTGCCATATCTGTTCATGTTATGTACCAATGATCACGCGAATGACTGCAATAATTCCTTTCTCTTGTTTAGAAATAATGTTAAGAGGATTATAAGTGAAGCAGCGTGTATTAAGCACATTAGTAATTTTAATGTTAGTTTCCATACATATAAACTTGATTGTATTTCCAGCCTTATTTTTAATCAGTATAAAGACAGTTTTCCACCACCATTCAATAAACCGATGGATTAGATGTTTGGTGAGACGTTTCTGATAAGGAGTGTATATAAAGCCGGGCGGACTATGTATTTTCAGTTCCCCTGAAGAAGAGTGGAAAAACTCGAAAGTACTCGGAGAATGTTTAATTTTTCCCTACACAGACATATATATATATATATATATATAAGGGGTCGCGCGTCTTGAGGTACCTAAGCGCCACCACAGGCAAAAACGTGCAACTTTTGATGGATATCACTTCTCACCCTTCCTCTATCGTGTGGTTTGGGTTATAATGACCTTACGACACTAGAAGTATGGTTGAAAACCTTATGAAGCGAACTACTTTTTTCACCTCTATCGCCAGCCAAAAGTTCACCCAAAGTTCAGCATAATAAGAAAATCAAAAAATTAAAAATAATATATATAAAATATGAAAATCTATTCCAAAAACTCATCAACATCTTCATTAGCATACTTGGAACTCTAATTTAGCCAAAAATGAATGTTCTAGCTCAATTAATAACAGAGATACTATTGCGAGAATATTGCTGAATTTTGGAGGCGATTTCTGGCGAATTTTAATTTTGGCGCTTAGGTACCTTAAGACGCGGGACTCCTCATTCATACATTCATACATACATACATACATTTCAACTGCAAAGAACACGCAGTATAATTAACGTAAAGAACGACGCTTGTATAGAACATTCCGCGCAAGATGAGGAGGGAGAACGAACTCCTTCCTCATCTTGCGCGGAATGTTCTCCTATACAAGTCGTTCTTTACGATATATATATATTATATATATATATATATATATATATATATGAAAATGAAAAGGTTTAGTGGCAGACTATAGTCCAAGTGTCAAATATTAATACAATGACAGTTCACATACTAAGGATAAAATATATAAACAATTCATTAGAAATAATACAGTAATGTCAAAGTTAAGTGCAGCTACAGACAGACGTTTTCGTACCAAGAATTTCATAGCGTAGAGCAGGGGTCCCCAACCTTTTTGTGCCGAAGAGCACATTCAAGACTACCGGTAGTGCGGCGGGCACCATTTACTTTTTCAAGGCAAATTTATAGTTGGACTTAATAATGAACATAATACACAAAAAAACATTTAATTCCTATGTAAAATAATGAACATAATATACAAAAAGAAACAAGGATGGGCTAACTGAGAATCTTAGAAAAATGATCAAAACGATAACTTCATTTATTTCTAAAGAAATAATTATTTTCAAATAAATGAGCATCTGTTTCTGTAATTAACTACTAAAATTTAATAAAATGTTAAGTATGTTACATATTTTAAATATTTAGTAACTAAATATTTAAAATATGTAACATACTTAACATTTTATTAAAAATTTAAATAAAAACTTACCAATCGTAGTCAGTCAGCGGCGGGCACACGCAAAAGGGTCGGCGAGCACCATGGTGCTCGCGGGCATAGGGTTGGGGACCCCTGGCGTAGAGGATAAACAGCAGGACTCATGGATAGCTTGATTAATCGGGTTGGTTGATTTTTTAATTCTATGCATCAGACTATACAGAGCACGTCTTGTTACACCTCCGGAAAGCTCAGGACATTGCGGGTAGCAAACATTTGCGAAGCTGAGCATCTCGGGGGTAATTTATGTCTAAAAGACCTGTTGTTCAGCAAACTTAGAGTTCTGCCAAAACTTTTTTTTATAATTCACCCAGAGTTGCTGTCGGTATATATTACTGCAGAAAGTATGAAAGTGTATTTAGCTTCACTTGTACAGAACCAAAAGTTCCTTATAGTCATATTCGCTTTAGCACAAAGGCTTCGAGATTGTTTTTTTTTATATCTGAGTCATCACTCAAGGAGCGTTTAATATATTAATATATATATATATATATATATTATATATATATATATTATATAATATATATATATATATATATATACCTGTTAAAACAATCTTATTAGTTTTTTCCTTTAGTCGCTCTAGTAAGTTCCTGTACCTAGCCAGCAGCTCTTCCGATCTAGAATTTAAAACGTTATTAGTACCAACATGAATAACATACGTTGTGTACTCAGAGGTTCCGTCTGTAAAATAGTCAACACTATTAGTTATAGCCTCCACCCTTGTAGCAGGGTAGCAGTAACGGCGCCTACGACGAGAGTTTCTTCTACACAATTCCTCGAGCTGCCCTCGAACAATGGAATCGCCAACGAGTTGTATTTCCGGTTCATCAGCATCTTCTAAACCTAAAACAGAAAACTTATTGTTTGTTATTACTGGTAGACAAGTCTTAGGTTTTCTCAATGGGGCTCCATTACGCACTTGAACGAAGGGTTGGGAACTAGGGAAAGAGAGATGGCTATTAGTACTATTTATATTATTAGTAGAAACTAAGGCAAGAGGGGTCGTAACTGGAGTCTCAAGGGATTCTAATTTTGCCGTCAGGAACATCACCCTTTCTTCAAGCCTCACTCTGGCCTCCCTCTCACGTTCTAACTAGTTCCTCAGTCTTCCATGCTTGAGCACCACCTGCAAACTAACTGTTCATTATTATTAGCCAAAGTAAACGCGTAAGCGTCAAATTTCCCTTCACAGCGACTGCAAGTACTTGACGGGGGTGCCATGCTATTAATTAATTTAAAAAAAAAAAACGAGCGATTGGAAATTAATAAATTACAACGTAGGTCTACCGCGTGGTTGTTGTGCCGTCACCTGCACAAGCCTGCAAAAATGTTCTTGAAACGCAGAAACAGGTTCATCTAACACAAATTTATACTAAATAAATGTATACTAAATAAATGTATACTCAATTAAGCTACCGACGAAGGATCTGTAAAACAAAAAGTATTAATAAAACTTATCTATCTGCTATTCGACCGACTTTTTTTCTTTCCTTTTTTCTTTTTTCCTTTTTCCCACGAAGGGTGACCACACCCTACTTGATGATCCCCGTAGCAAGGCAAAATGAACCTTATTAAACCTAGTTTCTAATAGATTCGAAAAACAAACAAGGCAAGCCACGTGCACTAGCCTTGGTTTAATCAAATAATATAGTAATGAATAAAGTCAATAAATGAAATATATTCGTTAATGAGTGATTAGTAACATGAGGGTGCAAGGAAGTTCAAAGCGCAGCTGTCAGCAGGTAAAGTTATGCTAACGCTGTTTTGGGATACACGAGGCCCTATCATTGAATATTATCTAGAGCGTGGAACTACAGTAACAAGTGCATCGTATTCTGACATGCTTCGGAATGAGAAAGCAAGCAATTCGCACAAAACGGAGAGGGAGATTGTCGGAAGGTGTTATTCTGTTACACGACAATGCGCGCCCTCATACCGCTGCACAGACTAGAAAATGCCTTCAAGAACTTAAATTTGAAGTTCTCGACCATCCAGCCTACAGTCCAGACCAGGCATCTTCGGATTTTTACCTGTTTGGACCACTAAAAGACACTTTGAGAGTTCAGCGATTCCAAGGCAATGATGACCTAAAGGAGGCGGTGCATGACTGGCTACGCACACAGCCAAAAAACATTCTTTTGTAATGGCATTAGGAAACTTGTAGATCGCTGGACTAAGTGTATTGAGAAACGGAGACTATGTTGAGAAGTGATGTGTTTATAATCTATCAGCTGTGAAAATAAAATTGTGAAGATAAAAAGTGCGGATACTTAATGAATTACCCTCGTATATATGTATATACACTACCAGTCAAAAGTTTAAGTACACCTACTAATTTCCAATGTTTTGCTGCTTAGCTCACGAGACAAACTTCAAATGTAAACTTAACAGGTACTACAGATGAATTTGCTTACCTGGCTTTCATATTGTATGTTTCAGTGCATCTGCCCTATGCAGTGTGTTCTAACTCAGAAGCTTCTTCAAAAGAGCCTTCAAAATGTGTTAATTTACGTCTAGCATGCAACTTAAAATTAATGTCATTAGCTCTGCACAAAGGTCTAAAAACAGTTTAAAAGTCTTTACTGGGGTAGTGTGTTTGTTCAGGAGTATGTTAATACGTGTGTTCAGTTATTAACATGCGCTGCAGGTCTTTACATATCAAATCCTTGCAGAGGAGCTAACTGTCTAGTTTAAAGTATATTTCTGTGTTTCAGAAAGCGAAAATGGGTGTCAAAGCTCAGTTAACAAAAGAAAAAAGACAGTCGATTGTAACTTTGAGAAATGGGGGCCAATCACAGGCAAACTGCAAAAGTATTAAAAGTTTCTGTGAATGCGGTTGCTTGTGCCATTAAACAGTACGAAGAAACTTGTCAAAATAAGGACAGAAAAAGGTCAGGGCAACCAAGAACCACAACAGACTCAGAAGACAAGTATATCCAAGTCACCAGTCTGCGCAACAGACGCCTCACAGCACCTGAAATCAAAGCCAAGCTGAACAACTCCAGAAGTACAACAGTTTCAACATCAGCTGTTCAAAGAAGACTAAAGGGCCCCATACACGCTCAGGCCTGCCCGTCTGGCTGCCTGCACAGCTCAGCCCGTTCAGGTCAAACTGCGCGTGTGTGGGGGTAGTTCAGTCCAAGATCTTGACCCGTTCAGGCGACCTTTCCGGCCAACAGGGAATCAAGCTATGTTTGACTTTCGGCCCCGCCCACCCGTGAGGTTCCGGCCAAACTGTGCGTGTAGTCCAGGCAATCTAGAGCAAAAATAGCTTCAACCTGGGAAAAATTGCTTCAGAAGCTTTCTAAACTGTTTCCAGCTCAGGAACCATTGCAGAATAACATATCCAAAATCCGACAAAATTGGACCCCGGGAACACCCCCAAAAATGAAATTCAAAATGGCGGACTGGCAGTTTCCTACGAAATACAATAAATTTTAATTTCGCTTTGTAGAGAGAGTTATGACGTTTTTCTTGATCAGTAAGATGTTTTAAAACACATTTTCGTTTCTAAATTAACCTATATGACACTAAAAATTGTATTAGGCGGCTAGTATTAAACTATGACGTCACGTAATGTAAATGAAATATAATGTATGGAGTGTATGTGAGAATGGACATTGCTACATCTTTATAAACTTATATTATATACAACTCTTTAATTCCTACTACCCACTATCAAATATGCGTATTTGTGCTTGTCATTTTCTTTAAAACTGTTATTATGTACTCCTTTTAAATACTGCAACACAGTTTATTAATTTGTGTTTTCTGTTTCAGACTGACTCGGTGTACGGCTGACTCGGTGTGCGTCCGCCTTCAAGAATGCAGACCCTGAAGAATTGTGCGTGATTTGTAAGGAGAAATTGGACAGCGGACAGGAAGTGGTTCACATCTCGCAAAAAGGAGCAGATGGTATAAATGCATCCAGCCGCAGCCGTGGAAGCGATGTTGTTGCAACAGCTGGAATAAGTGTTCACGTTGTATGTAGGAAAAGGTTTACGGATAAAAAGACCATTGAAATAAAGAAGCGACAGACCGCAGCCGAGGCAATACCAAGGAAAAGTGCTCGTTTTCATGAATACGCATTTTCCAGTGCTACTCACTGTTTGTTTTGTGATACCTTTGTGGACTTTTTTTCCAAACACAAACCAAAATCAGAATATGTCAAAATAAGAACTACAGAGTTCTCCGAAACCATAAAAAGGTGCTGTGAAAGCCGCTGCGATGAATGGTCGTTTAATGTAAAAGGCCGTCTGGAGTATTATCTTCGTGATCTTCCTGCTGCAGATTGTGTCTACCATCACACCTGCAGCGTAAATTTTCGAAGTGGAAAAACCATTCCTCGCGCATACTCCTCCGACGATCATGATTCGAAGAAAGGGAGACCAACTAATGAAGAGCAACACCAAGCATTCCTTCAGACCTGTACTTACCTGGAAGAGAATGATGATGAACAACTGTTGATTGGAGACTTAATTTCCAAAATGGAGGAATATCTTCAAGGAAGTCAGAGCTCTGTCTACGAACGCAGGCACATGAAGAGAAAGCTTTTAGAACGTTACGGAGACAAGATCATAATATCAGGTGAAAGTGGGAAGGCAGATGTAGTAACACTACGAGAGACAGCTAATGAAATTCTTATAGATTATCACAAAAAGTCGAAAGAATGTGATATAGATATAGAGCTACAGAAGATTTACCTAGTAGAAGCTGCTGCAAAAATAATCAGAAGTGATATCAAGTCTGTCGACTCGCCTAGAAAAGATGTGTATCCATCTCCAAATGACATCACTGCAGAAAGTGTTCTTGATTACATTCCCAACAGTCTGAAATTGCTATTATCAAAAGCATTTGCGGGACAGGATGCTTCAAGAAAAATATGTGCAATTGGGCAGAGCATTATGCAAGCAACCCGTCCTAGAGGATTACTATGTCCACTATAGATCGGTTTGTCGGTTCAGCTACACCACAACTTTAGGTCAAGGTACCTTATTGACGTTCTCCATCAGCTGGGTTACTGTTCGTCGTATGCAGAAGTAACAAGATTCGAAAGAAACGCGGCGCTGGCAAGTGTGTCTGGCTCTTTTACTGTTGATGAAAACACTGCAGTCCTTCTAGCAGCAGATAACGTCGATCATGATGTCTGCACTTTGGATGGGAAGAATACCTTTCATGGAATGGGTATGATTGCCGCAATAACTCCGAAGATCAAGATCCACCCTTCTATTCACAGGCGTAATGTTGGTGACAATGACATTAAGAAGATTGCAACCGTTGACATTAGGGAATATAGACACGCGAGAAGCATGCTGACTGTTGAGGGACATCTCATTCCGCGAACTTCCAGTACCCACTGCCACCATAAGTCGACTTAGTCTTCTCTGGCAGATATCTTCAGCAGAAAGATCAGGTCCAAGTTGGTCCGGAACAATGCAGGCAATTCACGGTGGATCAAGTGTCTCACATCCAGGTGTGGCGTCGATCACGTTCCTTCCCATCATAGATATGTCGCCAACTGACATGACCTGCATATTTTCGACATTACTATATTTGAGCAAGATAGCACGCGATCAAAAAGTCCCATGCATTATTACCTTTGATCAGCCTTTGTTCTGGAAAGCTTCCCAAATCATCAATGAACAGAGAGACCTGCAGGACATTGTTTTAATGCTGGGATCATTTCACACTCTGATGAATCTTTTGGGAGCAGTCGGTACTCTTATGAATGGTTCAGGATTGTCTGAAGTACTTCAAGAAATATACGGACCAAATGCCGTGCAACACATGATGTCTGGAAAAGCTGTTTCAAGAGCGATACGTGGTCATATGATAGTAGATGCAGCTCTTAGTACCTTACTAGTCGCAGACGTTTTCCCTCGTAATGAAGATGGAACTCCTCATGACCTCCATAAGGAAGCTTGTGACCTGCTCGACGATGTTATGACCGCCAAACAATCAGTTGAGGATGTGGAATCTTCGAATGCATTGTCTCAGATTGCTACCACTTTGGATGCGAAGAAAACTGACCTACAATCTACTTCGCAAACAAGTCAACTCTGGTTGGAATATCAGCGAATGATCAACATTGCACGTTCCTTGATAACAGCAGACAGAACCGGCTCGTGGGATTTGCACTTGCAAGCTATGCTGGAGACCATCCCCATAATTGCAGCAGCCGGACATCACAATTACCTGAAATCGATATACCTGTACCTGCAGAAAATGTTAAGTTTGCCTTCTGAAAATCCAGCCGTTAACAAAATGTTCCAGGAAGGTAAGTTTGTGGTAAGAAGAAGCGACAGATTATGGGCCGGACTCGGCACAGACCTGGTGATAGAACAAGTACTAATGCGTTCCCTGAAAAGCAGAGGCGGACTGACACGCGGAAGTGGATTTACAGACATCCAAAGGACAACGTGGCTCTTTTCTATGCCTCTGTGTTCCACTTATAACTTAGCAATGCAGGAATACACCAGAGTTTTGTTGGAAAGTAGTGAACAGCACAAGGAAATGAGGGGAAGTAGACAAATCAGGGACAGTAATGACATGAAGAAAGTACTTGAACGTCTGGAATCCTTATCCCCATTCCATTCTACCTCGGGTCTCTGCAACATTGTAACAGGGCTAACTGCTGATCCTGGAGTTAACGTTCATCAATTGCATTCAATCGGTACGAACATTGTCGTAAAAATGATTGGGAAACAAGCCTTTACATATTCTGCCAAAAGATCTGACAAAGTGAAAACACTAGGATCTGCTTCTGCCGTTGTGATCACTGATGCTTCAGATATAGAAGTAGATCCTGCACTACTGTTTCAGAGAATGATGACTGTTGCCACTGGCGGAGACATGAATCTTGAAGATGTCATGTGTTACGAACTGTGTGCATATCCTCCTGCATTGTTCGAATCACGAAGTATCTTGAGGAAACCCGATAAGTCTCAGCTAGCTCATGCAATAATCAAATACACTGACACTTTACGCATGGAAGAAGTTCAAGAAATTCAGTGCACAGACCAGTACGTATTGGATGGTGGATCTCTACTACATCGTGTTTCCTGGCGTCAAGATGAAACATATGACAGCATCGCCAACTCATATGCCGATTTCACTCTGAAAACATATGGAAAAGCAATCATTGTTTTTGATGGCTACAGCAGCTCTCCTACGATCAAGGACATGACCCACAGAAGACGCAGCACCAAGACAAGCAGAAATGTGAATCTCAGTCCAAGCATGAAGTTTGTTGACCAGAAGGAACACTTCTTGGCTAATGAAAACAACAAGCAAGCATTTATTTCCCTCGTAGGTGAGATGTTGAAGAAGCACGGGTGTACTGTTCACAACGCAGATGGGGATGCTGATGTGGACATCGTTCGTGCAGCAGTTTCCTCATCAGAAAATGCAACTACAACAGTAATAGGGGAAGACACCGACTTGCTGATTCTCCTTCTGTACCATGCCAAGGACAGTGGTTTCAAGTTGTACTATCGCAGCGATATAAGACGGGGACCATCTCCTAATCCTGTGTATGATATTCTCAGCATTCAATCATTGTTAGGCAATGACATCTGCAAGTATCTCCTGTTTGTGCATGCTTTCACGGGCTGTGATAGCACATCCAGAATTTTTTCGATCGGTAAAGCCAAAGCATTCGACACACTGATGAAGGTGGCTGAACTCCGTTCAGTTGCAAATACATTCTGTTCTGATTGTTGCCAACACTCTGACATTGAAGCCGCTGGAAGAAAGGCAATGCTTCCGTTGTATGGCTGCAAAACACTTGAATCCACTAACGCACTATGTCATCGAATGTTAGTTGAAAAGGTAGCTACAGCTAAATCTTTTGTTACACCCGAACGTTTGCCACCTACCGATGCGTCCACAAAGTACCACAGCTTTCGCACATACTTTCAAATACTAATCTGGAAGTCTACAGAAGAGAAGATCGATGCAGAACAGTGGGGTTGGTATGTAAAGAATAATTCCTACTACCCTACAGCCTGCGACAAGCCACCAGCTCCAAATTATCTACTCAACATGATCCGCTGCTCCTGCAAGACGAAATGTGCTACTTCAAGATGTGGATGCAAGCGTAATGGAATGCCCTGTTCAGCCGCTTGTGGAGAGTGCCAAATCAGTGGTTGCGATAACAACCCAAGTACCGGTAATCTATCCGATGATAGTGATGAAGAGGATTAATTTCTGTATGTTTGTGACCAGGTATCACTTCTTCTGTAATGAACATAACTTGAAACTGGGAAAAAAATAATTGTTGTATTATTGATTATAAAAATCTATAAAAAGCTATATAACATTATATTTGCGTAATAACTGGTTGTGTTGTATATTGTTGAATTATTTAAAACATTACAACTGAAAGAAAAAGCATCAAATGTATCTCTATAATTAAAAGCGTAAATTATATATATATTTTTTTTCGTAGGAAACATCCAGTCCGCCATTTTGAATTTCATTTTTGGGGGTGTTCCCGGGGTCCAATTTTGTCGGATTGTGGATATGTTATTCGGCAATGGTTCCTGAGCTGGAAACAGTTTAGAAAGCTTCTGAAGCAATTTTGCCCAGGTCTAACTACAAATTGCCTGGACTAGTGTGTGGGCAACAGAGGTTGCCTTATCAGTCCAGCGCTCAGTTCTTCAGCAAAAGTGACACCGATTGGTTGTGGACGCATGAGTACAATGCAAGAAGACAAACAATTTTGGTCCGAATTTATCGAAATGTATGAGAACACGTGCTTATGGAAAGTGAAAAGTAAATAATATTCGGACAAAGGTAAAAATGCAGCAGCCTTTCAATTATTAGTAGATAAATTGAAAGAAAGACACTTCAGCGAGTAGGGAAACGGTAACAAACAAAATAAATAACACGCGAAGTGCATTTCGGAGAGTTCAAAAAGGTTGCGTCCTCTATAAAGTCAGGAGCAGCTTTTCGCATACAAGTTTCTTCTTTTTGAATTAATGGAGAAACTAAAGACAATAAGCTTAAGATAGGTTTTCTCATCCATCCTGAGATAATTGATCCAATCTCCTGGCTCTAATCTTAGTTCTTCTAATAGTGACGTATGTGATAAACTATCCCTTTTTATCAACCAGTCTTTCGTCCACTTTGTCCTATCTTTCTTCTTTCTCTCTTGCCTTGATATATATGCTGCAGCCTGGGCTAAAAAACACCAAAAATGGACTGTTGAGCAGTGGAAATTTGCCCTTTGGACTGACGAATCAAAGTTCGAGGTCTTTGGATCCAAACGCAGAGTATTTGTGCGGCGCAGAGCGGGTGAAAGAATGACACAGCAGCGTGTTGTGCCAACAGTGAAGCACGGTGGAGAAAGTGTGATGGTCTGAGGATGTTTTGCAGGGGAGCAAGTTGGAGATCTCCACAAAGTCACTGGAATACTGAACCAACGTGGCTATCACAGCATTCTACAGCGCCATGCCATCCCATCTGGACTGCGACTAATTGCCCTACAGTTCATAATGCAGCAAGACAGCGATCCTAAACACACTTCCAAGCTGTGTCAAAATTACCTGAAGCAGAAAGAACGGCAACGTCAGCTCACAGTTATGGAATGGCCAGCACAGTCCCCGGATCTGAACCCCATCATCGAGCTAATGTGGGATGAGCTGGATCTACGAGTGAAAGCCAAGCAGCCATCCAGTGCTCAGAAGCTCTGTGAAATCTTACAAGTGTGCTGGCCAACTTTCACCAGACTATCTTCTTTCTCTTGTTGAGCGAATACCTCGAATTTGTCCTGCTGTAATTGCTGCTAGAGGAGGCTATTTTGATGAATCTAAAATTTAGACTTTGCTTTTGGTAAATTGTCCTGATTTGTTGTTATTTAAGTTCCCATGTTTGTACTTATGAATTTGTGTCATGATACCTTAGATAATAAACAAAAAACTTTAAACAAAATTTGAAATTTATGAATATTTCAAGGTGTACTTAAATTTTTGACTGGTAGTGTATATATATCGGTCTAGTACACAGTTATATATATATATATATATATATATATATATATATATATATATATATATATATATATATATATATTGCGGGGTCCCGTCTTAAGGTACCTAAGCGCCAAAATTAAAATTCGCCAGAAATCGCCTCCAAAGTTCAGCAATATTCTCGCAATAGTATCTGTTATTAATTGAGCTAGAACGTTCATTTTTGGCTAAATTAGAGTTCTAAGTATGCTAATGAAGATGTTGATGAGTTTTTGGAATAGATTTTCATATTTTATATATTTTTTTAATTTTCTTACTATGTCGAACTTTGGGTGAACTTTTGGCTGGCGATAGAGGTGAAAAAAGTAGTTCGCTTCATAAAGTTTTCAACCATACTTCTAGTGTCATAAGGTCATTATAACCCAAACCACGCGATAGAGGAAGGGTGAAAAGTGATATCCATCAAAAACACGTTTTCGCCTGTGGTGGCGCTTAGGTACCTTAAGACGCGCGACCCCTCTATATATATATATATATATATATATATATATATATATATATAATATATATAATATACATATATATATATATAATATATATATATATATATATCTCAGAAGTGATCAGTCTTTCCTTGTGAACAGACGTGTTTTATCGAGTGTCCAGTGTTACTAATTGAATAAGTGGTTTTCCTTGAAGTCTCTTTAAAAAAAAAGTGCTTGGTGCATTCTTAACTAAATTACGTGGTGTTACTCATCATTCATTAACGAATATATTTAATTTACTGACTTTACTATATTATGTCATTAAACCAAGGCTAGTACACGTGGCTTGCCTTATTTGTTTTTCGAATCTATTAGAAAACGAGGTTTCATACCGTTGTTTTCCTTCCTACAGGCTCATCAAGTTGAGTGTGGTCACCCTCCGTGCGAAAAAGGAAAAAAGGAAAAAGTAGGTCGAACAGCAGACAGATAAGTTTTATTAATACTTTTTGTTTTACAGATCCTTCTTCGGTAGCTTAATTAAGTATATATCTATTTAGTAAAAGTTAGTGTTACAAGAGCCTGTTTCTGCATTTCAAGAACATTTTTGCGGCACAAGAAGCACGCGGTAGACCTACGTTGTACTATATTTTACGCCTCATAAGACTACTTTTTTCCTGAAAAACGTCTCCAAAAATCACTTCAGGGCTCATATGTTATTGTTTTGTTTAATGTTCTTTTAATAAAGTTATGGGAATATATTTTTTGTCAGGCTGATAAAGCTTCGAAATATTTTTTTCCTAAATATTCTTTGCTAAATATAGGGTGCGTCTTACCACTTGTAGCGTCTTATGAGGCGTAAAATATGGTAATTTATTAATTTCCAATCGCTCGTTTTGTTTATTTTTTAAATTAATTAATAGCATGGCACCCCCGTCAAGTACTTGAAGTCGCTGTGAAGGGAAATTTGCCGCTTACGCGTTTACTTTGGCTAATAATAATTAAGTTAGTTTGCAGGTGGTGATCAAACATGGAAGTGCTGAGGAACGAGTTAGAACGTGAGAGGGAGGCCAGAGTGAAGCTTGAAGAAAACGTGATGCTCCTGACGGCAAAATTAGAATCCCTTGAGACTCCAGTTACGACCCCTCCTGCCTCAGTTTCTACTAATAATATAAATAGTACTAATAGCCATCTCTCTTCCCCTAGTTCCCAACCCTTCGTTCAAGTGTGTAATGGAGCCCCATTGAGAAAACCTAAGACTTGTCTACCAGTAATAACAAACAATAAGTTTTCTGTTTTATGTTTAGAAGATGCTGATGAACCGGAAATACAACTCGTTGGCGATTCCTTTATTCGAGGGCAGCTCGAGGAATTCTGTGGGAGAAACCCTCGTCGTAGGCGCCGTTACTGCTACCCTGCTGCCAGGGTGGAGGATATAACTAATAGTCTTCACCATTTTACAGACGGAACCTCTGAGGACACGACGTATATTATTCATGTTGGTACTAATAACGTTTTAAATTCTACATCGGAAGAGCTGCTGGCTAGGTACAGGAACTTACTAGACCGACTAAGGTAAAAAACTAATAAGATTGTTTTAACAGGTATACTTCTTGAATTATCCAACATATCGATTTCTACAGCAAGGCGACCTACATCAACAATAACCTAAGCCTCTTTGCCAACAGGAAGGAGTGCATTTTGCGAATTTTTAGAACAATTTCTACGGCAGAAGGGACTTGTTCCTCGGAGATGGACTTCATCTTAATGACGTTGGAGCTGCGCGTTTTGGAAGACTTTCATAACGTTATAATGTTTCAGACCAATAAAGACCCTAGGATTCACTCATGGCTGGTCTACCTAACTGTGTTCGTAATCGTGTATTGTGTATGTCCTCCGTGGTGGCGGAGGGGACCTACAATTTTACGTGGGTTCCGAACCACAAGAACATAAGAAATTTATGTAAAAACTGCGGGTAAATTGGCAACGACCAATTTTTACGAAACTAAATAATTATCAATTTAAAACTAATTCATTATCGATTTAAAACTAAAGATAGAATCTCTGGATCCAGAGGATCAAGTCATAATAGACTACTATCCACAAATATGTTACACTCTATATCTATTTATAACGGACATGCAAATATATCAGATCCAAAGAATCCAGTCAATTTCATTACAGTGTCCATCAAGTCACGGTCCATATCGATTGCGGACCAAGTCAAAATTTACAATCATATACATTACAATATTTACACTTACGAGAAAAAGTGTAGGTGTGGCTGTAAAGACTGTACAGTAATGTAGAAATGTGTGTGCACCCATTTTGGGTCTCCCATTTAAAGGTGTTTGTGGGGCAAGTGAAGATCATGAGTTTTTCAATACCTCACAGTACTATGGGGGGCACCGCTCGGCAGAGGAATCTCTTTAAATGGGGTGTGTAAGGACATGGAGTATCCCCTAACCCAAGACGCTGCCTCCCTATATCCCACAACACTTGTGTTGAGCTGTGGGATCTATCCCCAGAAAGCCTTAATTTTACTACCTTAAACTATACCCTTTCTATCAACATATGCGTCTAATCGATTTTTAAACATGTTTATAGATGTGCTACTAATTACTTCTACCGGCAAACTATTCCAGCTATTTACTATTCTATGCGTAAAAAAGTTTTTCGCAACTGCTGTCTCGAACCTTCTACTTGTCAACTTACACCCGTTATTTCTAGTCCTATTATATTGAGATATTTCGAAAAAGCTCTCTCTATCTACGTTATCGAACCCATTCATAATTTTGAAAACCTGGATTAGATCACCCCTTAACCTCCTAGTCTCGAGTGTTGTCAATTTTAACTCCTTAAGCCTATCCTCGTACGACTTTGACCTAAGAGACGGAATCATCTTAGTTGCTCGTCTTTGAACTCTTTCGATTTTGTCTATATCTTTGCGCATATGCGGATTCCAAAATTGGACCGCGTACTCCAAATGGGGTCAACTAATGATTTATAAAGTGGAACTATAATATCGCGCGATTTGTACTCAAAATTTCGAGCTATAAAACCTAACACTTTGTTCGCCTTATTGACCGCTGCTGTACTTTGTTTCGCTACTTTTAAATCACTAGTGACTATAACTCCTAAATCTTTTTCCCGCTCTACGCTTGTTAAATCTTTCCCTGACATACTATACGCAAAATTACCGTCTCTTCTTTTCAGGCTGCCGTAACTCAAACGATCCCAGCGTAATTTCCTCAATTTTCCCCTGCGCTAGCGAAGGTATCGCAATTACAAACAATTTGAAGGTTCTATTCTTAAATGCTCGTAACCTACGAAATAAAATAAATGAATTTTTTTCTTTAATTGCTTGTAAAGACTGATTTAATTGCGATAAATGAATCGTGGCTTAGCACTGAAACACGTGACTTTGTAGGGGAGAATCAAATTAGAGGTTATAGATATTTTGTTAAAAACAATAGGTAGGCGAGGAGGCGGTGTTGTTGTATATCAAAGATAATATTGCAAACGTTATAGAAGCACACAATTCCAGAACCGATAGATTCGACTATAGCAGAACTTAAATTGTATGATTTCAAACTTCTTGTTGCGGTTATATATAGGCCCCCTAGCCCCTAATCAAACAGCTGATACGGACGAAGCGTTATATCGTGAACTAAAGAGAATAATAGGTAGTGAGCAGGCCTTAGCTATGGGTGACTTTAATTGCGCCAACGTAAATTACGATACAATGCAGGGAGACGTGGAAGGTATTCGTTTAGTTAATTTTCTCGAGGACAGCTTTCTTATTCAAAAGGTTGGACCGTATTTTAGATTTAGTAATAACTACGGATGATAGGCTAATCACGGATCTTCAAGTAATAGAACCGTTAAGCAATAGCGATCACAATATGGTAGAGTTTGTCCTCTCAGTAAGTTACTCGAAACTAGCTAACTCGACTAAAATTCCTAACTTCCAGCACGCAGACTTTTGTAAATTTCGAAATGAATTGTCACACGTCAATTGGAAAAACGTAATGGGGATCTCCAACACAAAACTAACGTGAGAATCGTTTGACCCAGTATTTAGGACTATAAGAGAATATATGGTAGTAACGAGGGGAGCGAACGAGGATTTTTGTTGGGGGAAGGGAAATGAAAAAGACGGACACATTTAAATACCTTGGTAGTGTGATAGCAAATGATGCTAGTATGGATGCAGAGGTGAATGAAAGAATTGCTAAATATAGCAGAAATGTTTCCTTCCTGTACCCTCTATTGAAAGACCAAAACATCCCTAAAAAGGTAAAGACGCATATATAATACTCAACAATATTGAAACCAATCTTACTATCCGGCAGCGAGACTTGGGCCCTAACCACAAGGACGAGGGGAAAACTGCAAGCAGCTGAAATGAGAGTCCTGAGATTGATAGGAGTAAGTAGATTGGATAAAATAAGGAACACTGAAATAAGAAGGCGATTGGGTGTAACTTCGGTTAATGTGAATATTGAGAGGAACCAACTGAGATGGCACGGGCATGTCCAACGAATGCCGGTGGAAAGGACAGCAAGAAAAATGCTAGAATGGGCCCCTCAAAACAGAAGACCAGTTGGAAGACCCAAGATCCGATGGATGGATAACATCAAGAGTGCTGTCGAGAAGTGTGGAATCAGTCTCCAACGGGCGAACTTGATGTGTGAAGATAGTGAGGCATGGAGGAGTCTCGTCCAAGGACTCCCAACTGACAGACCGCTTTAGGTCTACCAGGCGCCTGGTAAGAAATGTAAGAAAGAGGAATGTGTACCGTCCAAAATTAAGCGTGCGAAAGTAAACAAGCCCTTGTGGTTTACTTCTAGAGTAGAAGACATTATAATGAGTAGAGATAGGGCTTATAGGATACATAAGTGCGATAAAGACAATTTGTGGTTACGAAACAACTCATATCTCTAAGGCGTGTCTCCATAGCTTGTGTCGGTAAAGAAAGCCGCAAGCGATTCTTTCAATACGTCAACGATAGAAATCCAATAAAAATTGTCTTGGGAACGTTGAAAAATGTTAACGGTGAACTAGGTTCTGAAAACAAGGAAATGGCTACCTTGCTAAACGAAATCCTTACGTCAGTTTTTACTATAGATGTAACGAATATCCCTACGGTCATAGACATACCTTTTAATAATGCTAATATTTTGGATAATATTGTCGTTAGTGAGGGGGAGGTAATGCGCTATATTGATAAAATAAAAATGCGTAAATCACCGGGGCCGGATTCCATATATCCCATACAACTAAAAGAATTAAAAGATAGCATTGTTGCGCCGCTAACAAAGATTTTTAATGCATCGATTTCTGAGGGGTGCGTACCAGAATTTCAAGTTAGCAAATGTAACACCTATCTTTAAGGCGATGAAGGTGCGGCGGAAAATTATAGGCCAATCAGTTTAACGTCTGTTGTAGGTAAGCTACTGGAATCAATAATTAGGGATCGTATAGTCGAACAATTAGAACTGCATAACTTGGTTAGAAATACGCAGCACGGTTTTAGGCGAAACAAATCTTGCTTAACTAATCTTTTAGAATTTTTTCAAAGCGTGGTTGAAGTTTACGATAGTCATCGGGCGGTTGATGTAGTGTATTTAGATTTTCAAAAAGCGTTTGACACCATACCGCACAAAAAACTCATTGAAAACACTAAGGCTCATGGAATCAGGGGTGTAGTAATAAATTGGATAGAAGTCATGTTGGGCTAATGTAGCGAGCGGCGTTCCTCAGGGTTCTGTGTTGAGCCCCTTGCTTTTTATTATATATATTTACGATTTAGATGTGGATGACACGAAGTTGGGTGGTAGGGCGATTAATGACGAAGATAGAGGTAAAATCCATGAAGATCTGAATAAAATCGTTGATTGGTCAGTCACATGGCAAATGAGATTTAACTTCGATAAGTGCAAAATTTTACATATAGGTTCGCGTAACGGTAATTTTGCGTATAGTATGTCAGGGAAGGAGTTAGCAAGCGTAGAGCTGGAAAAAGCTTTAGGAGTTATAGTCACTGGTGATTTAAAAGTGGCGGAACAAAGTACAGCAGCGGTCAATAAAGCGAACAAAGTGTTAGGTTTTATAGCTCGGAATTTTGAGTACAAATCGCGCGATATTATAGTTCCTCTTTATAAATCATTAGTTAGACCCCATTTGGAATACGCGATCCAATTTTGGAATCTGCATATGCGAAAAGATATAGACAAACTCGCAGGAGTTCAAAGACGAGCAACGAAGATGATTCCGTCGCTTAAGTCGAAGTCGTACGAGGATAGGCTTAAGGAGTTAAAACTGACTATACTCGAGACTAGGAGGCTAAGGGGTGATCTAATCCAGGTTTTCAAAATTATGAATGGGTTCGATAACGTAGATAGAGATAGCTTTTTCGAAATATCACAATATAAAAGGACTAGAAATAACGGGTGTAAGTTGACAAGTAGAAGGTTCGAGACAGCAGTTGCCAAAAACTGTTTTACGCATAGAAGAGTAAATAGCTGGAATAGTTTGCCGGTAGAAGTAATTAGTAGCACGTCTATAAACATGTTTAAAAATCGATTAGACGCATATGTTGATAGATTGAGTATAGTTTAAGGTAGTAAAATTAAGGCTTTGTGGTTCGGGACCCACGTAAAATTGTAGGTCCTCTCCACCACCACGGAGGACATGCACAATACACAACTACAACCACAGTTAGGTAGACCAGCCATGAGTGGATCCTAGTGTCTTTGTTGGTCTGAAACATTATAACAAAGGAGGCCTGACTGAGCATTTACATTATTGCCTTTTGACTCACTTCGATCAGCCAAACAATAAAGAAAAGCTACTCCAGAAATGAAGTCTAACCCCACGCTTCTCAAACTAGGGGTCGCGTAAATATTATTGGGGGTCGCAGAAACATTTGAAAATATTATTTTTTTCATAAATATACAGTGTTAGTACCTATTGCTTTTATGACATTGAGTGAAGGGTCGAGAAAAAATTTGTCTGATACAAAGGGGTCGCAAGTGAAAAAAGTTTGAGAAAGCCTGGTCTAACCTAACCGGAACCGATCTGGTTCCAATACAGTACCTTCGATTTACTTCAAGTCCGACCGATACCGAATCGAGTTCAACTTTATTCCACTAGCAAAATTTATTTCCGCATACTTCCAATCCGCTTTCGGCTTTGGCCGAAAATTTTGCATCACCTTATAACTTTTTGGAATGCGATACTATGTAGTGGCAGAAACGCTTTCAAATACTTTAGCGATGTTCCATCGACACAAACACGACCAAGATGACGTCACAGCGCGGGACTACTTCAAGGCATGTCTTTATGCCTTGCCTCACACCTCAACTTCGTTACAAGGACTTCTCGACGCATCTTGACCTCTCTCTCCGAAGAAACAGTGACACGAGAGATCTCACCATGTAACAACATGTACAGGCCTCATTTTGGCCTGGTGCCATTCACTTTATATAAAGACTACTAATTATCTCGCGCGTTATTAATATTGAGTCATCATTATATGAAGTCATCATTATATTGAAGCCATGATAATAAAAACCAACTCTAATAGACAGTTTATTTCCACAACAGTTTCGATGCCCACTGGCATCCTCTTCGGGTGGATACAGAAAAACGAATGCAAAAACAAGAGGGAAAACAGTCCAGGGACCATTAAGAAATACACTTGCTCCACTAATGGTCCCTGGACTGTTTCCCTCTTGTTTTTGGTTCATTCGTTTTCTGTATCCACCCGAAGAGGATGCCAGTGGGCATCGAAACTGTTGTGGAAATAAACTGTCTATTAGAGTGGGTTTTTATCATCATATTTTGACCTTCACGTAGAAAAGTGAAGTTTTTTGCATTTATATTGAAGTCATTATTATACTGAAGCCATTACTCAAGTGAACATTTAATTTCAACTGTAAACAACCAACTTATATTTTCTCATTCATAAATCATTTATTTTGTTTAATAAAGGAAGAAAACTCATTCTATCAATCAACCTCATTAATAACATTATTTGATCTGAAAAGATCATGGTGACTTCAGCCTCATCATTAACCATCATCATTATTATTATTATAGTGCTATTTTAACAATGATCATTAACCATCATTATTATTATTATTATTATTATTATAGTGCTAACATTAACGCTATACGTATTAAGAGAAATTACCAATGAACATCATTGATGTATTTTACTGTAAGTACTTATGATGAATGTAATAACACTTGCTAAGATTTGTGAACTTTATATTAGATTTAATATACCGTTTCATTTTTGGCTGATTTTTAAGTGTGTGTGTGTGTGTGTGTGTGTGTGTGTGTGTGTGTGTGTGTGTTTATGAAATTAAATATATGAACAGCGCATCGTTACTCAAAAACAGCATGCAAGTTTCATTTGAAGCAAACTTAAAAAGTTTTAGGTTGATACAAAACTCTGGCCTTGCTGCGTATAATGACTGTCGACACATACTCAAATATTAAAGACCGTATCGTATCGTGCTTCACGGACGACAGAAAGATACTCAAAAAAATTGCGAGTGAAGCTGCGTAGAAAAATTATAAAAATTGAAACACTATTCACGTCAGTGAAAAACAACAATATGAAGTTGAACGAAGAAAAATTCCAACTCCTCCTAAGATATGGTAATAACAACAAGGTGCCACGGAATAAAGGGAAACACCGAGACAAACGGATAACACCAAACCCACGAGTCTCTTGGAGTAATAATATAGTGCGTTCGAAAAGTCTCTCCACAGTCAACCAACACTTTAAAAAAAAGTGTTTGACAAGTGTAGACGAGTTGCTCTGTGCCTGCAAAATGGTGGAAAACACAACACATGCTGTAAAATCAAAAGGTTATGTAATAAAATCACTAAATCATGGTTCAATGAAAACATAGTTCTTCAATTTCCTATGCGTTTAACATAGCACTGCGGAGAGACTTTTCGAACGCACTGTATTATCGGATGCGGAATTCAAGGAACACATCAACATTAAAAATATAATAGCGAAAATAAAATAATGAGAATTA
This sequence comes from Bathynomus jamesi, assembly GCA_023014485.1. Classification (NCBI taxonomy): domain Eukaryota; kingdom Metazoa; phylum Arthropoda; class Malacostraca; order Isopoda; family Cirolanidae; genus Bathynomus; species Bathynomus jamesi. The sequence goes on from JAJOZX010000930.1 coordinate 577,110, forward strand.
TCTGGAGAAGGTTCCAGAGAAGAAAAGCAAATATCATGCTAAAAGTATGGAAGAGTTTAGTCCTACCAATAATTGGATATTGCTCAGTACTCACAAAAGCCCATATGGAAAACGAGACATCGCGAACATAGAAGCCATAAAGTACAATAAAAGAAATGAAAGCTGAAAACTAAGGCCGGCCACGGAGGATCGTCTCGCGACTGACGCACACTGCAGCGACCGCGACGCGATTCGCGGTTGCTGCAGCGTGCGGAGCTCCCATTCTGTCAATGTAAAATCACACGCGACTCGAGTCGTCACGACCCAAGTCGTCAGTCGTCAGACGATCTTGCGCGCGGCCGGCCCAATAATAGTCGCGACTTATTATACCCATTTTGTCAAGATCAAACAATCGACCACAGTCTAAAACAGTGGTCTCCAAAGTGGGGTGCGCGAAGAAAATTTGATGATTCTGATTTATCATTGTTTTTTCGTAGAAAGTTTTTGAATTTCAAGATGACCGAGAAAGAAAATACTCGCTAACACACAGTCATTCCTAGGAATTTGCGAGATAGTATCCGCGATATCGCTTACTCGCGATTAAAATTCAGCAAACTAAATATCACAATTCGAGATCGCCGCATTATTTTGTAAAATAACAGTTGATTGACATCAGGGAAGATACGAGTTTACGAACCGAATTTCAACAGAAAACTGCGCACAATTGGTGGATTGGATTAAAAAATAAGTACCCAGATTTAGTAAGCGCAGCGAACGATGCGCTCCTTCCATTTGGATCTACATATCCGTGTGAGGTGTCTTTTTCTGCTATGATAGGTATTAAAACCAAGAATCGAAATAAACTTAACTTGGAACCGGACCTCGAATCGCTATATCACAAAGTGTCAAACCAAGATTTTCAGAAATTATGAAGCACAGTCAGCCACATTGTTCTCATTAAATTATATTGGTAAGTATATCTTCACACTATCATATTTCTGTTGTATACTATTAACTTACTTCCCGCAAGGGGGTTCTAAGCTCGTGCTCTTGAGTGCTCTTTGTGCTCGTTTGTACGTGCTTGTTCCAGGAGGTTTCACGTGCGCCCTCCCGGCCCTAGCACCCAAGGATGATGGGGCTCGACCTTGCAGTCCTTGGTCTTTTTCCACTTCGACTGTCCCCTCCACCCTTTCTTTTTCCCCCGTCTTTCCTCTCACTTTTTTTTTGTTTTTCCGCCGAGATATGCCCTTTTAAATAGAGGCGAATCGGTTCTTCCCGAACTTAAAAAAAATAAATAAATAAAACTTAACTTACTAGTAAATAATGAAAGTAAGTAAGTAACTGTGTGTGTGTGTGTGTGTGTGTGTGTGTGTGTGTGTGTGTGTGTGTGTGTGTGTGTGTGTGTGTATATACAGGGCGTCCCAAAAAAATGTATACACACTTTAACAGCTGATAGCTCAATTGATGTTTCTTTCTTTCCAAGTTAAACCCATTAGAATTAATAATGGCAGTCAGACTAAGCTTTGAACAAAGGAAATTCATTCTAAAATGCTACTGGAAGTGTGAAAACGCAGTTGAAGTGCAAAGACAGTTTAGGAGGGAGTTTCAAACAGATCCACCAACGCGACTTACCATCACTCGAATTAGAGATAAGTTTGAAGCCGATGGAACTGTTCAGAATGTCCACAAGAAGCGTTCCGGAAGACCACGGACATCGACAAGCCCCACAAAGCAAGAAAGAGTACTGGAAACGTATCACCAAAGTCCAAGAAAATCTGTGCGGCAAGCGAGTCGTGAGGTAGGAATTTCAGAATCGTCTGTCCAACGCATTTTGAAGCGCTGTCAATGGAAAAGTTACATTCCAAGATTAGTCCATGCTATTAATGAAGATGATCCGGACCGAAGAGTGGAGTATTGCGAGTGGTACTTGGCACGATGTGGATGTGGATGTGGATTGGACGAAGGGGTTTTCGTAGAATACCCTCCGCGTTCACCAGACCTCACACCACTAGACTTTTTTTATGGGGATACTTAAAAGACAAAGTCTACGCTATAAAACCTGCAACAGTCGCTGAATTGAGAGCAGCCATTGAACGAGAATGCACACAAATACCAAACGAAATGTTTCGTGATGTTTGCGATTCCATTGCTTCGCGTTATCGGCAGTGCCTGGACCAGAACGGACGTCAGTTTGAAAACAGGCGTTGACAAAACAATTAAATAATGTCTGTAGATTCTATTACATTTTGAAAATGAAATGTATTTTAATAAACACTGCCTTTATAAGTATTTAAAGTGTGTATACATTTTTCTGGGACGCCCTATATATATATATATATATATATCATATATATATATATAATATATATATATATATATATATATATATATATATATATATAATCATGTTCATTAGGGGTGTGTGTTATTTATTTTTGCTGATTAAAGGATGTGTGATCAAAAACGTTTGGAGTCCACTGCTCTAAAACACTAAACTAACTCAGCGTAACGTAACCTAATCCAACCTAACTTAATCTAACCCGCAATAATTGGTCGATTGTTTGGTTTGTCGATCAGATGTCGTTCGTGCAGTCACGTTCCCGAAACTGTACTCCTTGGAAAGACGTCGTGAGTGACGTACAATAGCATATAATAATACTCGACGAATATGCCCCAAACTTTATAAATTAAATAAACACACTGGAATAAAAGAGGTAGATTGCGTAGATTGTTCCAGCTGCGACGTCACTGTAGTGAATGAAACGGTTTTATTTAGTTTACATATGTTAAATAATTAATTATGCGATCTAGTTTACATACGTTAAATAATTAATTATGCGATCAAACTGCAATTGTTGCAATTCACAATGGATATTAAATTCAACATTTCTTATCTTACAAAAAAAAAATAAACGAAACCACAAAAGTGTCAAACTTTGCCAAATTTTGTAGAAACAAAAAATTCAAAATTTGCTACAGTAAAAGATTTCGTTTAGCAGCAAACTAAATAAATAATAATAATAATAATAATAATAATAATAATAATAATGGGAAAGTATCATATATTAGGTGTGCATAACGAAGTGATTGTGACCAACTGAAAAACTTCCATTGAGAAAGTGCCAAACATGATAACTTTTGAATGAAAAGTACATCGAACACGACGCCAGACCGCATCTAGAACGAGGCAAAATGACAAGCGAACCTTTGTATATAAATGAGTTATAATAAAACGAAAGAACAAAAGCGTCGGGTGGTGACGTCAATACACTATTCTCCGAAGTTATTAGATCAGATAACAACAACCATTCTCAATGGATTAAAACGCGGGAATCCGAATCACGCACGGGATATGAAGAATTAGGAAACTGTAGGAATAATCGGTCACGGGAATAACACGAGCCGAGCGAATAACGTTTACGATCTTCTGCCGGGAATCACTATATTAGGGTCATTCCAGCTCAATTGGTACAGGGGTGGTCGGGTGACCATCTCCGATTTTCTTCAAATTTTCAGGGTTGATTCATACACCATTCAATAGCTTAAATCTAAAATTTTAGCTTCCTCAGTCAAAAACTTTTAATTTTATGGTCGCTTAAATGGCCCCCACCTTCGACAAAAAATGCCCTTGTTGGGCTTGATCGGCCAACGCCTTCATTTTGAGAGGCCTTGAAAAGTGTCTTCTAATAGGAGTAGAAGCTTCAAATTTGTCATGCCAATACAACTTCTGGTGGGCTTTTCAATTTTGCAAGCTAAAAGGCTGTGAAATAAATAGTTTCTGAGTTACAAGGGCTTAAACATGGCTCCATTTTGAAGCTTGCATCAATTCCTCCCACTTTTACGACTCTACCATTTTCAAAAGTTTTAGTTCTACATCAATCACAGCTGTTTTAATACTCCTAATAGTCTCTATGGGTTGTAAATTTATGAGTGAAATAAAAAAATAACCAAAAAAGGATTTATTTCTATTTTTAAAAATTTCCAAAAGTTGATATTTTCACAAAATTTGCAAAATTAACATCAACTTTGGGGCTTAATATAAAGGTGTCCGAAATTAGTCAGGAAGTTGATACTTCTAGTAAAGAAAGATACATATGTTTAAAAAAACATATATTAAGGAATAGATCTCAACTCAACTCCTTCATATAGTTTTGGTGATTCAAAGAAAAGTGCTTTTTGTGAAAAATCTCAAATTTTTGCAAAATTTGTAAATTTATAAATTTCTATTTATGACATTGAATTGTAATTTTACTTCCATTTTATTACTTATTAAGTTGATTTACAATTGCAATAATATGTAAATAAGTCTAAAACATACAAGAAATTTAATATGTCTGTCAAAACAACCAGCGACTCGAAGGGCTCTGGGTAGTTCATTTCGCTTTGTATATTCTTATAAATGTAAAACATGATGGTTAATCATTAATGGCCAGGCCTATTTTATAGATCATGATCTTTTATTTTCAGAAAATTTAACTAGAGCAATTAACTTAATTTTACTGCCTGTAATAATGGCTTATTCTAATCAAGAATCAAAGTGCAGCTTTGGTATGTACTTGGATGATCCATGTCATGAACACACTCACCAGGAAGGTGGGTATGTATACCTTACATGAGCTGACAGATGAAACAAGGAAACTGCTATTGTGGAGAACAAAAGCAACTGTAATCAACCCAAATAGTGCTACTGTATGCTACCACCATGAAAAAATGTTTGGAATGCATTACCAACAAATGCAACGTAGCTGCCAAGATCCATGAGAAATCATCGAAAGAAGATAACAAGTAAGTAAATATAGGTACTAATATATTTATATTTCATAAAGAAGTTTATATTGTAAATTGCAAAGCTGGGCACAAACCGTTAATCCGTTAATCGTTAATTAACGAAGTTAACTTTTTCGTTAACGATTTAACTTTTAAGTTAACTTTGAAAATCATTATCGGACTAATTAACTTCCGTTACATTTAACTTCCGTTAACTCAAGTCCGTTAACCCAAAAAATTCATAAATAAACGTTTAAAAGTTTCTATTATTTTCAGTGCTGAGCACTTTTGGCAGGCATCGACAAAAGGTTTGGGCCCCTCCTGGAGGATGACGAATGCCAGCTGGCTGCTGCCTTCCATCCCAGGTTTCGCCTCATCTGGTTGGACAAGTATGACAACACCAAGGTCGCCAGGGTGAGGAAAAGCATGGAGGGTACAGTCGAGGAGGCCATGAAGCAGCAGTCCAACGAAGTGGGCAGCAACAGTGGAGGCAGCAACAACGAGGAGGAGGAGGAGGATGACTTCTTCAGTGCTGTCATCCAGACAAAAGAGAGCAGCAGAAGCCACAGGTCACTCAAGGGCAAGGCCCAGAACTTGGTCAAGACTTGGCTGGAGACCAACTCCAAGGACTTGCTGACAGATGCTGCCTTCTTGGGAGAGCAAGTGTTGGTGAACTTGTTCATCAAGTTCAACACAGCCATCCCCTCCAGTGCTGCAGTGGAGCGTTTGTTCTCTATGGGCAAGGACATCCTGAGGGCCAAGAGATCATCCCTGTCTGATGAAAACTTTGATATGCTAATTTTCATGAAGGGCAACATGCATCTCATGGACAAAATGGAGAACGAGAAGAAGAGGGAAAATTAAATTATATATACAGTATATTGTTTTTCATTTTTTTTATAATAAAAGTTAACGTTAACGGTTTATCGGTAACTTCCGTTACATGTTTAACGAATTAACGGATTAACGGTTAACGAAGTTAACTTTTTGGTTAACGGATTAGCGGTTAACGAAGTTAACTTTTTGGTTAACGGTGCCCACCACTGGTAAATTGTAACCTAAATTAGCTATTTAATTTTAATAGGGTAGGCTATATACTGTGCTACTGAATGCATATGTTTTGAATATTTTATACGAATAGCCTATAACCAAATGTTGAGGTTTTAAAATTATTTTCCAGTGTTTTTAGAGTTTAAATTACCTTACTTTATTTGCAGAATCACTACAAATTATTGACGAAGACATAGCAACTAGACTGAATCTGATACCAGGACAGAAACTTTGCTCAACATGCTTCTCTAGAGCCAAGACGATTGAAGATGAAAAAGACTCGGGTAGTGATGAATATGTTCCAGAAGAAATAGTTAAGGAGACATTTGACGAAACGTTAGGTTCACTAGAATGCTCACCCATTAAGTATGTAAGAGCAAGAGATCGAAAGTTTTACGCGAAAAGGAAACTAAAGCAAATTGAAACATCAACAAAATCAAAGCTGTCAAAAGTACTTCATATGAAGCCTAGCATTTTGGATGAGGAAGCGGAGAAACCAATAGAGAGTGAGGAAGAAAAGTGTTATCAGCATATGATAGAGGAACTGAAAGAAAAGTGTAAAACTAGTACCAGACAAGAAAAGATACAAATTCTAACACTCCTTCCAATTGGTAAAACCTGGTCCAGAGAAAGAATTATGAAAGAATTTGAAGTGTCAGCCAGAATGGTTAATGCTGTGAGGGCCTTAAAGAGAAAAGAAGGTATCCTTCCTATAATGAGAAATAAAAAGAGTAGCAAGGGTATAAGCGATGAAATAAAGGAAAGAGTGATAGAATTTTTCCAAAACAATGAATATACTAGAGAATGCCCTGGTAAAAAAGACTACAAATCAATAAAAACACCACAAGGGAAGGTTCACAAGCAGAAAATACTGTTGTTGACAAATATCAGAGGATTATATGACGCGTTCGGTGGAGAAGGGGCGAACACCACAAAATTCGAAAAATGAGTTTTTTGTCGTATAATTATCCTTTAAAACCTTTGCTTTACCTATGCAAAAAATTAGATGTTAGTCTGCACTTTTTCACGGTAAAATTTAGGTTTTAATGTATCTCAGAGAAATTCACTCCGCATCATTGCTTCACATTGAACACATCTATCTACTTTCTGGTCACTCGACAATGCCCTGTGATGCTCAATTTGGCCAAATTGAACAAAATATAAAAAGTAATTACAGCAATATTATTTACACCAAAAAAGATTATGTTAAGGCCATAACTACAGCCGTTTCGCAGCGCTTCCTAGTTGTAGAAATGAAACAGGCTGATTTTCTCGATTTTGACGTCCTAAAAACGTGCATTGTCATTAGGAAATCAACAACTACTAAATTTACAGATGCAAGAAAGTTAATATTTGACTTTCAACACAAAGAAGGCTACGTAATATCTTCTGCATACCGCACAACCCCAGATAATAGCCATCCCGTCAGACTGCAGAAAGGGAAAAAATCCTACAGTGTCAGTTTATTCAATCTAGCCCAGCAGACACTGCAACCAAAGTATTCCCAATTGCTGCCAATAACTAAGGAAAAAATAAAAGATCTCAAAGAATTATCAGACCTAATGCCTGCAACTGCAGTGAACTATTATACAAGATTGTTAAAGGAACTGGAAAAAACCGAAACAGTTGAAGCAGGTAATACAACATTCGACGAAGAGGACCAAATAATGGATTACACCAGTTAACATCAGAAGCTATCAATAAATAATATTGTAAAATTTCTTGGCGTTTTATTATATCGACATATTACACAACAATATTTTACTCAAATATGTGTTCAAATTCATACAACATTTCAATAAACCGGAAAAATACAAAGGTTTAAAGTTTACAAACTTTAAATGCATTTTGTGGCATAATTCGAAAATGTTGCGTTCGCCCCTTCTCCACCGAACGCGTCATATACGCTTTACAAAAATAAATATCCAAACGACAAAATCTCCAAATCAAAGTTTTTTGAACTGAGACCAAAATGGTGTATGGGTGTGGGGAGTAAAGGATCACACAATGTATGCATTTGTGAAATACACCAGAACTTTAAACTTTTATGTGAATCACTCCCGGTCAAAGTAGAATTAAGAGAGTTACTAGGGAAAATAGTCTGCAACACTGAAACCAGAAACTGCATGATTAATAACTGCAAAACATGTCCTGGTTTAAATGAATTACGGGATTGGCTTCTTACCATTTTTTAAAACAATGATTATGACATGGATGATGAGGTTTCCTTTAAGCAGTGGCTTCATACAGACCATACCCAACTGGTCACAATGACAAAAAGTGTTTCGAATGTAGTAGAAGACATATGTGAAAGTGCAAAAAAGTTGAAAGTACACCATTTCATAGCAAAAGCCCAATCAAAATATTTGTCTGACTGTAAAGAAAACCTCAATGATTCTACAGCATTAGTGCTTGTTGACTTCTCTGAAAACTATAGTTTTATAATTCAGGATGCCGTACAAGGGCATCACTGGGACAATACCCAGGCTACCTTGCATCCGGTAGTCTGCTATCAAAAAGTTGATGGTGAACTAAAAGTTACAAATTTTTGTGTAATATCAGATTCACTTACACACAACACAACTGCAGTTCATTCTTTTTATGTGAAGCCTTGAAATTACTTAAAAGTCAGAATCCTAAACTAAAACATATTTGTTACTTTAGCGATGGCGCAGCAAGTCAATATAAAAACTATAAAAAATCATTAATTCAGTGTTACATGAAAAAGATTTCCAACTAACATGTGAATGGACTTTTTTGCCACCTCTCACGGAAAGAGCCCCTGTGATGGTGTTGGTGGCACCGTCAAAAGGTTAGTTGCCCGGGCAAGTCTACAAGCAACAAGTAAAGGTCACATCACCAATCCAAAAGAGATGTTCGATTGGTGCAAATCTAATATTAATGGTATACAATTTATGTACATTGATTCAGCTAAAATTGAGGAAAATGCTAATTTATTTGAGTTAGAAAAAAGGTATTCCTTAATTAAGACAATCCCAGGAACCCATTCATATCACTGCTTTAGACCTTCATCAACAGGCATTAAACTGTACAAAATTTCTAGTGATGAAAATTTCTTTAACGTACAACTTTCCTTCCTCAATGCTACACAAGAAAATGTGGCTTACCAATATAAACCTGGTACATATGTGGCCTGTTTCTATGAAGGTGACTGGTTTGTTGGAAACATAGTTGAAGTGTGTGATACTGAGAAGGATCTATTAGTAAATTTCCTGAAAAAGAATCCTTTTAAATGGCCTGAACAAGAGGACGTTTGCTGGATTCCATTCCAACATGTTTTGTGTTCAATTGAACCACCTACAGTTGCTGGGAAAATGGGGAGACAGTACAAGTTATCAAATGATTGTTTCTCTAAAATTGAGGAGTATTTTAAAAAAAGCCTAAGTAACTACAGACCTGTATCAAGCTGAATAATAAATTGCCAATTTATGGCTGTGAGGCCATGGAGTGTTGAAGACAATCAGACTTAAAGCCTGAGTACGGGGTGTCAGGAAATGATTGCCCCCCCCCCCCTGTAGAGCAAACTCTAGAAGAGATAGATAAAAACCGGCGAGACCACTTGAAAGAGCGTTAAAATCTGAATAAAAACAATTATATTCTATTCCTGTGATTTTAATTCTTACCATTTTTTTCCCCACAGAAACCATGGCATCATCTATTTTGAACGATTCAGAGAAAAAACGAGTTCTTGACCGCATTCGAGCTGTCACATTTCGTGAAGCAAAGGAAGCTGGTGCAACTTTCATAACTCGACACTGGGTGGCTGAGAGATTAAAAAGACCAGAAGACTTTGTCAAAAGGAATTGGAATAAGAATCCTGAAGATTGTGAAACAGAATTTCGAGGAGGAAGACCGGAGAAATTATCTCAAGAATCGAAAGACATTGTGCTTGCTGCATCACGGCGCCGAAAGAAGAGCTGCTCTGAGGTAGCGAAAGAGATACTTATCCGTCGTGGTAAGATAGTCAATCGGCAACTTGTGCATCAATTTCGAGTTCGCCAAGGCTTGAGTGCTTGGCATGAAATAGCTAAGCCACGGAAGAGTGATCTTAATATTGAAGATCGGCTATGGTTTTGTGATTATCTTGAGGAATGGACGGAAGACGATTTCCTTCACTTGGTTGTCAGCGATGAATTCTTCGTTTATGTCTCCAGAAAACCAAATTTTCAGAATGATCGGGTTTGGGCAACAACTCCTGATGAAGTCCCAGACGACCAGAAGTATCGAGAAATAGTAAAAAATCCAGCATGTATCGGTGTTTTCATTATGTTCTCTATTCGGAAGCTCATCTGGGTTATCAAACCAAGAGGAACCAGTTGGGATGGGCCTTATTTTCGAAATGTAATTTTAGCCCATGTAATTCCGTTTTTGAAAGACCCCGTGTGTGTTTTGGATGTTGAACAGGCAACCTTTCTTCACGACAAAGCCCCCTGTATGAAAGCACTTGCGACTCAACAACTGCTTAAGGACAAAACATTGATTTTTTCGGAAATAATGAATGGCCTGGCAATTCTCCCGATCTTAATGTCTGTGAACATGTCGGATCCATCATGAAGGATCGGGTGGAGTCCTTAATGCTGGAACAACCCATTCAGAATCGGTATTCAACAAAAATTATGACTGCAAAGATCAACGAAGTCCTTGAAGAAATGAGTCATGATACCGATCTCTTTGAGACACTTCTGGGATCATACCCCCGTCGATTAATGGCCGTCAGAGCTGCAAATGGGGGCAACACCCGATATTAAAACAAGTGTTTTTTATTCAAAATTAAACGCTTTCGCGTGGTTTTGTCTGTTTTTTTCTATTCCTTTCAGTTTCTTCTGTACAGGGGGGGAGGGGGGGCGCAATCATTTCCTGACACCCTTTACAATAATAAATTCCTGAGTCAGTGTCTAAACATAAGAGTTATTAACTATATATAAGTTTACATACGAATTTACATAAAACAACACATATTAAAAAAAGAATATGAACTTATAGCCAATAATTCACATGCTTAAAAACTCAGGAATTCATTATTGTATATAGCTAAGTACTGTACACTTGTATTAAGGGAAGTAATACAACAAAGCTACTTAAATTTAAGGTTTTGTACTGAAAATGGTGGTTACTGCTAGTTTATCTGTACTAACTGCATAATTTAAATTACTAGGAAGTGCTTAAAGAGCAGTAGAACACGGTTCTACATGATTTACTTAGGTAGATCCAAGTATTGAGCCTACAAGCTGGTCCATCTGTTGTGTTAACTGCAAATGTAGTAATAATCTAGGTATATAGCCTGGCTATGTACGGTGGAGAGCGCAAGAAAGCAACTCGCTCCTCCACCAGGCCAAACCTAGAGGCGGGGCCACCAGCTTGACCTCCGTGTGAAGAGAGACCAACGCACGAAACAACATAAGGTTCATAAGGTAAGGTATATTATCTTTTTTATGAGTAAAACTTATTTAGATAATTTAACATTTGTGAATTAACTTACCAAGTAATAAAATGGAAGTAAAATTACAATTCAATGTTGTAAAAAGAAATTTAAACATTTCAAAATTTTGAAAAAATTCAGAATTTTTCACAAAAAGTACTTTTCTTTGAATAGCCAAAACTATATGAAGGAGTTGAGTCAAGATATATTCCTTAATATATGTTTTTTTACACATATGTATCTTTCTTTACTAGAAGTATCAACTCCCTGACTAATTTCGGACACCTTTATATTAAACCCCAAAGTTAATGTTAATTTTGCAAATTTTGTGAAAATATCAACTTTTGGAAATTTTTAAAAATAAAAATAAATCCTTTTTTGGTTATTTTTTATTTCACTCATAAATTTACAACCCATAGAGACTATTAGGAGTATTAAAACAGCTGTGATTGATGTAGAACTAAAACTTTTGAAAATGGTAGAGTCGTAAAAGTGGGAGGAATTGCTGCAAGCTTCAAAATGGAGCCATGTTTAAGCCCTTGTAACTCAGAAACTATTTGTTCCACAGCCTTTTAGCTTGCAAAATTGAAAAGCCCACCAGAAGTTGTATTGGCATGACAAATTTGAAGCTTCTACTCCTATTAGAAGACACTTTTCAAGGCCTCTCAAAATGAAGGCGTTGGCCGATCAAGCCCAACAAGGGCATTTTTTGTCGAAGGTGGGGGCCATTTAAGCGACCATAAAATTAAAAGTTTTTGACTGAGGAAGCTAAAATTTTAGATTTAAGCTATTCAATGGTGTATGAATCAACCCTGAAAATTTGAAGAAAATCGGAGATGGTCACCCGACCAACTTTCTGAAATCTGTACCAGTTGAGCTGGAGTCTATACCGTTATCGCATTAATAACGGCAATTCCAAAATCGAAGGAATGAAAATAAGAGCATTGACGGAAGCATCATTAACGAATCCAGACAATCCTTCCTATCGAGGAGGAGACGAGGAGACGAACTCCTTTTTGAAAACAAACAAGACCGGAAGGCCATTCCGGGAGATACCACCACCACCACCACCACCACCACTCGCAGCGCCCCGACGACAAACATCGCCCGTTTCGTTGGTTGTCTGTTGTCGAGACTTTGAAAGGGGAATCCTCACCTTAACCGAAACGAGGAGAAAAGAATGAGAAACTACATTTCCAATCAATTAGCACCATTAATAATTATCTTACAAATTCTTATTCCCATTTCAAGAATTAAATGAAGGCAGTCGATGAAGAATAAATGGAAGACTCGTCGCAAGATATTAAGGTTGAAAACGTGTCGCCCTCGAGGGTGTGTCACATATGCAACCTATACGCTCAACTTGTGTGTGTGTGTGTGTGTGTGTGTGTGTGTGTGTGTGTGTGTGACCCGACGTAAACGAGGGTTAAATTGTGGGCCTGAGGTCGGAGATCGCCGCCTCGCACTCAAACGGGAAATCATACGATTTCGACGCGAAAGGAAATCGAAGCGAAACTGAATTTTCGCTAACACCAACAATCTAAATGGATTCCCAGTTCTCGCAAGACCAACACGGTTTCCGAGGGGAAGAACATCATGAAGGAGGCTAAGACGAAGGGAGAGGACGAAAGGGCGGCAAAAAAAAATAGAAAACGCGAACAACGGAACGAAGACAATAACTGTGAACATTTAATTCTTCCTCGAATATATATATATATATATATATATATATATATATATATATATATATATGAATTTCACAATAAAACACGTGAAATGAATGAATGCTGCAAACCCACAAGGAAAAGAAAAACGATTCACGAAAGGCCTTGGAATCGTTTTCTTTTTCCTTGTGGGTTTGCAGCATATATATATATATATATATATATATATATAATATATATATATATATATATATATATATATATATATATATATATATATATATATATATATATATATACCGGGTGATTAAAAAGTAAGGACCCAATTTCGAATGTCTGTATCTCCTAAACGGAATGCTGTGTTGCTACTATTCTTGCACAATTTCAAAGCACAAACATTGCCATTTGAAGCTAATACAATTTTCCCTTTGTTTTGCAGGTGAACAATGGCACAAAAATTGACAGTACGGGAACGCGCTCAAATAGCTGCCAGGCACGTGGTGTTGCAGTCTGTGATTCAAGTGCAGAGATGGTGGAGGTCAATTCATGGAATACACGCTACCCTCAGTGCAAAGGCCATCAGAAACTGTCACACAAAGCTCATGACAACGGGTTCTGGGAAGGATGAAGCGCGGTCCGGGAGACCATCGACATTCCGATCAGAGGAAAATGTGAATGTTGTCAGAGAAATGTTTCAGAGGAGCCCACAGAAATCCATACGGCAGGTTGCTCGGCTAAAGAGGAAGTGTACTCAGCAAAACCCGGGACACTTGAATTGGAACAGCGAATCCGAGATTCCGAATCTGCCTAAGACTTCTTACGGAAAAGTGTTGCGTCTGTGTCTTCGCGGCTACAGAAATGTGTTCAGAATGCTGGGGCTTATGTTGAGATAGCAGAATAAATGGCAATGTTTGTTTTAAAATGTTGAAAGAATTTCTGTAATACCACTTTTCGTTTAGTAAATACAGCCATTTGAAATTGGGTCCTTACTTTTCAACCACCCGGTGTGTGTATATATATATACACGGAATGCTGTGTTGCTACTATTCTTGCACAATTTCAAAGCACAAACATTGCCATTTGAAGCTAATACAATTTTCCCTTTGTTTTGCAGGTGAACAATGGCACAAAAATTGACAGTACGGGAACGCGCTCAAATAGCTGCCAGGCACGTGGTGTTGCAGTCTGTGATTCAAGTGCAGAGATGGTGGAGGTCAATTCATGGAATACACGCTACCCTCAGTGCAAAGGCCATCAGAAACTGTCACACAAAGCTCATGACAACGGGTTCTGGGAAGGATGAAGCGCGGTCCGGGAGACCATCGACATTCCGATCAGAGGAAAATGTGAATGTTGTCAGAGAAATGTTTCAGAGGAGCCCACAGAAATCCATACGGCAGGTTGCTCGGCTAAAGAGGAAGTGTACTCAGCAAAACCCGGGACACTTGAATTGGAACAGCGAATCCGAGATTCCGAATCTGCCTAAGACTTCTTACGGAAAAGTGTTGCGTCTGTGTCTTCGCGGCTACAGAAATGTGTTCAGAATGCTGGGGCTTATGTTGAGATAGCAGAATAAATGGCAATGTTTGTTTTAAAATGTTGAAAGAATTTCTGTAATACCACTTTTCGTTTAGTAAATACAGCCATTTGAAATTGGGTCCTTACTTTTCAACCACCCGGTGTGTGTATATATATATACTGTATATACGAGGTGTGATCAAAAAGTTCGGTAAATAGTCTCGCAACTAATGAACGCGTGTCACTAGGTGATGTCAGTGTGTATGGCTGATGACGTCACCTTGGCCACTTGCCAGATGCCAACAAACACCATTCAACCAGTGATGCCACTCCTTGGAATTTTTCCCAAGAGCTTGGGATTTCTGTTCCCACCTTGGAATTAAAGATATAAAATCCTAAAACTTGGGTAATATTGGAATTTTTTAGCATAATATAAATAATGTGCATAATATGCATAATAAAAATAATGGTAATAATATGAATACAAACCTAGCGTATTAATAGTATTGATAAATAATGATAAGTAGCAATATTTTAAATGTAATATTGATTACCATGTAATTTTATGTAAATAATGAAATAATACCATATTTCGGTAATTAGGCGTTTGGCCTTTTTTGGGAAAAGTTTGGCCTAACCTAGAAAAGCAAACCTGCAGACAAGATCAGTGGAGAGATCTTTTGTATACGAAAAGCTCAATCATTGACAAGGGTAAATCAGCAACCACTTTCTGGCATGATCTACGTTTAATTAAAGATGGAAATAATCATGCAAAGTTTGACTTTCTGTCTAAGTTCATGTGCAACCTATTAGCCTTGCCTCACTCATCTGCGTGTGTGGAGAGGGTATTTTCACAAATGAACATTATAAAAACTAAGCAAACCAATAGGTTGTATGCCAAAACTGTTGCAAATCGCTTGCTGGTCAAGCAAGCTATTGCATATACAGCTATTGAATATACACATTCATATAGAAACCTTGGAATTTCTGGGAATTTTTCATTTTTGAGTGGCAACACTGCATTCAACTACCCACCAGTGGGCCGTGTCATTGCTTTGTGTGAGGGCGTTTTTGTGGCGTCTGGCGATTTTGCAGAAAATGTCGAAATTTGAGCAACGTGCAAACATAAAATTTTGTTTTAAACTTGGTAAGACGGCTACAGAAACACACGGAATGCTTGCAGTTGTCTACGGAGATGAAGTTGTTACAAACAAGACTGTTTACAAGTGGTTTGGAAGGTTTCGAGAAGGAAACGAGTCTTTGGAAGATGATGAAAGAAGTGGTCGTCCGTCCGTCTTGTTTGTAACAACTTCATCTCCGTAGACAGCTGCAAGCATTCCGTGCGTTTCTGGAGCCGTCTTACCAAGTTTAAAACAAAATTTTGTTTGCACGTTGCTCAAATTTCGACATTTTCTGCAAAATCGCCAGACGCCACAAAAACGCCCTCACACAAAGCAATCACACGGCACACTGGTGCGTAGGTGAATGGTGTTTGTTGGCATCTGGAAAGTGGCCAAGGTGACGTCATCCGCCATACACACTGACATCACCTAGTGACACACGTTCATTAGTTACGGGACTATTTACCAAAATTTTTTATCACACCTCGTATATACAGGGTGTTTCAGGAGGAAAGGTCAATACTTCGGGAGGTGATAGTATCAGTCATTGCGAGAAAAAAAGTTCATATGAACATGTGTCTAATTCTGAATGGTTACGGAGATAGAGCTGTTTGAATCTGATGCGCGCGCAGCCCTTCCTCCCCCTTATAACCTTGAACCATGTAAGCTGTAATGTAAGCATGTAACATAAGCCAATCGACTGTAACAAATTTGTCATTTCTGTATCTGATACCATTCAAAATGCCAATGTTTAAACATTAAATGTTAGAAACAGTAATTGGTTTCTCTTTCTTGATTACTATTAACAATGCTTTTGTATTTGTAGATTCAAACAGCTCTATCTCCGTAACCATTCAGAATTAGAGACATGTTCATATGAACTTTTTTTCTCACAATGACCGATACTATCACCTCGCGAAGTATTGACCTTTCCTCCTGAAACACCCTGTGTGTGTGTGTGTGTGTGTGTGTGTGTGTATAATATATATATATATATATATATATATACACACATACAGGGTGTTTCATAACATGTGGGACACACTTTCAGGACCTGAAAACAATGAAAAAAGTATATATAAACATATGCCAGAAATTGCCTTGTTTGTGTTACAGCAATTCTTTCCGCAAACTGTTTACAAACACTGCTTGCCGACAATGTTTGTGAGTGTGTACGAGACTTATTTCATGCATGGCCTTGCCGACTATAATGTTTCGTACACTCTATGACATGTTTCAATATCGTTGAGTGTAGAGCCATCAGTCAGTCAGAGATGCACCGCGGTGTTTCACTGTTCGTATTCGTAACTTCTTACCGTGAAAAAGTGCAGTCCAGTGAAAAAAAAACCTTAAAAGTTTTTATGCTATTCAGTGATAGTGTGCATTTGAAGTGAGAATGGAGGTTTATTCAAACAGAGAAATGGCAGACGTGCATCTCATGTATGGACATGCCGAGTGTAATGCAGCCGCAGGACGACGTCTGTATGTGGAAAGGTTTCCGAATCGCCGTCTGCCAGATAAGAAGACCTTTCAGAGAATAGACGAGCGTCTTGGTGATACAAGATCATTCAACAAGCGAGTTTCAGATGGTGGTAGACCAATCAGCGCCAGAACTGTTGAGTTGGAGGAGTGTGGAGGAACATCCTGGTGTCAGCACCCGAAAGATAGCAGCAGCAGCAGCAGCAGCAGCAGCAGCAGCAGCAGCAGCAGCAGCAGAGGATGTAAGATACACAACTGTGCCGAAAATTCTACGGAAACAGCAGCTTTACCCATATCACATTGAGAGAGTACAAGGCCTTACTGAAGCCGATTTCGCACCACGAGAGGCTTTTTGTACTTGGTTCCTTCAACAGTGTGCTCGCGATCCTCTTTTTCTATCCTCCGTGTTGTTTTCTGATGAGGCTGCCTTCACAAGAAATGGCATGATCAATTTTCACACACTCATCACTGGGCTGAAGAGAATCCGCATGCCATCATCCAGTCAAGACCCCAACAACAATCAATTTAGTATCAATGTATGGGTAGGACTTATTGCCGACAACTTAATCGGTCCTTTTGTTTTGCCTGGAAGATTAACAGGAGAATCCTTTTCCAATATTTCAAGGAATGATTTAAGCGATTTACTAGATGAAGTTCCTCTTGGTGTCCGATGCTGTATGTGGTTTATGCATGACGGCGCTCCGCCTCATTTTAGTCGAGTCGCCAAAGACTATTTGGATGACCATTTCTCTGATAAATGAATAGGCCGTGGAGGACCCATTGCGTGGCCTGCTCGCTCCCCGGACCTGAATCCACTCGATTTTTACCTGTGGGGTCATCTGCAATCTATCGTTTACGTGACATCCATTGACAACGTTGAAATGCTTCGCCAACGTGTAGAACAAGGATGCCAGAAAATCCGAGTAATACCTGGAATGTTTAAACGCGTCAGGCAGTCTATGACGAGGCGTGTTCAGGCGTGTATTCAAGCGCAAGGCGGTCATTTTGCGCACTTCCTTTAAAGGTAAGGCGGATACTTGCTGGAACACATAACGGGCTGTAACTCGGAAACAAAGCGATTTCGGTTATATGTTTATATAAACTTTTTCCATTGTTTTCAGGTCCTGAATCCATCCTGAAAGTGTGTCCCACATGTTATGAAACACCCTGTAACCTTTGGTTAGCTTCCACCCGAATTGTTCATTCTGACAAAGGTCAAGCTTTTCACTTCACCTTAGTATATATATATATATATATATATATATATATATATATATATATATATTAGGGACTGACGGAAAGTACTTCAGCACTTTCGAAACCGAAAGTTGGCTCGGCTTTTGGCCGAAAGCGAAAGTAGAGTACTTTATGCGAAAGTATCGTAATATAAAATGGAATATTAATACTTTATATGTAATGTAATTCAATCGCTTTATTATTCCTTTTCACGCAAAACGTAGCACATAATTAAAGAAAACAAAAAACATTCCAAAAATATTAATGTTCATTAATGCAAATTAATAAGAAAACACAAACATTTCAATTCATTCAATATTCAGTTTAAATATTTCAAGTTTTTGAAAGGAGGATGACATCTTCAGAGTTTACTGGGGTCAAATTCGCTCGTTTGTACACACACACACACACACACACACACACACACACACAACATACATACACACACACATACATACATACATACATACACACACACATACATACATACATACATACATACATACATACATATATATATATATATATATATATATATATATATATATAGCGTGTCCCAAAGAAATGTATACCCACTTTGTTCGATAATACCAGCTGAGGATAATAAATATATTACTTTTTATATGTTTTTCAATAAAGAATTTTCTCCTGAATCTAAATATGTAATTATTTTTATTAAAAATTGAAAAACAAAAACGTTACAGATGTTTAAATTATAATTATTATTTTCGAGACTTCATGAAGATGAGCGTATGCTCGAAACGTTGCGCAATAAAGAAGACTTTCATGGCATTTACATTTCTCCTTGTCATTGGATTTCTCCTAAATATTATATATATAAATATATATATATATATATAATATTTAGGAGAAATCCAATGACAAGAAGGAGAGTAAATGCCATGAAAAGTGTCTTCTTTAATGCGCAACGTTTCGAGCAATACGCTCATCTTCAGGCTTAAACAGTGACAAAAAATGACAATATGAAGTTAAAATCAATAAATAAATGAATGAAACACATAAGACAAAATAATTACTATAGAACCTATTCTTAGAAGCAAAATTTAAAGAGACTAAAAGAAGAGGGTTGAATTCAAAATTATAAAAGAAGTTTACATATAAAAATACGAAAATTTAAAAAGCTATTTTTAAAATTATATATAATAAATTTGAAATTAATACAATGGGATAATTAACACTACTAACCTTTCATTGCTGGTTCCAAGGCACAAGTAATTTAAAACAAAGCAAAGGGAAAATACTCTGGGTTGGGTGGTTGGAAAGTTATGAGTTGGGGGGGGAGGGATTCTAAAAAATTTAGAGGGACAGCTGAGGAATCAACGTTTAGAGAAGGGGTCAATGTTTTAATATAAAGGGATTCCAAAATTCTAAGTGAGTTGGGACAAGGATTACAGCCAAGAATTTTAAAATTATCTAGAGTGACATCTGTTTTACATTTAGATAATTTTAAAATTCTTGGCTGTAATCCTTGTCTCAACTCACTTAGAATTTTGGAATCCCTTTATATTAAAACATTGACCCCTTCTCTAAACGTTGATTCCTCAGCTGTCCTCTAAATTTTTAGAATCCCTCCCCCCCCCAACTATAAATTTCCAACCACCCAACCCAGAGTATTTTCCCTTTGCTTTTGTTTTAAATTACTTGTGCCTCAGAAACAGCAATGAAAGGTTAGTAGTGTTAATTATCCCATTGTATTAATTTCAAATTTATTATATATAATTTTAAAAATAGCTTTTTAAATTTTCGTATTTTTATATGTAAACTTCTTTTATAATTTTGAATTCAACCCTCTTCTTTTAGTCTTTTTAAATTTTGCCTCTAAGAATAGGTTCTATAGTAATTATTTTGTCTTGTGTTTCATTCATTTATTTATTTATTGATTTTAACTCATATTGTCATTTTTTGTCACTGTTAGCCTGAAGATGAGCGTATTGCTCGAAACGTTGCGCATTAAAGAAGACACTTTTCATGGCATTTACTCTCCTTCTTGTCATTGGATTTCTCCTAAATATTAAATTGAAGCTTTGTAGAAGCAACCCGCATGATTATATATATAGATATATATATATATACACACACACACACACACACATATTATAATATATATAATATATATATATATATATATATATATATATATATAATATATATATATGTGTGTGTGTGTGTGTATATATCGGGTCGGCCAAAAAAAAGGGAGGCCTTTTAAATCCTTCATATCTCGGCAAATACGGTAGAGAGAGCCATGAAATTTTAGTATGTTAGTACTACGTAATTTTATTGTTTGTATGCCATCGTTTAGCATTTTAGCCGAGAAATTGGATTTATGGCGAATATTCCAGAAAAATCTTGCTAATCATAGGTTCAAGTTGATAATTAAAGCGATTTTAATTAACGCAAGCCAACTGCAGGAGGTTTGGACAAGCTTCTCAAGAAAATCGATGAAACAGGAGATATCAAAAGAATACCAGGTAGCGGTATTAAATTTGGCCACGAAACAGTCCTGATTTAAATCCTGTCGATTACGGCCTTTGGGAAAAGTTGTCACAGAGAATTTATCGGGTCACAGTAAGAAATGTCGCTCATTTACGGCAGCTTCTGGAAAAATGGGATGAGCTACCACAAGAA
Organism: Bathynomus jamesi; assembly: GCA_023014485.1. Lineage (NCBI taxonomy): Eukaryota > Metazoa > Arthropoda > Malacostraca > Isopoda > Cirolanidae > Bathynomus > Bathynomus jamesi. The sequence continues at coordinate 598,013 of JAJOZX010000930.1, forward strand.
CAAATCAATAAAGCCATAGATGAGTTCCGTCCTAGACTTAAAAAGGTTGTAGAAGTTCGTGGTAGACATATCGAGCAGTTTTTTTAACATCAAAGTAGCACCACATGCGAGTACTTTGTAACTTTTTATCTGCAAATACAATGCCGTAGTAATGTAAATGGAGAATTTCCAGTGGCATAAAGAAATGTTCAATAAAACCGTAATTTTCATTAGTTTTCTTTGAAATCCGCTCACCGTATAGGAAATTTACTTAGTTGTGGGGCGTGAAAGAAATATTGAAATCTGACCATAACTGGATTTTACAGCCAAAGTTCGAGGTCTCCTTTTTTGTTTGCCAACCCAATATTTTATATATATATACAGGGTGTCCCATAAGTCCGGCATCATAGGAGAAATTCATATTTTTCTATTTCTACAAACCATAATTCATATTTTTCTCTTTCTACAGGCCATAATGTCTGTGAGCAAAGGAAGAACGAATCCAGATAATTCTACTCATAGGAAATCGGAGTCAGAGAGAGTCCGCTGCTGAATTTAAGACTGCATCCAGACCGCGAGCCAATAACACAGAGTTGTGTTAGCAGACTTGTTGCAAAGTTTAAGGAAACAGGATCCGTAGAAGATAAACCACGCAGTGGACCTTCAAGGAGGTCCACTGACGATGATACAGCGACTGCTATCCTGGCTCATTTTAACAGGTCCCAATAAGTCTCCTCGGCGATTGTCCGCCGAGACAGGAGGAGTGTCGAAAAGTAGCATCCATCGCATTCTTCAGGCTCACAAATGGCATCCATATAAACTTCAGATCCTACAAAAATTAAGCGATGATGATGATCCCGACCGGCGGATGGAATTTTGTGAATGGCTACGGAACAATATGCTCGGGATTGCCAATTTCCCATCCACCATTCTGTTCAGTGACGAGGCTGTTTTTTATGGAAATGGTGAGGTAAATCGACAGAACACCCGCTACTGGTCTCAAAACAACCCTCACTGGTATACCTCTTCAAAGGAACAAGGTGCATCTCGGGTGATGGTATGGTGGCATTTGGAAGGATCGCATCATAGGCCCCCCTTTTTCGATGAACATGTCACTGGAGGCACCTACCTACGTATGCTCAAGGAAGAAGCATTTCCCAGTGTCTTGAACGAAGAAGGAAATTTCCCAACATGGTTCCAGCAAGACGGCGCTCCTGCACATTACAGCACCAAAGGGAATACCTGTACCAACAATTCCCTGGTCATTGGATAGGACGTCGAGGGCCTGTGGAATGGCCAGCGAGAAGCCTGGATCTCACGCCACTAGATTTTTATCTCTGGGGCCAATTGAAAGCGCTGGTATACGCAGAGAAAAGTAGGAGTGTTGAACATTTGCGGCAGCGCATTATTGGGGCATGTAACACCATTACTCCTGACATCATTCACCGTGTGCTTGCTGACTGGGTATCACGTCTGAATTTGTGTATTGAAAACAATGGACATATTGAGCACGTTCTGTAAATAAAAGCTTTTGTTTTGCCTTTTATTATTATTTTTTCTATGATGCCGGACTTATGGGAGACCCTGTATATTATATATATATATATATATATATATTATATATACACACAGGGTGGGCCGTAAGTTTCCATACATAGGAAAATAAACATTTTTTTATGGACAACCCATTTTTATTTATATAATATGCTCTACATGGTTGCCATTGTTTTGAAACACATTTCAATACGTGTTCCCCACTGTTGGAACACGCATTAGCACAGTTGACGTTATGCTTGTAATGGCGTTGGTGATACGTTCCTTTAGATGATTTATGTCTCGTATCTTTTCCTGATACACCATGGCCTTCAAGTGCCCCAAAGATAGAAATCAAGGGGGGTGAGATCTGGGATCTGGGAGGCCACTCCACAGGACCACGCCGACCAATCCAAGCATCCGGAAACTACTGATCCAAATACCGACGCACGTGAAGACCATAATGAGGTGGAGCTCCATCTTGCTGGAAGTAAACTGGGAAGTTACCTTCCTCGTTTAGCAGGGATGGGAAAATCTCTTCTTGCAACATGTTAAGATACCTTTCGGCATTAAGATTTCCACTGACAAAAATTGGTCCAATAATTCTGTCACCCCATATCCCGGCCCACACCATCACTTTACCGGCACCTTGCATCTTCGTCGGACTCAGCCAGTTAGGGTTAGCATTACTCCAATAACGTATGTTTTGCCGATTAACCTCTCCATTGACGTAAAAATTTGCTTCATCAGTAAACAAGATCTACGTCAAACGCATATTCTTAGGGTATCTGAAACATAAAAACAAACGTTTAATTTTTCCTATGTATGGAAACTTACGGCCCACCCTGTATATATATATATATAATATATATATATACACCAGGACAAGGGGTACACAAGAGAAGACCAGGAGCAAGCAAAAATGTTGATGGCTTTCACAAATGAGTTTATGCTGACACAGGAGAAAACAGAAAATACCAGAAAAAATAACTGCCTAGATCTGGTATTCACGAATAACACGAACTTGATTGATGATATAAAATAATTCCAACCATTATCTCAGACTACAACTTAATCGAGATATCAACAAAATATGACATTAAAAGACAATACACATACCTCACAGTACTATGGGGGGCACCGTTGGGCAAGGTACTAGTATTGATGGATACCGTAATGAAAATGACTGGATTCTTTGGATCTGATATATTTGCATGTCGGTTATAAATAGATATAGAGTGTAACATATTTGTGGATAGTAGTCTATTATGATTTGATCCTCTGGATCCAGAGATTCTATCTTTAGTTTTAAATCGACAATTATTATTTTAATTGATAATATTTAGTTTTGCAAAAATTGGTAGTTGCGAATGTACAGGCAGTTGTTACATAAATTTTCTATGTTCTTGTGGTTCGGACCCACGTAAAATTGTAGGTCCCTCCGCCACCACGGAGGACATACACAATACGCAATTACGAACACAGGTAGACCAGCCATGAGTGGATCCTAGGGTCTTTGTTGGTCTGAAACATTATAACATATTGAGGCAAGAAGCAAATTTGGGGCCTTTAACTTAAACTCCAAGACTATAAATTGGGAAGCAATCAGATCGCACATGGCCCAAATAGAGTGGAGTACAGTTTTAGAAAATAAAACAACTGAAGAAATGCTAACAGCCTTGGAAGAAAACGTTGAGAATTTTAGAAAAATATGCTCCGAAAATCCGAAATCACAGCCAAAAAAAAAAAAAAGAGGGGCCGGCCAGAGAGGCAAAAGAAAGAGTGGAGGCGAATTTAGCCAACTGCGGAGATAATGCCAGGAAAGTAATACAAAAAAAAAACTGGAGGGTATCGATAGGGAAATACAAGTCCTGATTAAGGACCATACAGAGAGGGAAGAAAAGGCGGTAGAAGCAATAAAGGAAAATCCAAAATAATGTTATAGCTATGCGAAAAAGAAAACAAAAAAGCGCCGCTATTGGGCCCTTAAGGAAGAGAAATAATAACTGACGATCCAAAAGAAATATCTGAAACATTGAGAGCCCAGTATGAATCAGTTTTTAGTACCCCAAAAAGTGACAAATCGATACCTGACATAGATGCATTCTTTGAAGAGAAATTGCAAGGAGAATGTATAACAGACTTTGATTTTACCCCAGAAGATGTAGCGAGAGCTAGGACAAAGGAAATCACATTCAGCTGCAGGTCAGGACAATTTGAACGCATTATTGATTAAAAACTGTAAAAATTAAATAGCTACACCCTTATACTGGATATGGAGAAGATCCCTAGACACTGAGGAAATACCGAGCATCTTGAAAAGAGCAAACATTGTCCCTATATATAAAAGAGGGGACAGATCTCAAGCAAAGAACTATAGACCAGTGTCATTGACGTCCCACCTCACCAAAGTATTTGAAAGAATAGTTAGAGAGAAAATTTATGATTTCTTGGAGACACTTGAAAGATTCAACGAAAATCAGTACGAATTCCGATCAGGTAGATCATGCCTATCACAACTAATAGAACACTATAACAATATCCTAGATGCACTGGAAGGCAATGACAACTACGATGCCATATACACAGATTTTGCTAAAGCTTTTGACAAATGTGATCACGGTATAATAGCACTTAAAATGAAATATATGGGAATAACAGGCAAAGTGGGAAAATGGATCTACAACTTCCACAGAGAACGTCTACAGGTCGTCAAAATTCAAGGTATATCATCATCAGAATCGGAAATACGCAGCTCAGTACCAGGGGTGTGGAGTCGGAGCCGGTGGAGTGGTGGTTTTTGGGTGGAGCCGGAGCCGGAGCCGGAGTCGGAGTCGGAGCCATTAAAAAACGCCGGCTCCATGGCTCCAGTTACCTTGCCCATTCATAATAAACCTAATGCAACTTTATCTTACCTAACCCAACTTTAGTACTTTACCTAACTTAATATATAGTTTTTATTAAAAATGCATATTTATTTTTTTCAGAAACGTCAATATTTGTAATATAATTATTAATTATAGCTCCAAAATCATATATCATTAACTAAACTAAGACTAAACAATAAGCATTTATCATTTATACATAAATAAATTTTTTTAAGCCCTCAATAATGAATAAACTTAAAGGATCTAGAGAAAAGTCTATTGTATTCAAATATTTTACTACCACTGAAGATGATAAATACTATGTTTGCACTTGCGAAGTGACTGATGCTGGTGGAAATATTTTGACATTCATGATGGCTTAGCGGATAAACACGCAGCCATTCTTATAAGCAAAGTGAGACAGGTTGCAGTAGCTGCGAGAAAACCAAAGATCCAAGAAATAATTAAACGACGTGCTGGAAGTAACAATTTTAGATCAAGCTACTAGGTGGGGTAGCACATATATGATGATAGAGCGCTTATTAGAACTAAAACCTGTACTTATTGACATGGTGAATCCAGAAGTTACACTATCAGAAGTAATGTGGGACCAAGTGAAGAAACTTAAAAGTTTGCTTTACCAACCATATATCACTACAAAGACAATTCAAGGCGAAGACTTGACTCCTGGCCAGTTTTTCAAGGAATGGAAGTCTCTGATCTACTGCCTTTCTAAGACAAGGGGTACCATAGCTGAAGGTATCAAGACCTCCATGGAAGCGAGAGAAAATCGTTTACTGGAAAATGATGTAATGTTAGCTGGCGTTTATCTTGATCCTAAGTACAGATGTTTATTAACGGATGAACAACAAAGTAAAGCAATGAATGCTGTATGTGATACAGCAGCTAGAATGAGAAAGTCTCAAGAATGTCCAGAACAGGAAAATGAAAACATTCCATCATCATCATCATCTACTACCACTTCTGATAATGAATTTGACTGAAAAAATCATTGACAAACAACATTGTGCAAAAGAAAAATGTTCTCAATCAGGATTTGAAAACGATGTGCCACATGGTGGTCCTCCTAGTACCTTGACTAAATTCAAGTTAGCCGTATGGGAATCTCTTAGTGAAGTTAAAAAATTTAATCGTCAGTCAAAGATGTCAATACAAGATGCAATAGTTAAGTACCCTGAAATTATACGAGATGTCGCACAACTTGTTCTTGCATTACCCTCTACTCAAGTTAGTGTGGAACGTTTATTTTCAGCACTTAAAATCATAAAATCTGATTTGAGAGCAGTAATGAAAGAGGACTTGATTGAAGCAATCTTGTTCTTAAGAACAAACTGTTATACATAATTTTGAATTTTAAAAATCAGTTCATGAAAGAATTAAAGTATGAATTTGTTTGTTTCAAGTTTTAACTTTTAATGCAGCCAATATCATTTGATAAGTTTCTTTTCAGTTTTCAGAATTTAATATTTTTTTGTTAATCATCAAAATTGTATTAATATAATTTTTTTTTGGATTTATGTATTAAAAAGGTCAAATTGGAAAAAAATAGTCTTAATTTGTATGTTTTAATGTAGCTAATGTCATTTGATAAGCCTCCCTTCAGTTTTCAGAATTTAGTTTTTTGTTCATCATCAAATTTCGATTAATATAATTTCTTTTTGGATTTATGTATTAAAAAGGTCAAATTTAAAGAGTATTTTTAGCCTTTATTGCAAATATCATTCAACAGTGTATTCATCTGTCTGTTGTTGAGTATGATCAATGACCACTCTAACTACATTTGGATTTTGATAACTTGACAGAGCTGGAGCCGGAGCCGGAGCCAAACATTTAAAAAAGATGGCTCCGGAGCCGGAGCCAAAAGTTTTTTCTGGCTCCACACCCCTGCTCAGTACCACAAGGAACAGTACCTGCCCCACTCCTGTTCATTATCATGCTAACAGACAGACAGCGGAGTAAACAGCAACAGTATAGTAACATCCTTTGCAGACGATACAAAGATCAGCAGAAAATTCAGCGATGTAAATGAAATGGAGGCCTTGCAGAGGGACACGAACAAAATATACAAATGGTCAGAAGACAACAACATGGCATTTAACAACGAGAAATTTCACCTCTTGAGATATGGTTGAAAAGAGGAACTTGAACAGACTGCATATTATGCTCCAGATAGACAAGAAATTCAGAGAAGCACGAAAGCGAGCGATCTGGGGGTAATAATGACCGATGATGCGAAATTCGAAACACAAAATCAGACAGCGATAAATAAAGCAAAAAGAGTAGCGGGACAGGTATTAAGAACGTTCAAAAGAAGGCCCAGGGCAGTAATGATTTCCCTGCTAAAAACACTGATCATACCAAAACTTGAATACTGCTCAGTTTTGACGTCCCCATATAAAAAGGAAGAAACTAATAAACTAGAGGAAACTCAGACACATTTCACAGCAAAGATTGATGGCTGCAAAGAACTCAACTACTGGGAAAGACTACGTAAACTAAATCTGTACTCCCTGGAAAGAAGAGGGGTACACCATAATCTACATATGGAAAATGATCGAAAAACTGGTACCAAACCTAAAACTAAATCCAATTACCATTCAAACAATACTGGAAAATATAAAAAGCTGAATGTGTAGTGTTCCCAAATTAAAAGCCCGACAAGGGACCTCCTCAACACTGAAGGAAAATAGCTTGGTTGTCAGGGGGCCAAGACTTTTTAACCAGGTTCCAAAGGAACTCAGAAACGTTACAGGGGTCAAAGTTAAAGTCTTCAAAAGATGACTAGATGCCTGGCTCAGGACGGTACCAGATGAGCTGGGTGTACCTGGCTATGTACGGTGGAGAGGGCAAGAAAGCAACTCGCCCCTCTACCAAGCCAGACCTAGAGGCGGGGCCACCAGCTTGACCTTCGTGTGAAGAGAGACCAACGCACAGAACAGCAACGAGGTGGTATGTATATACGTATGTATATATATATATATATTATATATAGTGCCCTACAACGCTTTACTTCCCCCTCCAGATTACATTAACATGCTTCTCCTACAATAAGGGAGCTACGTCATGACCACGTCGCAACACCATTTCCCCTTAGATCAGCGAAGTTAAGCGACGTTGGATCCGTTTAGTAGTTGAATGGATCACAGTCCTTCTGAGTTTAAATGATGTAGCGACCCGTCGGTGGTTCGGATCCTACGTAAAGCCGTAGGCCTGGTTAAGAAAGAGGTTAAACAAACCGAAATGTTATTATCTAAGCTCGCTAGCCACATATTCAAGAAACTTCTAGACCCAACATTACCCATATACCCAAAATCACACTTAATAATCTAAAATAATCTTACTAATTACAAAATTAAATTGCACAAAAACTATAAACCATCCAGAAGTATTTATTTACATACTCGTACGTACAGATATACAGAATAGTAACGACAGATCCAATTAGGTTACAATAGCAAAAACACTGATGTTTTAAACCAACACCGAGAAAGGTTAGTCAACGCAGCAATAAAACAGATCGCTTAATAATTATCAACCAAGAAAGGAAACATCAATGTTAATTCTTTTTATTTTATTCACTTTCAAAATAAACAAATTTGCTTTCGATCAAAAAACAAAAACGACACATCCGCCCAACTCAGGAAATAAAATACACTGGTGTGTGTCAGGGCTGCCAAATAATTTTCATCAAAAGTACCAAAATGATCAAGCAAAAAGTACCAAATATTCCAAAAAGTACCAAATTAATAAAGTTAAATATTTATCCACCGTTCTCTGAACATGACTATCATAATACCTTGCCAACAGGACAAGTTGCTTAATGGTTGCTATATCAGTTGTTTCATCAATAATTAGTGAAAATTTAATGTTCTTTAACTGAGAAACAAGATTGTTAAAGTATCACCAATAATACTGCGAAAAATACCTGTTCCTTTGGTTCTTGCACATTTAACCCTTTACTGCCCAAAAGGACAAATTTGTAACCTTTCAAATACACGCATTCATAACTTAACCAGGGTTGTGGAGTCGGTCCAAAATTTTCCGACTCCGACTCCACACATTGTAAAAATTCGACTCCGACTCCACGACTCCACGACTCCACGACTCCACGACTCCACGACCCTGAACTTAACCCTACAAAATATTTGGCCAGTAAAGGGTTAATGTCTTTAGAAATTTTAGAGTCTGGACATGCATTCGAAATAAGGCCAGGCAAGTGATCCAATATTGCAATAGGTAAATTATGCTCTGCAACAAAGGTACATAGTTTTAACTCTGATGCAGCTACTTGAGTTTTCGCTTTTCACTCATTATCTAGAGGGGATTCATTTATTAGTAAAGAAAAAGCACAATTTTGAAGACTAGAACACTAACGTACCACAATGCTGGCACTGCTAACAGAAGTTCAGAACTGACAAATGAGACCGTGAGACGACATGACTGTGAGCACGGTGAGCGTCAGATTTTCGAACGATGCCAAACGTCACTAAAGTAGTGACTAAAAAGTGCTAAAAAGGCTGTTTGGAGAAGTTGTAAGCTATAGTGAACTGTCTAACATTCGATCGCTTCTGTATAAAGTCATAGTAGTATATCAATTAATAAAATGTTCAAATAGTACCAAATTTCATGAAAGTCGTACCAACGTACCAAAAGGGGGTGAAACGTATCAAATTTGGTACGTTAGTACCAATTTTGGCAGCCCTGCTGTGTGTCCCATTAAAAAGCTACACACACACACACACGGCTTGATCAGAGTATTCGCACTCGTTGTATAAAAAATACCGCAGTTGTCTGGAAACTTTCATACCGACCCTCGTGTAATAATAATAATAATAATAATATATAATAATAATAATAATAATAATAATAATAATAATAATAATAATAGGTGTTCTAAAATTACCTAGTAAAGGTTTATATGAACGCAATATCTTAACAAAAATTATGCGATATTTAACAATTTTATTTCAAATACAGCAACAATAAGAAAAGCAACAATAATTGTTTATTTTACATGTTTAAAGTGTCTTCCTTCAACATGAACACATTGTTCACAATTACAACGTCCGGCTAATGATCCACAGACATATAAAAGTTTACTAGGTAATTTTAGAACACCCTGTGTGTGTATATACTTCTCATGTAAAAATTTTAATTGACGTTTAAATGGTGGTAAAATTCATGAATGACGAAGCGTTTGTATCTGGTGCTTTCTGACGAGTACGTAAAACATTCACAACAGCTGGTTCGTTTGTTTACTTAAAGCTGAAATGCAGTTTCTGGAGCATACCAACAAACGCATGTACACGCAACTATTACACTCTGTATGAAGTACATGTCAACACAATTATAATGCAATAAACTTTGAATGCAGATATATATATATATATATATATATTGTACTATATATATATAGTGGTGAGCTGCCAAAATTTTAACAACCGGTTCGCTAAGCTGCCAAAATTTTAACAACCGGTTCGTTAAGCTGCCAAAATTTTAACAACCGATTCGCTAAGCTGCCAAAATTTTAACAACCGGTTCGCTAAGCTGCCAAAATTTTAACAACCGGTTCGCTAAGCTGCCAAAATTTTAACAACCGGGTTCTGTATAAAAAATTCTGAATTCGGCAATAAAAAATTGACAACCCTTCCCACCCCACCCTTTCGCAATTTTAATTAAATTAATTATCTCGCTATTTGCCTTTTTCAAGTGTCTGCATTTTATGATTCAGCTAGGTATTAATAACTGCATGACAATTAATTAGTATAGTTAATTAGAGAAATAGACGTTTCTAATGAAATCAGAAAAGAAGAATTATTTAATAAAAACAGATGAATCATATTATCTACATAGTTAAAATTAAATTGCTGTCAACTTTAGCAATAATGAATTATTAGGCAAAACATAAATATCAGTACATCTATGCTCTCTTCAGCGTCCAGCAAAAAAGTTAACAACCGGTTCTTATCTATATCTATATATATATATATATATATATATATATATATATATACAGGGCGTCCCAAAAAAATGTATACACACTTTAACAGCTGATAGCTCAATTGATGTTTCTTTCTTTCCAAGTTAAACCCATTAGAATTAATAATGGCAGTCAGACTAAGCTTTGAACAAAGGAAATTCATTCTAAAATGCTACTGGAAGTGTGAAAACGCAGTTGAAGTGCAAAGACAGTTTAGGAGGGAGTTTCAAACAGATCCACCAACGCGACTTACCATCACTCGAATTAGAGATAAGTTTGAAGCCGATGGAACTGTTCAGAATGTCCACAAGAAGCGTTCCGGAAGACCACGGACATCGACAAGCCCCACAAAGCAAGAAAGAGTACTGGAAACGTATCACCAAAGTCCAAGAAAATCTGTGCGGCAAGCGAGTCGTGAGGTAGGAATTTCAGAATCGTCTGTCCAACGCATTTTGAAGCGCTGTCAATGGAAAAGTTACATTCCAAGATTAGTCCATGCTATTAATGAAGATGATCCGGACCGAAGAGTGGAGTATTGCGAGTGGTACTTGGCACGATGTGGATGTGGATTGGACGAAGGGGTTTCGTAGAATACCCTCCGCGTTCACCAGACCTCACACCACTAGACTTTTTTTTATGGGGATACTTAAAAGACAAAGTCTACGCTATAAAACCTGCAACAGTCGCTGAATTGAGAGCAGCCATTGAACGAGAATGCACACAAATACCAAACGAAATGTTTCGTGATGTTTGCGATTCCATTGCTTCGCGTTATCAGCAGTGCCTGGACCAGAACGGACGTCAGTTTGAAAACAGGCGTTGACAAAACAATTAAATAATGTCTGTAGATTCTATTACATTTTGAAAATGAAATGTATTTTAATAAACACTGCCTTTATAAGTATTTAAAGTGTGTATACATTTTTTTGGGACGCCCTGTATATACACGAGGTGCGATCCAAAGGTTCCCGGACTGCACCGACAAAAAAATGTAGACTTACCTTAGGTTCTAATTACTGCTGTCCCCTTCGAAGTAGTCCCCTTGGGAGTTGATACAGCGGACCCAGCGATTTTCCCCACTGCTGGAAGCACCTCTGGAACTCCATTTTGGGGATGTTGTTCAGCACCTCGTGCGATTTCGCCTGAGTCTCCTCGATGTCGTCAAATCGTCGCCCCTTCAGCCAGTCACAGGGGGGCTAGGTCGGGGGAGTAGGGGTGTTGGGACCACTGCCATGTTGTTTTTGGCCAAAAACTGCTGCACAGACAGAGCGGTGTGGGCCGGCGCGTTGTCTTGGTGCAGCAGCCAGTTCTGTGCGCGCCACTTGTCCGGACGTTTCCTCCTCACATCCTCCCTCAAACGCCTCAGGACCTCGATGTAAAAGTGCTGATTCACCGTCGAACCTACAGGAACGAACTCCTCGTGAACAATTCCCTCTATGTCGCAAAAACAGATCAGCATGCTCTTGACCTGCCTCGCTTTCTTCGGTCGCGGTGAAGTTGGACTCTTCCACTGGGATGACTGCTGCTTGGTTTCTGGGTCGTAACCGTAAACCCAGCTTTCATCACCAGTGATGACCTTGGAAAGGAAGTTTCGACCGTTTATGACCTGTTCCTGGAGGTCTCTGCACACAGTGAGCCGGCGTTGCCTCTGGTCCTGGGTCAGCAAGTGGGGCACGAATTTGGCAGCGACCCGCCTCATGTTGAGCTCCTCTGTGAGAATGCGTTAGCATGAACCAAACGATAGGCCAACGATGCTGCAGATGTCGTTAATCGTTCGCCGACGGTCCTCGTGGATGGCCTGACGCACTTTCTCAACATTTTCGTCGGTTCTGCTGGTTGAGGGCCGACCAGAACGTTCGGAATCCTCAACCGACGTTTGCCCACGTTTAAACGGCGAGAACCACTCGAAAGTCTGGCTTCCGCCCATGGCGTCATCACCAAATGCTTGTTTAATCATTTTGTGGGTCTCCGACACGGTTTTGCTGAGTTTGAAGCAAAACTTCATGCGCACACGCTGCTCCTTCAAGTCTGCCATTTCTCTTCTCGCAAAAATCGCATAAAACCACTAACACTAACGCACAAAAACGCTCGAAAAAAAACGCGTGCGTGTACCACCGTGTCACTCGGCACACTGCTTCACGATAAATCTGTTTAGCGCTATCTAGCGGCCCAAGTCCGTACTACGGCCTGTTAGCGCTCCACGCTGCCAGTCCGTGAACTTTTGGATCGCACCTCGTGTGGTGTGTGTGTGTGTGTGTGTGTATTATAGTGTTTTAAATAAACGCCTTGCTTCTTTTAATAAGCAATACGAATAACGCTGGAATAAGTTTCTGGTCCAATGTGTGACGGAACTGCGTGAAATACGCATATCAGGATTCTGAACGGGGACGCGGTCCGGACAAGTTCCGGTCCCAGGATCTGAGATTGCATATTGCACCACACACACACACACAATCATATATAAAGCGTAAAACCCTTCATTCCATTATGGAGACGCAGCAACAGTGAATAATATCTAGTATTCGTCTACAGACCTATCTATTACCCTCCCCCATCACCCCCGTTTCCATTATCTCCCCTCCCCGAGAATATTTTTAAGTTTTCAATTTTCTTCAACAAAGGGGAGGAAAACCCTTTCTTCACTGTTTTTCTTCCCTTTTCTGTATTACTCGCAATCAAAATTTAAATCACTTTCAATAATAATAATAATAATAATAACAATAATAATAATAATAATGTTGGAAGGTATCTAAATGGACGAGATTTGAGGGCACTTCCGGACGAAGCCTCAAAGTACCCCGCGAGACCAATACCCATTTCGTCGACAAGATCAAAACATCGACACTATAAAAAAAATTAACCAAACGTAATAGTAACAACTCGTCGATAGAATGTCGAGTGTATCGGATGTCGTAAGGCCGGCTCCGCCTCAGTCCGAATCGAATGGAAGTAGTGCCGCGAAACGTAATCGTGAAACGAGTCTGTAGTGACCTTCCAAGCGATTCTGGGACTCGAAACCATTGAATAGCTGAGCCACCACCACATACACCACCACCACTCCCCAGCGATGTCACATTCACCAATTAGGACGTTGAAAAGAAAAGATTTCTCGAAGTAGTTTTTATTATTAACAAACAAACATTTGGGACTCCCTTCAAACAAAACCTGTTATATAATTTACACAAACGACTAACAGCCACCTACGCTATATACAAATGTACCGCGTAAATGGTCACTGTACTAATAAATACCCAAATGCCCTGGGGAATAGTTAATTAACTCGAGTTTACGTACGGGAATCTTTCAAATACTCCTAGCAAGTTTTAGAAATCTCCCCCGTACGAACTTGTGTTAAGGCCTACATGGCCTACTTTCTGTACGTTATAAAACCCTACACAAAAAGGGCCTATTAAACACGCGCATTTAGTATAGTTGGGCTTCAAGACGCTTGTCAAGGAAGAAAAGAAATTAAATGACTTGACGGAAATAATAATTGTTTATAATAGTTACTTTTTTAATTAAAAAAAAAAAAAAAAAAAAAAAAAATGGTAAAATACTTTCAAATTAAATTTTGAATAAGCTCCGCCCCTTATTCACGACATGTTTAAAGTTCGTATGTACTCAGTGAAAAAGGTATCTCAATCCAGGTTCTATTTTCCTACTAAGAGGCCCTATTTATTACCTCATTAAAAGGCCTTATTAGCTGGTTAAAGACCTACCAAAAGCTTTCACCAACATTTTCGTAGTACGTAAGATATCACGCTAAACTAATTCTAAGAACAAAATAATTTTGGTATTTGTACAGAATTCGCTATGAAGAGAACGTATAATAAATAATAATAATAATAAATAATAATAATAATAATAATAATAATTATAATAAATTAATTATTATTTTTTTATTATTATTACCCTAAACATTCTTTTAAATTAAAACCACAAGGCGATATGCTAAAACAAAAACATCCTGCAGCTAGTTGACATATCGCATAAAAAATTGCGGCTAAGTGACATAACGCATGCACTTCTATAAATGCTTAAGCACTGCCCAGGCTCTCGTTCGTATCAACGACCACAAAGTGCAAAGGATTAACTCTGAAATAGTGTTTAGGTTTCGTACCGTCAACCGTAAGAGAAGAGTCCGAGATTAGCTGTAAAAGAAATACCAGACAGTGTCTTAATTACGAACACACAGATTAAGGAACCCGTCAAAAGCCTACCGGTTCTTTCACAGTAAGAGAGAGAGAGAGAGGAAGACAATGATTGAAAGGGGTTGAAAAAAAGGGGGATGGGCCGAACTGCGTCCACGTATGAAATTCGAAATCAATTTTTAATACTTGGTCTAGACTAGGCTCTTCAATTTATTCTTCCGCCAATCCAGTCATGATAATTGAGTCTGCCAGTAAATATCAGGTCATCCCATAAGTAATGTCGTTTTTTAGATCGGAATTTGAAGGACAAAAAAAAACTCAAGTGAAACTTTTTAATCTAGTATATATTTTTCATCGAATCAATGACACTCTGCCAACGTCCTACGAGCTTTTCAATGCCATGTTTATAAAATTCAGGCGGTTTGGAGGCAAAAAACGTAGACTGGTGTGCGGGTCATCTAAAGAAGTATACTGTTTCTCGTCAAGATAGTTTTGCAGACTCCTGGAGAGATGATAATATGAAGGCGCAAGGTCTGGAGAATATGGAGGATGTAGAAGTTTTTCCCACCCAAGCTCCTCAATTTTTGCGGAAGTGATCCGAGCGGTATGAGGACGTGCGTTGTCGTGGTGGAACACTATTCCTTTCCGATTAACCAAAGAAGGTCTCTTTTCTTTTAGTGCAGTGTTCAATCGATCCAGTTGTTGACAGTAGATTTGAGCGGTGATTGTTTGGTTGTGTGGTAAGGTTTCAAAGTGTATTACACCACCTTTATCCCACCAAACACTAAGCAACACCTTCCGAGGGTGAAGATTTGGTTTTGGCTGTGGTGTCGCTGGTTCTCCGGCACAAACCCACTGTCGACGGCGCTTAACATTCTGGTACAGTATCCACTTTTCATCACCAGTCACTAAACCGTGCAAAAACGGATCTTGGAGTTCACGGGAATGAAGAGCTGTGCTAATGTTTACCCGCACCCTCAGATTGTCGACCGACAATTCATGTGGCACCCATTTTCCTAACTTAGGCACTTTCCCGAGTTGTTGCAAATGTCGATGGATGGTGGACGGGGATGAATCGAGTTTCTGGGCCAATTCTTCGACAGTTGTTGAACAGTCTTCTTAAAGTGCGGCTAAGAGCAGGTCATCATCAAACTCAGCAGGGCGTCCAGAGCGTGCTGCATCTGTCAAACAGCAGTCACCATTCCTAAACTTTTGAAACCATCATTGACATTTCCTCACATGCAGAATATCGTTGCCATAAACGTCCTGAATGTTTCGCGTTGCTTCAGTAGCACTATTCCCTTTTTGAACTCGTAAAGCATTATATGCCTGATATGTTCTTCTGATACCGCCATGTTTATGAGGAGTTCGCATAAAGCAAAACACACGTCTTCACTGGTCAAGGTCTGTAAAGTATGTAGCGAAACACGATAGATCTCCTCTTAGATATAACCTTCGGAAAATTTATGCTTAAACCGAGTAGGACTAGTTTAAACTTAATCTATCGTAAAAAACGACATTACTTATGGGATGACCTGATAGAACGCAATTTCTTGCTTTATGAACTTCAACGGGAACTGAATATCATATTAGTATAATTGCAGAATCATTTAAGATTTAACTATTTCGAAGTAAGAGGACCCACAACTGTGCCCGTGGTCATAACCCTCAATAAAAAGGTCTGATTTAACATCAACGATCAAAGTCTTCCGCCTCTGACGAAAAGTCTCCGTGCCACAATTTAATTAAAAGTTTCACAGTTAATTTTATGGTCAGTAACGGCTTTAAAAGTTAACAATCACCCCGGTGCGAGTATTAAAAACGGTTCTCACTAATCAATGAAGAACTCGCGCAGTTTCGGAAAAAAGTTCGCCTACAAACAAAATTCTTTATCAGCGTAAAACAACCGCTAAATGATATTTCAAAACATTCCAAAACCAGTCATTTGCTGATTAGTAATTTGTTATGCTTTTTAGGTTATTTTAGGTTATTTTAGGTTTCGAAACGAACTTTTTTACGAAGCTCTATCTAAATATTTCCAACAAAAGAAATTACATCAGAAAATAACACAAACTTGTATTTAAAAGGAAAAAAAAAAAAAAAAAAGTCACGACCATAAAAATGTCTCCTCGATAATGAAAAATTTGTAGTGTAGAAGCGGAAAGGAAAATATGTTGACTAAAGGACACTTACCCAACGTGTTATTCAGCATGGACTCGAGGGACACGCCTCCCTGCGTCAGGAGAATTTGGGAGTCCACCTCCTGAAGGTCCTGCTGCAAGTTACACAATTTAGAATTTGCCTCCTTCACCATGTGACTCACATCCTGCAGGACACGACGATCTGGCGATGGATGAAACGATATAATAAGCTAAATGTGGGATTAAAGTAAGCGTCTCCAGTAAGGGAGTAATAATCATCAGTTAGGGATTACGCTGGTCAACAAAGTTTTTGTCACAAAATATTTTTACTCCAACTATACGTAATTTTTTACTTTGATTATGGAAATGAAGAGAGAATTTTTCTATCATCCACAGTTTTTGAGTGACACGAATTTACATTATTTAGGATTTGAGTCGGAATAGGAAGGGGGCGGGGTCTGCCCCAAGCTCCTCCTCCGCTTATAAGTTGCTGCGCGTCACTGTTGACTTTCATTTGTCAGTAAGACATTTTAGGAGAGTTCCCTATGCATTTTCTACTTTGATATTGCTATTACGTCTATAAATTAGTCCAAGTTTCATTTTCGATTCACTCAATACTGGTGGGTGAGAGACAAATTTTGAGGTCATTTTTAAACTTAGTGGTAAAAAACCTACGAGATGCACCCATTTTTGTTCATGTGACAAAAAAAAAGTTCCTTTTTTGTCATCCAGTGTTAAATTCATTACTACTTCATGTAATTAATTATAAGACCTTAAGGCAAATTAAGATTTTCATTCTCAACCGATTTTCACCAAATTTGCGGACCAATCGAATATTCAGGTGGTGTTCGTGACGCTATGAAAAATTTTGCAAATTCAACTCTTTCTCGAGTATCCGCAGTACGAGGTCATAAATAGGATCACGCTACGAGTCTACGCAGTTTCCTTATAAACGGACTTGGGCCAAATTTACGCGTGTGAATTGGTTTTCTTTACGCATTTACCCGAATCTGAATATTTGCGAAGGAACGGTAATTACAATTTCTATATTTCAAAAAGGGTACTACAAAAATTAAAATGTTACAATTAAATTTCTTTAATGAAATGAGATAGTTATGTATTACCATTCCTTTGCATTACGACAATGCTGAAGATTTCCTTCAGTTATTAGTTAGCCCTTCACGAGATTTTTAAGGAAGAAAGAACGGGTGTGTTTGTGTAGAATATAAGACATCCAGTAATCATCTACAATACCGGAAGAAAGTTCGTCTACAAACAAAATTTCTGAAAAGAATAAAAAATTACCAATTGGTAATAACTGGATTTTGTTTCCAAAATCTGTCACCAAAACGTAATAAAATATCCAAACAAACAAAATATTACCAATCAGTAACACACACACACGTGTATGTGTATATACTGTATATATGAAAATGAAATGAAATGGTTTACTGGCAGACTATAGTCCATATGACAAATATTATTAATACAATGACAGTTCACATACTAAGGATAGAAATATATACAATTGATTAGAAATAATACTGTAATGTCGAAGTTAAGTGGAGCTACAGACAGACGTTTTCGTACCAAGAATTCCATAGCTTAGAGGGTAAATAAATGGCAGGACTCATGGATAGCTTGGACAATTGGGTTGGTTGATTTTTTAATTCTTTGCATTAGACTGTATTGAGCAATGAGCACGTCTTGTTACCTCCGGGAAGCTCGGGACATTGCGGGTAGCAAACATTTGCGAAGCTGAGCATCTCGGGGGTAATTTATGTAAGGGTCTAAAAGACCTGTTTTACAGCAAATTTAGGGTTCTGCCAGAACCTTTTTCATAATTCACCCACAGTTGCTGTCCGTATATATTACTGCAGAAAGTACGAGAGAGTGTCTTTCGCTTCACTTGTACCGAATCGAAAGTTCCTTATGGTTATATTCGCTTTAGCACAAAGGCTTCGAGATTGTATTCTTATATCCGAGTCATTACTCAAGGAGCTAATAATAGTTTGACCCAAATACTTAAACTCTTGTACTGTACTTCCTCAATTACTTCATCATTCATTTTAAACCTTATATCAGTTGGCTGATTACAGCTTTTAAGATGAAATTGCACAACCTAAGTTTCTGTAACATGAAAAAGAATATCATGTTTCTGCGAATACACTTCGCAGACTTTTAGTAGCCGATCCAGACCTTTAACAGAGGGACTTGTTAACACTATATCATCGTTATAAACTAAGTTAGTTATCTTTGTGTTATCTATACATCCCACTGTTGCCTCATTGAGTGAAGCAATCAATCCGTCAATATACATTAAACACTCGGATAGTACAGTGCCCCACCTAACGGTGAAAGATTGGTGGGAATACCAAAATTTCAATACATTTAATATGTACATGGGAACCTTCCTGTCTTCTAGTTTTTTAAATAAAATATTGTGGTTCACCCTATCATATGCTTTACTTATATCTAAGAAACAGCTATAAATAGTTGAATTACTGTCAATGTATTTAGATATTGGTTCTTTAAGTACATAGATACACAGGTCAGTTGAGTGGGACCTTTTAAAACCAAACTGATTAGATGTCCATAGGAAATCATTTAATCGGAGTAACAAGAGTCTTTCTAGTAGTTTCGAGAAGCAGGAAGCGACAGCGATAGGCCTGTAATTACTGCTGGACAGAATGTCTCCGTACTTATTTTTGACCAGGAGCGATATATATATATACCCTCATGAACTCTGCAGGGATATAGCTATGGGCAAGCATGGCTGATAGGAACAATGATGTGTGCAGACATTACGTCATTGGCATATTTTAAGTGCTCATTCGATAAATCATCTACCCTGAAGCAGAACCAGTCTTTAAGTCTTTAATTAACCTCTTTACTTCAGAAACCGATATCAAAGTATTTTCCCTTGTCCCTCCCACAGTCGTTTCGCCGCAATCTATCTTAAGATTATCCCTACTCACACTGTTAGGAATGTTCGAGTAATGGTTTTTCCACAACTTTGCAATTTCATCCTCCCCAGACACCCCATCGATTGTCGGAGGGAGGACATTTTTGACACCCGTTTGATCCTTAACAAATTTCCAAAATTTGTTATTATCGTTATTTATGGGAGCTTCACAGGCTTTTGATGCTCGAATAGACTCTTCTTCCCGTTTACAGAGCCTTATGGCCGCCTTATACTGACCCCTACTTCTACACATATTTATGTATACTGGTCCTAATCTGGGTCTACCATGAAAGCACCACAAATCATAGACGTCTTTCGATTCCCTCTTCAGGGGGGCAATAAAGTCATTCCATCCAGAAATAATCTTAGTATGATAGTTGTAAGATTTAATCAGGGGGGCTTCCCGCTTCTCTTAACAGGGATACTATCTTACTATAATACCTATCTATGAGTTTACAGTGAGAATCATTTGAGCAAGGATTATTACAGGCAAGATGCAAAATTTCTAAATTATTAAAGAGGTAACTCGTTCCGTCTTTGTATTCTATTCTCTGTTGCATATTAACATTAGACCAATCGACGCGATTATTCTTACCTATTGAGTTCTTGTTAAGTCGTGTTGCGCATAAATTAAAGTTAATTAATATTTCTAATGGTCTATGATCAGAAAGAAGGAAATCATGCAGAATATGAACTCTAACAATTCGATCCTTTAGATTATTACTAGCGAGACAATGATCAATCCACCTGGTGGTACCACTCATATCACTAACGTATGTAAAATTACCACTGGTTACCCCTAATACATCTACATCACTTATATTAAATTGGCCGACTCGCCCATGTTACCCAATTCTACAAAGAATTTCGAGTTCATACGCGCGTTAAAGTCCCCCATTATATATATATATATATATATATATATATATATATATATATATATATATATATATATATATATACACGCTGATAACGCGGCGTTTGACAATGCGATAGACGAACACGGCAAAAAATGTGGTGCAATTATTTTTATTACGAGGGCCAAGAAGCGAATAACGCCGTATTTTCAAAGGTAACCAGACAAAATTGAAGCGAGACGCGGAGCAACTACGAGCAGAGAAACAGTCAACACAACAGCTTACGCAACGAGTGCTTCGGAACCGTGAATGGTGAACGTTATATTTTAGAATGTATTATCGTGTTTCCTTTCACACGTTTATTATGCGTTCATTATTAAATTTCATTTACGTGTCAATACTCAGAGCTGGGCACTTGCGGGTTTTTTTGCGGTACTGCGGTACTACCGTGTTGGTCGGTACCGCGGAAAGTACCGCGGGAAATTTGAATGCGGTAGCGGTACTGCTGTACTTTCAGCGATCCTTTGCGGTACTGCGTTATGCGGTACCGGTTTGGTAGTGCGGTAGTAGTACCGCAGTACCGCAAAAAAAACCGCAAGTGCCCAGCTCTGGGACTCAATACAGAACAGTAAAATATTACAGTACTCTGTTTTAGGTAAAAGTCATAATTTTGAGGTGACTGGGACGAAACCTACTTTTCCCATAAGGTCTTTAACAGTGGATAACGCAGACCGCAATATCAGAGAGGCATCTCCGAACTAATTTCGCGTTATCAACGTATCCTACTGTATAGTAGGCCGGGTCGGAATTTTATATTGAAAAGGTACATATTGTGAGGGGTTTAAATGGAACACAAGAACCCCCTCACAAATTATTATTATTATTATTATTATTATTTTCGCTGTTTAAAGCCTCCTACCCCTAGCACAATTTTTCACTTTTTTACCTATACTGAACAATATTCCATTTATACGAGACTTACTCTACATTCAGGTTTTTTGATGAGTCTTTATTAACATGAAATATTTTATTTAATAATGTACAGTATTAGGAAAATTAATTAAGTACAACAATATATTCAGAAGAAAAAATTAGAGGCATAATAAATGTGCTAAAATTCAATTCACTTTTCAATATCATTAGGAAATTTTATTTCATATGTTTCTTACTCATTCCATTTCTACGGCAGGAGGGACTTGTTCCTCGAAGATGGACTTCATCTTAATGACGTAGGAGGTGCGCGTTTAGGAAGACTTTCATAATACTGTGTCTTCTTTTCAGGCTGCCGTAACTCGAACGGTCCCACCGTAAATTCTACAAATTTCCCCTGCGCTCGCGAAGGTGTAATTACAAACAATTTTAAGGTTCTAAGCTTAAATGCTCGTAGCCTACGAAATAAAATAAATGAATTTTTTTCTTTAATTGCTTGTAAAGACTATGATTTAATTGCGATAAACGAATCGTGGCTTAGCACTGAAACACGTGACTTTGTAGGGGAGAATCAAATTAAAGGTTATAGACTTTGTTAAAAACAGAATAGGTAGGCGAGAAGGCGGTGTTATGTTGTATATCAAAGATAATATTGCGAACGTTATAGAAGTAAAGCACTCAATTCCAGAACCGATAGATGCGACTATAGCAGAACTTAAATTAAACGACTTCAAACTACTTGTTGCGGTTATATATAGGCCCCCTAATCAAACAGCTGATACGGACGAAGCGTTATATCGTAAACTAAAGAGAATAATCGGTAGTGAGCAGGCTTTAGTTATGGGTGACTTTAATTGCACCAACGTGAATTACGATACAATGCGGGGAGACGCGGAAGGTAATCGTTTAGTTAATTTTCTCGAGGATAGCTTTCTTAGTCAAAAGGTTAGGGAACCTACGAGGTTGGACAGTATTTTAGATTTAGTAATAACTACGGATGATAGGCTAATTATTGATCTTCAAGTAATAGAACCGTTAAGCAATAGCGATCACAATATGGTAGAGTTTGTCCTCTCAGTAAGTCACTCGAAACCAACTAACTCGACTAAAATTCCTAACTTCCAGCACGCAGACTTTTGTAAATTTCGAGATAAATTGTCACACGTCAATTGGGAAAACGTGATGGGGAACTCCAACGCAAAACTAATGTGGGAATCGCTCGAAACAGTATTTAGAACTATAAATGAGGAATGTGTACCGTACAAAATTAAGCGTGCGAAAGTAAACAAACCTTGTGGTTTACTTCTAGAGTAGGAGACATTATAAAGAGTAGAGATAGGGCTTACAGGCAACATAAGTGCGATAAAGACAATTTGTTGTTACGAAACAACTACATATCTCTGAGGCGTGAAGCGAAAAGTGTAATAAAAAAGTCCAAGCGCGAATTTGAAATCTCCATAGCTCGTGACGGTAAAGAAAACCCCAAGCGATTCTTTCAATACGTCAATAATAGAAACCCAGTAAAAAGTGTCTTGGGTCCAGTGAAAAATGTAAACGGAGATCTAGTTTCTGAAAACAAGGAAATGGCTACCTTGCTAAACGAATTTTTTACGTCAGTTTTTACTATAGAAGGTGTAACGAATATCCCTACGGTCATAGACATAATACCTTTTGATAATGGTAATATTTTGGATAATATTGTCGTTAGTGAAGGGGAAGTAATGCGCTATATTGATAAAATGAAAACGCGTAAATCACCGGGTCCGGATTTCATATATCCCATACAACTAAAAGAATTAAAAGATAGCATTGTTGTGCCGCTAACAAAGATTTTTAATGCGTCTATTTCTGAGGGGTGCGTACCAGATAATTTCAAGTTAGCAAACGTAACACCTATCTTTAAGAAAGGCGATAAAGGTGCGGCGGGAAATTATAGGCAAATCAGTTTAACGTCTGTTGTATGTAAGCTACTGGAATCAATAATTAGGGATCGTATAGTCGAACACTTAGAATTCCATAAGCTAGTTAGAAATACGCAGCACGAATTTAGGCGAAACAAATCTTGCGTAACTAATCTTTTAGAATTTTTCCAAAGCGTGGTTGACGTTTACGATAGACATCGGGCGGTTGATGTAGTGTATTTAGATTTTCAAAAAGCATTTGACACCGTGCCGCACAAAAGACTCATTGAAAAAACTAAGGCTCATGGAATCAGGGGTGTAGTAATAAATTGGCTAGAAGAGTGGTTGCGAGGTAGGAAACAGAGGGTGGTCGTTGATGGAGCGGAGTCGTGTTGGGCTAATGTAGCGAGTGGCGTTCCTCAGGGTTCTGTATTGGGCCCCTTGCTTTTTCTTATATATATTAACGATTTAGATGTCGGCCTAGTCAGTACAGTTTCAAAGTTTGCGGATGACACGAAGCTGGGTGGTAGGGCGATTAATGACGAAGATAGAGGTAAAATTCAGGAAGATCTGAATAAAATCGTTGATTGGTCAGTCACATGGCAAATGAGATTTAACGTGGATAAGTGCAAAATTTTGCATATAGGTTCGCGTAACGGAAATTTTGCGTATAGTATGTCAGGGAAAGATTTAACAAGCGTAGAGCAGGAAAAAGATTTAGGAGTTATAGTCACTAGTGATTTAAAAGTAGCGAAACAAAGTACAGCAGCGGTCAATAAGGCGAACAAAGTGTTAGGTTTTATAGCTCGAAATTTTGAGTACAAACGCGCGATATTATAGTTCCTCTTTATAAAGCATTAGTTAGACCCCATTTGGAGTACGCGGTCCAATTTTGGAATCCGCATATGCGCAAAGATATAGACAAAATCGAAAGAGCTCAAAAACGAGCAACTAAGATGATTCCGTCGCTTAGGTCAAAGTCGTACGAGGATAGACTTAAGGAGTTAAAATTGACAACACTCGAGACTAGGAGGTTAAGGGGTGATCTAATCCAGGTTTTCAAAATTATGAATGGGTTCGATAACGTAGATAGAGATAGCTTTTTCGAAATATCTCAATATAATAGGACTAGAAATAACGGGTGTAAGTTGACAAGTAGAAGGTTCGAGACAGCAGTTGCCAAAAACTTTTTTACGCATAGAATAGTAAATAGCTGGAATAGTTTGCCGGTAGAAGTAATTAGTAGCACGTCTATAAACATGTTTAAGAATCGATTAGACGCATATGTTGATAGATTGGGTATAGTTTAAGGTAGTAAAATTAAGGCTTTGTGGGGATAGATCCCACAGCTCAACAAGTGTTGTGGGATATAGGGAGGCAGCGTCTTGGGTTAGGGGATACTCTCTGTCCTTACACACCCCATTTAAAGAGATTCCTCTGCTGAGCGGTGCCCCCCATAGTACTGTGAGGTATTAAAAAACTCATGATCTTCACTTGCCCAACAAACACCTTTAAATGGGAGACCCAAGATGGGTGCACACACATTTCTACATTACTGTACAGTCTTTACAGCCACACCTACACTTTTCCTCCTAAGTGTATATATTGTAATGTATATGGTTGTAAATTTGACTTGGTCCACAATCGATATGGACCGTGACTTATTTTTCGTGACAAGGTACTAGTATTGATGGATATCGTAATGAAATTGACTGGATTCTTTGGATCTGATATATTTTCATGTCGGTTATAAATAGATATAGAGTGTAACATATTTGTGTATAGTAGTCTATTATGACTTGATCCTCTGGATCCAGAGATTCTATCTTTAGTTTTAAATCGATAATTAATTAGTTTTGCTAAATTGGTCGTTGCCAATGTACAAATTGTACAGGAAGTTGTTACATAAATTTCTTATGTTCTTGTGGTTCGGAACCCACGTAAAATTGTAGGTCCCCTCCGCCACCACGGAGGACATACACAATTACGAACACAGTTAGGTAGACCAGCCATGAGTGGATCCTAGGGTCTTTGTTGGTCTGAAACATTATAACATTCAAACTTGGGCAGTTTTCACCTTGATTCTAATGAGTTTAAGATAAACTTTTGACGGTTGTCATATCCTATTCTCTCCTGACAGGCCTTCGTTACTAGGTTCACTGCCCTTTCCACACTTTGACTGTGACATGGAAAAGAAGTTATCTCCAGTGGCTTACATCGAGCCTGTAGTAGCTCATCGTCGCTAAAATTGTTTAGCAGCGGTGGAGGAGTAATGATTTCTTTTTGCCAATCGATCATCTCCGTGTTGTCAGTAGATTGGAAATTGAGGGTTCGAGGCAACTCAAAGTTTCTGGTACCTGAAAACCCTGTTCTTGAAAGGATGATTTTCTGAATAGCTTGCTCCCTAATTTCTAGTCTCTTGTCAGTTACCGTTGATATGAGTATATTTTCTGGGTGAGCAAAGTAGGCGTTATTCTTTAATACTGGTTCTATGATTGATCTATGCACCATCATTGCATAGGATGAGATTTTACCCAAAACTACCCTGAGGCAGAGAACTGCCTAATAATCTTAACTATATCTTGAAGGTTTTTATCGGGATTTGGCGTTGAGATATATAATCGAAGGATCCTGTTGGCTAGAGTTAGTCAGCGAGCATGGTGAAGGGTACCTGGGGATCGAGGGAACAGATCTTGAGAAGTGTCTCCAGTTTGCACTGCCACACACACATCATAGAGATGTCTCTGATCACTGCTTAGCTCCTTCACAACATTTGCTGGAATTTATTTAATGTTTCCCTTTACGCGAGAATATTCGACTACCTCCAATTTTGTTAAATCTATTTTCAGTTTATTCCCAACTGAACCCACAAAAGTATTTGGACCTGTTGTTTTACCATCAATGGCTTTGTAGACGATGTTCATAAAAGGCAGCTCATTCAAATGCAAGAGGTACAACAACCACTGCACTGGTCTGTTAAGATGAATTTCAACCAGTTTTATGGCTCCACCAATTTTTCCTGTATTTACAGGAATACCACCACACAGTAAAGCTTTGATAGTATCTGTGCTGTTCGAGTCTGTAATAATAGTTATCAACTCTTCTGCTATGCAGCGAGCAGTTCCATTCTCTGGTGAGATATGGTCTACAAAGACACTTCCAGGTTCTTTCACAATAACATAGTGTTCTTCTTTTATCTTTCCACTTTTAGTTAATGTGTTATCTTTCCTTCCATCAAATCCAAGGCACTCCATCTTCAGATTTTCGGATTTACACCTAAAAGTATTTGTTTCACCCATGCGATTTCTTTCTCTTTCTAATTCCTTTTTGTCAAGCATGTTGGTGTGGTTAAGGATTCCCATATCTTTTAAAGCTGCATTGACTATTGCAACTGCAGCTCTACAACTTACACGATAACGATTGCTGTTAATGCTAGGTTTTTATAGGAGTGTCTGTTCTGAATATTCTCAGTCAATTCTAAATCGGCCTCTCAATCTACATCCTGACACTCTGAATCTACATCCATGTCTTCTTCGGTATTTTCTATAAATTCCGATGGTAAAACATTGGTGACTTCAGTCATTTCTTCTTGTGCTTTTAGTTGACGGTTTCGTGCTTCCTGGACTCTTGCTAAAGATATCTTCTTTGTTGAACTAGCTATGCGATCAATTGGTCCTAACTGATTTTTTTCTTTGCTTTTGACCCACAAAACACTCCCATTCTGCCATTGGTATTTTATCCTCACACCCGCAAGATTTCCTATAAATTCCCTTATCATAGCATTCACAAGATATATCAAACACTTCATCATACTGAGCTACTTTTAAGGCAAAACTTTCATTTCTTCGATGTAACGGCACCTTGTTCAATTTTGAGGCTTCTTCTATTAGTCAACTGACTTTAAGAGAGATACCTTTGGTGTTAATCGTAGGAAAAGAAAATTTCGTCCAAATGTCTTCAATATCTTTTACTACAACCCTGTAACAATCATTAGCAGTTGCTGATCCTTTTGATTTAGCTTCTTCACGACGGCGCACAAAAAGGTAGTGTCTCACAACATCTGCTTTTGAAGGAATCACGGCTGCTGGGAATTCCGTAGGATATCCAAAGGCTGCATTTGAGGACTTGCTTCTAGTAGTCATAGTTTATATTCAGAAGTAAAATCAAATTATATGTAATTTATAATAATTCAAATTATAATTAAAGCAAATGCAAATTATTTCTATTTATCTGAAACATAAAAATATCAAGCATTAAACAAAACTTATCATGTAACATATAACATTAAACATATGCAAATATGAAGGTAAAAAAGGGAGGAGGGGCATGTGATAGGGGGGTAGTAGGATAGCACATGCTTGATTTTTTAAATATTTTGTTAGTGATAAAAAAAAACACTCACATAGTGTACTTTTTAAAAAATAACACACTCCCATTTAAATATATGCAAATACGAGAGAAAAAAGGGGGGGGGGGTATGAGCTAGGGCTAGCACACTAAGCACATGCTTGATATTTTAATATTTTGTTAAGATAAAATGAAACTTCTCACAGTGTACTTTTTAAGAAATAAAAAATTTCCCATTTTCGACCCGGACTACTGTATAGGTTAGTAACTGTAACCAACAGTGTCGTAGTAGTAGTAGTAGTGACTGTCCTCCGAGTCTAGTCTAGATGATGTAGCGATTCGTGGTTTGGATCCCACGTAAAGCTGTACGTCCCCGCTGTCATATGATCTTTGTTGTTACAAACAAGGTTAAATAGTCCACAAAATATATGGTGTGAAATCAGTCACTTCACGTAATACCTAAAAGTTTCACCCATTTTTTGCATTTTTGCCTGAAACTGCTCGGCATTAACTGGTTTCACTCACACACAAACACATTTTATATATATATATATATATATATATATATTACACACGTATGCCTTGG
This sequence comes from Bathynomus jamesi, assembly GCA_023014485.1. Taxonomy (NCBI): domain Eukaryota; kingdom Metazoa; phylum Arthropoda; class Malacostraca; order Isopoda; family Cirolanidae; genus Bathynomus; species Bathynomus jamesi. The sequence continues at coordinate 626,271 of JAJOZX010000930.1, forward strand.
TGGTTAGCGTCGCTGACTACGAATTCATCGGCCCCGGGATCGAGACCCGGTGACGGCAGGCGGTGTGCAGCAAAACCCAACTGTTCATCCTTCCACACAATAAAAAAAAAAATTAGTTGGTAGATAAATGGGTACCCTGGGTAGCCTAGCGGTTAAGACGCTAGGCTGCTGGTGTGGCGTGGTTCGGATTCCACGTTAAACTGTAGGTCTAGGGTGGAGTGACAAGCTTGACCTTCCTCAGAATGCACAATTCGAAAGCAAAACCAAGGTTAACCAAGGAAGGAAGGAAGGTGTGTGTGTGTGTGTGTGTGTGTGTGTGTACACACACACACACACACACACACACACTGTCCCATAAAGATGTATACACCCCTTGAAGTTGAAAAATTTCCCTTACATATTCACAAATTTGATGTCAGTAAAGTTCACTGTGGAGCTGAAACGTCACTTTTACTTTATGGGAGAAATAGGCCACGGAAAGGCTAGGTCCTTTCTCTTTATAGGCAAAAAGACCTAGCCTATCAGTACCCTATTTAAAATGGTAGAATCCCGTTTGACGTTCGAACAACGGAAGCAAATACCGAAGTGGTATTTCAAAACCGAAAATATTAGGGAGGTACAGAGATGTTGGATACATGAACTTGCCACTACACCACCTACACGTTTGACCATTTCAAGATTACGTGACAAATTTGAACGAGTTGGCACTGTGCAAGACGTGTGCAAAGAACATTCAGGAAGATCTCGAACATCGACTTTTGAAGACAATAAGGAAAATGTTCTTCAAATGATCACCAATACATCGAAAAAATTTGTCAGACAGTGCTCGCGTGAGACTACAATTAGCAAAACAAGTGTAGACAGGATACTTAGATCTGCTTAGTTTAAGGAATATGTGCCGCGACTACTGCACGCCAGTAGTATAGCCGCAAAAGGTTAGAGTGCAGGAATGTTGCAATTTATCACGTAATGTTGCAATGTTGCAAAATGGGGTGGGGTCTTATACATGTTGCAAAGGGGGATGGGGTGTTGCGAAAAATCCCTGCAAAGGGGGATGGGGGATGCTGCAGGTGCAAAACTTTGCGGCGGCGTTATCCCCCAAGAGAAAGGTGGTGGTGTTCACCTGGCAGGAGCCAAGTGCATATTAAGACTTCAGCCGAGTAGGTGTTGTCTTATAGGCTCCTAATCAGCCAGTTGGCTTAGGAGCCAAGGGGGAGAGAGAGAGAGACAGAGAGTATCAGCCTTTGTTGCCGATTGCAAGGGCTTGGAGGCGGAGTTCTCCCCCAAGCTATTTTCGTATACCTAACCTAAGAGGCCTCTGAGGGGTTTTCCCAAAGGGCCAGAAAGAGAAAGGACCAGAGGTCCTTGCTCGGCTGGGAGCCGAGCTTGAATGACTCCGTCATCAGCCTCTCGCTCTTTTATAGACCTCTAATCCGGCTGAGTTGCCAGATAGCGCCATGTATTTAATAGAAGGCTGAGTTGCCAGATAGCAATATTTAAAACCATATATTAATCAAAATACCACAATATATTCATATGATGGTAGTTAATCAATACAGAATTTCCTTTAATTGTTGGAATTAAGAAGATTCATCAATTTATTAAATAAATAATTTAAACACACGCTCTTTACACAATAAATCACTTAATTCCTATTTTATTATAAATACCACAATTGAATAACTGGGAAAAACGAAAGGAAAAGAAACCTTACGAAGAAAGTTGAAATAAACCAAAACACACGGTCGTCCATTCCCCCCAATCTCCTCACCCCATCTGTTTGTATGTGATATATATATATATATATATATATATATATATATATATATATATATATATAATCATAATAAACCATGTCTATTTAATTTTGTCATTCCTTATATATATGGATTTTCACCTTAAAGTGAATTAAAACTAACTTTATTACTTAATTCCTATTTTTATTATAAATATCACAATTGAATAACAGTGGGAAAGGAAACTTACGAAGAAAGTTGAAATAAACCAAAACACACGGTCGTCCCCCCTCCTCCCTCATTCCCCCAAACCTCTCACCCCATCTGTTTGTATATATATATATATATATATATATATATATATATATATATATATATATAATATAGAATCATAATAACCGTGTCTATTTAATTTTGTCATTCCTTATATATATATATATATATATATAAATGGATTTTCACCTTAAAGTGAATTAAAACATTAAAAAATCACTAAACAATTAAAAGAAACCTTACGAAGATAGGTGATTGTATATATAATAAACGAATGAACAAATCGTGCACACACACACACGAGGAATCGTTTCCCGACTCGAATCACACGTTTGCCCAGAGGCCTTTTTGAAATGACCACAATTTGACCTTTCTTCCAGTCTACTCGGGGTAAACATCGCTTCACTCCGATTCTTAATTTTGCTGTTGTATTTTTATTTACGCGTAATTTGTATGGTGTCATATTCTTAGATAACATTTCTGTTATTGAAAGATATACACACAATTATATTAAATAATAATCAGCGAAAGAAACAAGGTGGGCAAACCTGAAAGTATTAATAATTATATTATATATATAATATATATATATATATATATATATATATATATATATATATATATATATATATATAATGAAAATTATTTCACGAAAGTAACACGTGAAAAATATTTATGATGAATAAAACCACGAAGGAAAGGAAACACAGAATGGTGCTCAAGCGCTTTCGTCTAATGACATCCTCAGGAACTGACACTGAGGATGTCATTAGACGAAAGCGCTTGAGCACCATTCTGTGTTTCCTTTCCTTCGTGGTTTTATTCATCATATATATATATATATATATATATAGAGAGAGAGAGAGAGAGAGAGAGAGAGAGAGAGAAAGTAAGTTTTGTTCATTCTTTTAAAATAAATAAAGGAATGGATATATATATATATATATATATATATATATATATATATATATATATAGGGTAGTACAAATTACAGTAGTAGTAATAACACTGGGGAACAAATTTTAACTCTTTTTTTTGTTTCTTGGACGTGAACAGGTCGGTCTTATAGGATTTTTTCCGCTGATTCCGAATATAGCCGTAGAATTTCTCTATCACCCAAGGGTACTGAGAAATTTGTATTTTAATATTTATTCAAAAAGTGTATAGAAGTTAGTAAAAATACTTCATAAAAGTTATATTAGTGGCAGATTGGCATTTAAAATATTCTTCTTAAAACTTCGTCACTGATTTTCTCTTGTAGTTTTCATTAGGAGCTTCTCGCATCAATGTCCAGCAGTAATCAGCTAACATTGCCGGATTCCACTTCCTTTGGTAGCGTTTCTCCATAGTAGCTATATCTTGGTGGAACCTTTCTCCATGGTGATCGCTTACGTCGCCGAGGTTTTCAGGGAAGAAATCTAAATGGGAGTGCAAGAAATGGATTTTGTGACATATTACATCCCAATAACCTATATGCTTCAATCATGTCCTGCACTATTTTTTCAGTTAGAGGCTTTGATGTTCCCTAGAAAATTTGTGACAACATTCTTCATGGCCTCCCATGCCACTTTTTCTTTTCCTCTCAAGGCATCATCAAACTTTTGATCTTTCATGAGCTCTCTGATTTGGGGGCCAACAAAGATCCCTTCTTTTATCTTTGCATCGCTAAGTCGTGAAAACTTTTTCTTCAAATATTTGAATGCCTCATCTTCCTTGTTCATTGCTTTGACAAAATTTTTCATGATGCCAAGTTTGATGTGAAGTGGCGGTAAGTATATTTTCTTGGGGTCAACTAAGGGTTCATGACACATTCTTCAGTCCTGGGATACATTTTTGACGAAGTGGCCAATCCTTTACAAAATAATGCGAATCTCTGGCTCTGCTGTCCCATTCACAAAGGAAGCAGCAGAACTTCGTATAACCGAGCTGCATTCCCAGAAGAAGCGCGACGACTTTTAAATCCCCACATATATACCAACGAAACTGGTCATAATTGATCTGCTGAAGGATGAGTTTCATATTTTCGTAAGATTCCTTCATGTGGACAGCGTGCCCTACAGGAATGGAAGGGTATTTATTTCCATTGTGTAGTAGTACAACCTTGAGGCTTAGCTTCGTAGAGTCAATAAATAAACGCCAATCTTCAGATTTGTGCTCATGACCGAGAGCTAACAGCAGTCCATTTACATTATTACAGTAGCATAAACCACCTGACGAGGAGAAATACTGCATCAGATCTTTTTGGCGAGTGCGGAACGCCGATATGCTTGTATCTTTTGCCAGCAAATTCCATTCACGTAACCTGGAGCCCAATAATTCCGCTTTCTTTTTCGGAAGGTCCAAATCTCTCACGAGATCATTCAGCATAACCTGCGTTATCATACGTTGTTTATTTGATTCAGGTTGCTGAAAGTCTATCTTTAGTGTCATCAATTTCCATTGGTTCAACTTCAGACTTCATCCAGTGTCCATGACTTTGGGGGAGTTGGAATTGGGTTATCATCGTCATGTAGTACTGGTCTCATAGCAGATGCAAGATTTGGGTATTGAATTTTATGTTTATTTTTGGCAGAGAATCCTGAAACGTTAGTCATACAAAAATAGCAATCCGTTAGGTGATCCTTGGGCTCTCCAAATCATTGGTATGGCAAATGGCATAGATTTGCGGGTACCTTTAATCCAACCCCTAAGAGTGACGGCACAGGAAATGCATGAGATATGAGGTGCCCAGGATTTGTCTTGGTCGCCTACCTTACATCCAAAATAAAGTTCGTAAGCCTTCTTCACGAGTGGGGTCATCGTCTTCCTCTGTGCCATTATGGTCAGTTCTCCACATACGTAGCAAAATGTATCTCTGGGATTAATAGTTTCGATTCATGCTGGCGGAAAATTATTGAAATCACGGAAAACTTTTTGGAATGAAAAACCAATTTTTTCTACTCTAAAAAATTTTAAAATTTGAGCAAAACTTGAAAGAAAATTTTCTTTTTATTAAAAATCTGTTTAAATAGCTATATTTTTTTAATGCAAAAAATACTATTAAATATAGTTAACCTGGAAAAAAAAGAAAGTAAAATTAAATTAGTACACTTAATTTTAACTAATATTTTGAGAAAACTCTGAGTAAATGGAAATAATATTTTCTCGAAAACTATGGGTGATAGAAAAATTCTGAAACCATATTTGGAATCAGCATCAAAAGTTCTATACGAAACACCAAATAGTTTTCAAGAAACAAAAATGTTGTTCCCTAATGTAATTAACTCTTTCTCGCCGAATTGGAAAGCTTTTCACCCGACCTTAGACCTACAGTTTAACGTGGATTCAGAAATACATCTCGTCAGGGAATGATTTCTCACTATTACATCGAGATAATTAAAGCTCATATACAGGACCTGCATTGTCTATAAGATCTGTGGCGCGTGGAGCCTTCAGAAGATGTGAACATCTGTTTTGTGGATCAGTTCAAGAAATACATCTCGTCAGGGAATCGTTGCTCACTCTTCCACATTTCAACATAACAGGATCATTTGATTATTGAACCGGATTTAAAGTAACAGGATCAATGGATCATTTGATCCATGGGTAGTATGACCGCAAAACATGCACGATTTTTCTCTTTAGTAATAACAACAACTAGCTCTTCCCCGAATTGTAACAACGGATAAGGTTTTCACTCCGCCTTAGACCCACAGTTTAACGTGGAAACCGAATGCTCTCTTCTTTTTTAAAAATATAATTAAAGGAATGGATATATTTATAATTTCTTTATTATAAAATGTGGAACATGCAGTCTTCAGAAGATGTGAACAGCTGTTCTGTGGATCAGTTCAAGAAATACATCTCGTCAGGGAGTCGTTGCTCACTCTTCCACATTTCAACATAACAGGAACATTTGATTATTAGCCAGTTGGCTTAGAAGGCGTAAATGGCTTGTTCAGGATGAGTTGCCAGATACCACTTTTTATTGTGTACATTATGGAGAGGTGCCAGATACCGTTTTAATTGTATACATTATTATGGAGAGTTGCCAGATACCATTGCTCAGGTACACAGTTGCCAGGTTGTACCATTTACTTTCTTAAAAGTTGGTTTAGAATTCCGCTAGTAGGTTTAGAAGGCGTAACATGATATAATTAACCAAAAGAATTAAGTACAACATTGCATCATTGTTTATTATAAATGTATAGAAAATAAATATACATTTGAATAATAATAGAAATATGAACTAGGAATATGCATATAATCCGTCAATATAACAGTACAGGAGAAAAATAGGTAATTATTCGTCTTAGTGCTTTTTCTCCTTTCTGAACCAAAACACATTTTTCTGGTGTTTTTTGGTGTGATTTGTTCAAATCTGAACTTCGTTTCTTTGGGAAATGAGCCGTTTTTGAGAAATTTTAAAATTGAAAATTTCTCAAAAACGGCTCATTTCCCAAAGAAACGAAGTTCACATTTGAGCAAATCACACCAAAAAACACCAGAAAAATGTTTTGGTTCAGACCTAACCTAACCTAACCCGCGTTTTTTCGCAATTTCTTACCTTAAATAGCACCGTTGGGGTGTTTATACAAATCCGCAGCGACCAACATGAATTTGTGGAGACGTTGTTGAGAGGGATATTCACGGTTAAACAAGTACCATGCAAGATACTTTGAATAGGATTGGGTTTTGTTGCCAGACCGTAATATCCAGCTCTTCACGTCTTTCCAACAACGCTCAATATTTTGAATGTGAACGGTGTCTTCCACGAACCGCTGTGAATGGTTGACTGTCCGGTGAATGTAGCCTAGATTTCCGAGTTGAGAATACGCACGCCACTCGTCGGAATAGATTGTAGTCCCAGGCCTAATATGTTGCTGGATCAGGCGAACAAGAGTTGTTGCGTCTCTCTGAGGAACCGCAAACAGTAGTAGTTTTTTTGGAACTGCGTTCCAAGGTACCAAAAACCCAGGCAATCACAACCTCCGCAAACCATAATGAAAACCAGACTGAAAAAGCATTCTTGAATGAGTATGCATTATGAGATTCAAAATGTACGTCTCTGATTCGTCGGATAAGGTCACGTGAAACAAAAACCAGATTTAATTGGCTGATTTGACCTATGTTTCCTAATTTTGCCACGAGATGTCTCCCCATAAAACGAGACGGCGAGGTTCGTTAAAATTTTAACAGCGTTAAGAGCTAAATACTCGGTCAATGGCCTATAATGGCTGCTTTTTACGTCTAAATTTTTTTTTTTCCATAAAAAATAATTATTACATTTCCTTGATTTTTATCAGTTTCCCTGAGGTTCCAAGGTGTCCTGAATACGAATTTCTGTTAAATTGTCATAGAATGTCTCCTATCGAAAACGAACAAAGCATTAAAACGAATATTAACCGAAAAATATACACACACAATTATGGAGATATATAGAAAATAAATATACATTTGAATAATCAATAATAGAAATGAGGAATATGCATATAATCAAAAAAAATATATATACACACAATTATGGATATATAGAAATAAATATACATTTGAATGATCAATAATAATAGAAATATGAACGAGGAATATGCATATAATCCTTCAATATAACAGTACAGGAGAAATATATCACAAATGTTAAATACATTTCATTTTTTTTTTCAAAATACTATACTCGCACTTAATCGAGTCTACAATTACATCATTATTGCTCTGCATTACGCAGTATATGCGGTTTAATAATATTTCACCGCTTAAAGTATAGGGAAACCTGTATTCGATATGAAGGGCTTTCAAATCGTTCAGTACTTTTTTTGTTCCCACTTTACAACCGGTTGGTAAGTCATCTTTAAATACGTCTAGAATACAATCAAAAGCACGCACAGAGTTCATCGTTAGCTACATTATTAAACACAAGTTTATAAACACGCTTTTCCAATCGAGGGTTTATTTCTACCGACCCGAGCTTTTCAATCGTGAACTCGTCTTCACTCAGCATAGCGGCAATTGAAATAATCTTCTAAATCGTTACGACAACTTCTCGTTATGTAAAGAAATAGTTCTTCAGGGTGAACGGTGTAGGTGAGCTCAGCCTTGTACCGATCAATTGCTTTGTACCAAAGTTCATGGTATTTCAAAGTCTAAACTTTTTAAATAAACGTCCAGCTCTAGACCATTCTCACCTTGTTCAGCCCTACACTCGGTAAACCCATCGAGCAGAGCGGTGTATGCGTATTCAAGTACTGTATCAAAATAAAGCATATCCGTAACACGCGCGTCTAATATAGGTTTCAGCTTGCGGAATCCGACGATTTCAAACATTCTGTCGAGGATGAAACGGTTTCGCGTAGGAACAAGGGCGTTATTATCAGAAGCATTCTTCCACATCAGCCGTATATCAATGCATGGCCGATCGTTATTTATACACAACGTACATACAACGACGTATGAGGGTGCGTCACTAATCTGCTCTCTTCTTGTACCTACGTTAGCAGGTATTTTATAACGATCTTCACTCCACTTCTCAACTATCACGAAGATTCTATTCATCTCCTCGACACTTAAACCCGTTTGTTTGTTTGTCTACATTCCGTTTCCAGTACATAGCTAACGGTACCGGATTTACGCCTGAACACGCGCAACGATTTCGTCACGGACACATCGTACGAGGCGTTGAGAATGCTGCTCAAAGGAAGTTCCATCGTATTCGAGGAGCGCGCGTTCACTCGGTTCAAGCTCTGAG